>OZ038381.1:3757711-3876962 GCA_964036045.1 Eutreptiella sp. 'Long Island Sound 2002'
CCTCCCACTCTCCCCCAATGAAGAGACTTTTCCCCAGTGGCTTGGGACAAGCAACGCAAACACTTGGTTCCAAAAACTCACACCATCGCGTACACCCAGAAGCACCCAGAAGATGAACCAGCATCCTTGCTCAGCCTTTTTGGTACCCCCCCCCCGCCCCTCATCCCTTGATGGTATATCCGAGATCCTATTCGTGGACAGCTGGTGGATGGTCTCAGAATTGGTGGGGACATGCACTTGTGACCCTTGAACATACCGAGGCTGTTTGGAGCCACCGCCCCCCCTCTCTGATGGGAGTCAGCGCCGATGGTCTGTGCCTTTTCTCCAGATCCTTCGCCATTACCGTTCCCGTCACCGTCACCGTTATCGTCGCCATCGCCACCTCCGCCACCCCCACCACCCGCAGGCGCCGTTGTCACACACGTGCTCAACACCACCCAGTTCAATCCCAACGCAAGGTGTGGTCTTCTCACTGGGGCACACCCAATCGTCGTGCTCTGGGCACGTATAGCGCTCAAGGACGGGAACAGAGGTGCTGCTAGTGTCCAGGCACTAAGGCATGATTAGGAAGGGCTGACTCCTACTGAGTCATGCATCGGATCGGGGTGATCCCTAGTGAGTGACGGCTGTGACCGGGCGAAGCATTGGTGGGCAAGTGCAGGAGATGAGGGTATGACGGTGAGTCCTAGCCAGTGTCAGTTTCCGGGCCGGACCCTGACGGCAGGTCTGCACGGGAAGCCTGGCGCCTGTCAGGTCTTCACCCGACTTCTGCCACCCCCTCTCTCCAAGAGGGCCCTCATGTCTGAAGCCGGGATGTATTAGAACGGCTGACAACCATCGGAGGAGGGGGTATAGCCCCCCCTGGTCCCAGATTTCATAGTGGGAAAAAATGACATTTACAAAAGGAAATATTGATTTGGGCCATTTTTGGTACACAAACTTTTGGGTTCCAGACCCCCCCACACCTCTCGTCTGACACACCCCTGCTGGAGCTCGAAGAAGCTCGGCATGGGGGATCGAGGAGGAGGAGGAGGAGGAGGAGCAATGGCCCGACCTTTACCAGCCACCCAGCCTGTGCCATGGTGAGGCTCGCTGCGCATCTGGGACCCTCATAGCACCGCCTCACTCCCGGTTCCCCCGCCCAGCCCCCCCTTGATGGGTTCCACAGAACCCACCCAAACACTTCCCCTGCTTTCCTCCTGCAGATGGATATGCTCCGTGTAGCCTTTGATCGGTTTGTATCAGCCTTGAGCAAGATGCTTCCCTGGCTACTTAACCGAGGAGGACCTTCCTGTACTGTTCCATGCAGATACTATGCGTTGACAAAATAAAGGCTAAAAGCGAGTAGACAGAGCGCGAAGGAGAGATAACTTTGAGGTTGGCGGTCTGAAGCAGGGATGTATGAGAACGGCTGACAACCGTAGGAGGACCCCCCCCCCCACCACCCCCAGACCAAAGTGACCATCGTGGGAAAAAATTTACCGTTGGGAAAATCTGATCGGGCCATGTTTGGTGCACTAACTTTTGGGGCCCAGACCCCCCCACCCCCCCCCACCCCCTCCTCTTCTAATCCATCCCTGGTCTGACGGATCTCAGTTGAACTTCTGAACATTGCTGCATACGCGCCCCCCCCCCCCCTCCCAAGTGTCCAACAAACGCCTTGTCCAACGAACACTCCTGTTCGGACCGTATTTTTTGAGGATTTCATTGTTCGCTGGACAGCACCGGGACGTGCATGTGTGGGGCGCTTTGTGCCCGGCTTGCCCCTCCCTCACCAAAACTCGTGGAGCGGGACAAAGTGAAATTTGCTGAAGGACGCTTCCTGGTCCACACACTTTTGGGTCCCAGCCCCCCCACCCCCCCCCACACACACACACATGCAGCCTCACCAGCCCTGCCTTCCGTCCATTCTCCTGCCCCGCCTCATCTATTCCGCCGGCTGGCGTCCCTGCGCTTCGCGTTGTGGCGGCGCGTCGTGATGGGAGCCGCCCAGACAATGCCCCCCCCGTTCACTGAAGATTTGCTGAAGGGTCGCTGAAGGCTCACTGAACGTTCACTGCAACGTCTGAAACGTTCATTGGAAGTTCAGCAATCTTTTGCATGCCGTCACTTCTAAGCTGAATTTGCATCCCTTCTCTGCTTCTGGGGCCTTTGCCGCAGGGCATACGAAACACTCCCTTCCTCCTCCTCCTCCGCAGCTTCTATGTGGTCGCTCTGACACTGTCTGACCTCGTCGTCACCGCCCTCAACTTCACGACCAACTCGACCACCAACGCCACCAACGCCACCAGCAACGCCACCGTCAACGGGACCGTGAACTTCACGGCGGCCCGCGAGGAGGCGCACGCCCTCGGGGCCTTCCGGCGGCTCGCGGAGGCCGGCCACATCTGTGAGACGCACCAGAGGACCCCGATGGTGGTGGAGGTTGTCACCGCCCCCTCCGGCGACTCCACTGAGGGGGTCATCGGCAGCAACGCCACCGGCACGGCTCAGCCCACGACGTCCGTCAGCTACCAGACGGTGTGCGGGGGGTACCACTACGTTTGTCAGGACGGGCAGCCGGTGACCCCCGAGCCGACCCTCGTGGCCGGCCCCGGATGGGCCCTGCCGGATGTGGAGAACATGCTGCCCGGGGACGTGTTTGCCATGGACGTGTACGGCGTGGGTCTAACCGCCGGTCAACGGTGTGGCCGCCCGGTGCCGTCGCTTTCGCTGCCGTTGGTGTCGCCGTTGTTGTCGCTGAGTTCCGGGCAGTAGCGGAACCGTGTGCCAGGCTTTGGAGGGTCAGCACAGGGGCACCGGGGAGAGGGCAGGGTACACAAGCATCTGCATGAGCCGCCGCAGTGGGTGTCGGTGAGTGGCAAACATTCCCAGTTTTTCCGTCGGTGATTGCGGGGAGCTATTTTTGCAAAGGGAGCTTTGGGGAAGATCTTCGACCTCTGGAAAAATGGGGGAAATGGGACTGTGAAAAATGAGTATTTCGTCCCATTTTTCTCCCATTCTTCTCTCATTTTCCTCAACCACATCCCGTGACAGCCCTCCACCACCCTCATCCCGTGCGCTATGCCCAATATTTACCCAATTTCCCACCATTTCCCCCCATTTTTCTGCATTTCCCCCATTTTCCTCCGTTTTTCTCCACCCCCCCCCAAAAAAAATTTCTCCATTTCCGCCGTTTCCCCATTGTTCCAGACTCCCCAATCCTGGTTTGGTGAGTTGGTGAGCTCGGTGGCGGTAAGCACAAATGCCTGAGACCATGCAGCGACATCACAGCATGACCGAAGAAATTAAAATTTTATTAAACGTTAATTGATTATTTGGGTCACATGGGTCACAAACAGGCTGATACAAAAAAAAATTATGTCGCAAAATTAATTAATTAGGTTTGCAGAAGCACACATTCATTGCATACAAAGAAACTTAATTGCCAAAATTAATTAATAGGCGGGTGAAAAATTCATTTTTCGGGGGGGGGGGGTGCTCAAGCATCAGTAGCATCAGTGTAGTGAAATATTTGTTTGTTGTTCATTGCTACCGCCTTGTCTTCAAAGGGTACAGTTCAAGCAACCAGTGGAGTGCACACAGCAGAGTTGACACACGTTGATGCGAAAATCTAGTTTGAACATGGTTTTGCAGTATGCCTTCTGATTCGGAAAGGAAAGGGTTTGTTTTGTGTCTGGTCCTGCACACATGAAGTGGAAAGATGAGTTTCGCATTTCATTTCCAGACCCACATTGGGAATCAACCCTCTGACCGCATTATACAATCTGCCACTTTGGAGCCCATCTTCTAGGTTTCAGTAGAAAAAGGGGTGTACAAAAAAAAAATCAAGTGCCTATTTTATTTAATTGAGCTGGTCAAACAACAGAAAAACCGGTAACAAAAATAAAACCACCAAAAACAATTAATTCGATCTCTGCAGAAAACCATAAATCAAAATTTTCTAATTTGTTTGGTACAGGACAGCACCGCGAATCTGCCCCGTTGGCGCCAAACGAAAAAGTCGCTTTGGGGCCCATGCGTTGCCCTTCGACAAACAGTTGCCTGGGTCGTCCGTCTTGCTGGCGCCAAGTAGTCGGTGGCGTTGACCGAGAGGCATTTGTAGACGCCGGAACGTGAGCCCCTTGTCCGTGGGACCCCAGGGAACGTGAAGCTGGGGCATGCAAGTCAGTGTATATGCACTGGGATTGCAGACCATTTGCGATGAATTGAACTGAGTGAGGCTGGCATGAGGGCAGGATCATGCCGGTCATCTGACAGCCTGACATCATGGCCCCGACTGGGCCCATCCGGCGTTTGGAGGAACGCTGTTGTTGAAAGATCTTCGACCCGGCAGCCGACTTCAAAACGGGCCATTTTGAAGGACTTTTAAGGGCTCGCTGGGCGCAGCGAGGCGGCGGACCATCAGGTCCAAGAGCACCACTTTTGCCGTCCATTGGGGGGTCCATGATCAGTTTTGCAAAGGGACGTTTTGACGTGTCTTTGACCCCCACAGTGACCGAGCCCAAAGCGGTCTTAGCCCATTCCCAGTCCGTCTGGCCCCCTCTTCGCTGCAAACAACATCCCGGTCCACGCGCCTCCTCAAAAACGGTGGCGACCCCCCTCGGGCAATCCAAAGATCAAGTGCCTCAGCCAAACACGCATTTGTGCAAAGGCGACCCCGAGACCCAGAGCAAGACCGGCGGTTGTGGCGTGTTTCAGCGCCCGGCGCATGGGAGTGGGGTGGGCAGTGCCCCAGGCACTGTGCGGAGGCACCAACCAAACCAAAAAAGGCCAACCAAAGAACGGCCGTACACCGTAGGAGGAGGGGGGGTACCCCCCCCCCCTGGACCCCCCTCTCCTCCTCCCCTTCCAATCTTGGAGGCTGACAGCCACAATTTTGCTTCGGCGCCTTTAGCGCCAAGAGGATTTAAGCATTCTCCGCCCACCTTCGGCGGGGACCATAGGGGGACCCAAGGAGGAGGGGTGTCCCAGCCAAACCCCCCTCCCCCGAGACCCCCCCCCCCTTCTAATGCATCCCTGGCCGGGGGGGGGGGGGGCTGCCTCCTGTCGACGCCCCCAAATTACCCCCGCCCTTCCTCAGCCCTTAAGCCCCTGTTTTGAATGGCCGGGGCCCTTCCAAAGCCGTTCCCGCTCAGGTACGCCTTCCCGGACGCGTCCGGGACGTGCAGCGCCGAGGCCCTGCAGCCGTCGGACATCCACACGACAGACGGCGCCGCCATGACATTCTACGGCCTGACGTACGGAGCGCTGAGTGCCACCGCCGCGCAGTTCACGCACACAAACATCAGCATGCGAGAGAACGGTGTCAAAGGTGTGCCCCCCATGCCTCTGCCATGGCTGTGCCAGCTGCCCCAATGGGGTCAATGTTCCATGTCAGAACATCAACTCAAAGGACAGGGACCACAGGAGGTGAGCCAGGCTGTCCACCACAGCCTCTTCTCGAATGCAGGCGCCGTTGCTGTCCGTTTCAAACGCCGGGGGAGGCGGGTGCTGAAGAGCAAGCGACTCCCGTGACATGTCTGACATTCTGTGGGATGGTTTGCGGCGCTGGTCTGACCGAACCCTCTGGCCGGGTGCATCCTCTGTCACAACGAAAGGCGCCTATGGCACTGTCACTGAAGATCTGTTTGTTCTGGCGTTGTTGCTCTGCAGCCTTGTGCCTCGTAGGGTACCGGTTGGCATTCAGTATCTGCATCCCCCAGGGGGGGGGGGGGGGCTTCTCCAACAGACCTTTGGCGAAGGGCGCCTAGGGCCCTGTTCGGCTCTTCACAAGCTTTTGCCTCTTTCTTGTGATCGGCATGTGCTGCGTGTTGTGCTGACTTCGCCTCAGCCAACAACACACACGTGACAGCTCACACGTCACCATACGGGGGCAGTGGGGGAGAGGGACCGAGCGGCCTGGCGCCCGGAAGGGTAGGGGTGGTACCTCCCCCCACCCCCTTCTCCGCCGCATCTTTGGGGGCAGGGATGTGGTCAGGGGCAGAGCGATGCTGCGGACGGCCTGAGCCCCCGAGAGGGTCAGAATTCGGGTCACAGGGATCTGTTGGGTGTGGGCCACTCCGAGTGGAAGTGGGGTTGGCTGTTTGAGGGAACTTGGGTTGTCACTGAGGGCACGGGTTCAGTATCTGCGCTTTTGGATCAGTGCCTCCAAGGGTGTGGTAGGTTAGGTGGGCCTCCCCAGGGCTGCATTGGAAGGGGGAGAGGCACCTCCCCCCCCCCTCCAGGGCGCCCAGCCCATGCCCAGCCACTGTCTCCCTGACGGCAAGTGCCGGCTTTAGTGGCATTTGTAACCGACAGTAACCGCCCCCAACCACTTTGGCAACCTCCTCCAACCGCCTGTCTAACCGCCCCTCGGACCGCCTCTGAGGTACCTTCCCTTCTAATGCATCCCTGGGCCTCCCCCTCCCTGGCAGAGATGGGACATATTGGGGCTATCTGGGTCACGGGAATGCCGGCCCAGGCAACCCAAGTAACCCCCCCCCGGCTCTCTGGCCCAAGGGTTGTGCCACTTGGCCAGGACCTTCGGGCCACCTCTCCCCCAACGTGGGGACCCCGAGACGGCAGGCACCGCTGGGGGAGCAATTTTTCTGGCGGGCCTTCGGCCAATCAAAACTTTTCTGTGGCACATCCGGCACCTCTAAACGCTCCGCACCACTTGGGAGGGGGGGTAGGGGGCTGGAAGAAAGCAGCGACCCGACGCAACATGCGGAGGGAAGAATGGGTGACTGTCCAGGGCCCCGTAAAGAAACAACAACCCGACGGAATGTCACACGGGGGGGGGGGGGGTGGACCCACCCACCCACCCACCCCCGGACCCGCCCCCCCCCCTTTAAAAGGAGCCCTGGACCGGGGCTATGCAGCCCACTTGATTTCTGCCCCTATTTGTGAGCCCACCGACCCAGGGGCTGGTCCAGGGTAAGCACCCCACACCGTTTGTGTATTGTTTCCAGCATTCTACGCCATTTCCGATGGTGTGACGCTTTGCAAGTCCTCGCCTCCCCTGCCCCCCCGACCCAACACACACACCACGCACACACATGCACTCACAACCACCACAGCATTTCCCACCCATTTCCCATCCATTTGCCACATGTTTCCAATCTTTCAAATATGATGCGGCAGTGACTTCGGTGCTTAGGGGTGTCCATCGTTTGACTCTGCATTTGCAGTGTGTTACGAATACGAAGGCACGTGGTTTGATATCAAGACCGTCAGGACTTTGGAGCTCCCACGCACATTCGAAGACGGGTCCTCAGAGGACGAGTCAGACTGGAACCTGCTGCTCCTGCTGCTGCTGTTGATACTACCCGGTTTGTGTATCATGAGCCTTGCACTGAAGCGAGTTTTCGATACGAAGGTGCCCATACTCGAGGTGTGTGTGGTAGAGGCTGTACACCTCTCTTAAGCCATCGCACCAACACACACGTGGTAACGCACATGCGCACACACACACACACACACGCACGCACGCACGCACGTACACGAGTGCCACAAGTGCCACGGGAAACCAGCAGCGATCGCGAGTACCCCTATGCGGGACTCCCTTTCAGGGGCAGGTCCAGGACTCCGTTTCCAACAGCGGAGCCGTGCACTGGGCCCTCATGTCAACCGAGCGCAAGGCATCGAGTGACGACCCGAAAGCTCAGTGCCAAGCCACCCCGGCTTCTCCTGCAAAATGCCCGGAATTCCTGCGCACCACCGACATTTGTTGATCCGGAACCCCCTGGGCATACATTGCATTACATTACATACATTACATTTCCCACATGGGATGTGGTGGTGAGCACCTTTCATCGGAATGACTGAATGCCAAGCCGCCCCGCCCACCCGGGCCGACGCCCGCCCAACGCCAAATGTGTGCGTGCCGGGTGCTAGCTCTATCCGCGTGTACTGTAGGTTGAATGCCGGTT
Organism: Eutreptiella sp. 'Long Island Sound 2002'; assembly: GCA_964036045.1. Lineage (NCBI taxonomy): Eukaryota > Euglenozoa > Euglenophyceae > Eutreptiales > Eutreptiaceae > Eutreptiella > Eutreptiella sp. 'Long Island Sound 2002'. Next base: position 3,765,625 of record OZ038381.1, read on the forward strand.
GTAGCCTCCCTGTTTCACAGGACGTCCGCGCCACATCCGTCGATGCACACAGCACATTATGGTCCACCGTCGCCCTGGCGTCTCGTATCGCCCGCCATTACGCCGTCACACTGTGAGGCATTTGCCCATGCCTCGGCGCCGGCGGGAGGGTCGCCAAGGGGTAGGAGCAGCACTTGTGAAGCAGCGGGACCACCGCCCCGCTCTCACCCACCAATGGTCTTCTCCCCCGGTGGATTGGGAGCAGCAGTAAAAACAATTCCCTTCTGCGCGCCCATACAAGTGCGTCCGCCTGGAAGCACCAACCGGCACACTGACTCAGCCCTTCCGGCACAACCCCTCCTCTTGACTCCGGCCTCTGGACGGGGCTACGCAACGAATAGCGGGCGGTGGCAAGGGGCGTGCGGTTTTGACCTGCCGAGGGCGCGGTCCCTCAGCACTGGGGGCACTGCTGCTGCTGGTCCGCTCTGCATTTTTCGTTCTCAGCCCGACCTGCAGAAGGCAGACTCTTACCGCGTATCGGAGACTGTGAGGTATGCGTCTGCAGGGGCATGTTCCTTTGGTGTAGTGCCGTGTCTTTGCGTGTGGGTGGATCTTGTGCTCAGGGACAGCAGGTGCCCCTGCAGAGACACGGGGGTTGTTTTTCCTCGTCAAGCAGCGGTCTACCCGGCTGCTCTCCAACAGCAGCAATAAGACCACCAAAGCCATGCACCAAAGCGTAGAATGAATCGAGACCCGTCACCCGCCCGCAATACTCACACGACCGCTTGGAAATGACTTCTGGCGGACGTGCAGTCCCCCTTTCGGCGCATCATACCCATCTCCAAACACAAAGGGAAACCGACGGAATTGGTGCCCGCCACCAGACCCCATACTTCCCTCAGTTGAAGCGGGCTGAGAGATGAAGCAGGTAAGACACCACTAATACGACAGCCCCCCCGCCCCCCTCCCCCCCCCCCCCACCGCAACACCGGCGCCCACAGGCCAGTGCTGGAGTCAGAAAACCCTCCATGGACTCGGAGTGTGCATCTGTATGCACCTGGTCAACGGACGGGCAACAGGCCACCTCCGGGACAGCCGACCCCGGAGTAGTCAAACAGGACAAGTCATCCAGGACCTCCGTTGACACAACCAGAACACGTTCGGACCCACAGAGGGTCGGAATGTGCAAGGGCGGCGCCATAGGCAAACAAACGAACACCATGGCCTCGATTCCCCCCCTCCCCGCCGTCTGGTGACCAACCGCCCAACAACCCACAACCCACCACCACAAGACACGACCACCACCCGAGGACCGTTCGCCAGGCTGCGGCTGCAAGCCAACCGCCCGTGACTGCTTCGCGAACCGCCATCGGTCAGCCAACCGGCGGCGGCCGAAGTTGGGGGGCCCATTGTTGCCGGCCAGCCTGCAACGGCCGCGGATGCTGGACACTACGCCCCACACGACTGGGGCACGAAATTGCGGGGGGTGCGGCATCAGCTTCGGCCATGGACCCCCCCCCCCCCACACACACACCAGAGGCCTGCGGTTGAAGGGGGGGAGCCCCCTTCTCCCACCCCACCCCCAGACAGCAACGGTCAGTTGCGCCTCAACCGCATCCCCCCAAATTCAACTGCGGCTGCAACGGGTTTGTCACCGCCGCCGCTTCATTCTCCGACCGCCGCCACCAACTGCCGTCGGTCACGCGCCCCCCGCAAAACGCACGGGTCGCCACCCCCCACACCTTACCTATTAGGGACCGCCCTCCCCCGACTCCCTCGCCACAGGCCCTCTGAAGTCTCCCCGGGCCCCTACATGTCCCCAATGCTCGCGAGGGTGGGCACCCCCGTACCCCTGCCCACGGACCCCGGCCCCCTCGGCCCGGCCCCATCGGCACCCATCATCATTGCGAGCCCACGCAGTCCGGTCAGCCCCAAGAGCCCGAGCCCCGTCCCGCCCCTGCGACGCCCCACAAGCTTGAGCCCTCTCGACGTTGGGCCGCCCGCGCCCCCACCCCCGGCGGTGCCGGCGGTGCGCGTGACCCCCCCGGCGGACAGCCCGCCCCAACCGCCCCCCAACCGCCGCCCGGTCACTCCCTTCCCACAGGCCACGCCGCGGGTCTCGAACCCGCTCCGCCTGGCGCCCCCCGTCAACCCCCTGGTCCCCCACAACAGCCCCCGGACCTCGGGGCTGCTCATTCCCGCGGCGCCCGTCCGCTCGCCGCCGCGGCCGCGGCTGTCCACAATCCGCGTGTCTGAGAACCGCCCGGTCCCGGTCGCCGTGACGGTTACGCCCCCAACGCCCCGTGTGGCGCCGGCACCCCCCGTCCCGGTGGCGGTGACGGTTACGCCCCCAACGCCCCGTGTGGCGCCGGCACCCCCCGTCCCAGTGGCGGTGACCACCGTGACCACTGTCGTGCCCTTGATCCCGATGCCGCCCCCGGTGGTTGTGACGCGGATCGTGCAGCTTGCTCCAGTGATCATGATCCCAGTGACTGTGCCCATTATTCCCATCACTCCGGTCCCCGTCACGCCACTCGTGCCCATCGTTACCACACCCATCGAGCCATTGGTGCCCATTCTCACACCACCGCCTGCCGCCCTCCGAACAGTGCAGGCCCCAGTCATCCCGTTGCCATCCCCTGCGCCTGTACCGGCGATCGTCGTAGCCCCTCCTATGCCGATGATCCCAGTAAGCGCCCCCATTGTTCCCATCGTTACTACTCCCATCGAGCCACTCATGCCCATCGCCACAGCTCCCATCGAGCCACTTGTACCCATCGTTACTACACCCATTCAGCCACTAGTGCCCATTGCCACAGCTCCCATCGAGCCATTAGTGCCCATAGCGAGTACGCGTGTTGAGCCACTCGTGCCCATCATCACTACTCCCATCGAGCCATTATTGCCCATCATGAGCACTCCCATCGAGCCACTCGTGCCCACAGCTAGTACGACCATCGAGCCATTGGTGCCCATTCTCACACCACCGCCTGCCACCCTCCGAACAGTGCACGCCCCAGTCATCCCGTTGCCATCCCCTGCGCCTGTACCGGCGATCGTCGTAGCCCCTCCGATGCCGATGATTCCAGTAAGCGCCCCCATTGTTCCCATCGTTACTACTCCCATCGAGCCACTCATGCCCATCGCCACAGCTCCCATCGAGCCATTAGTGCCCATAGCGAGTACGCGTGTTGAGCCACTCGTGCCCATCATCACTACTCCCATCGAGCCATTATTGCCCATCATGAGCACTCCCATCGAGCCACTAGTGCCCACAGCTAGTACGACCATCGAGCCATTGGTGCCCATTCTCACACCACCGCCTGCCACCCTCCGAACAGTGCACGCCCCAATCATCCCGTTGCCCACCCCTGCGCCTGTACCAACAATGGTGGTAGCCCCTCCGATGCCGATGATTCCAGTAAGCGCCCCCATCATTCCCATCGTTACTACTCCCATCGAGCCACTCATGCCCATCGCCACAGCTCCCATCGAGCCACTTGTGCCCATCGTTACTACACCCATTCAGCCACTAGTGCCCATTGCCACAGCTCCCATCGAGCCGCTAGTGCCCATCGTTACTACTCCCATTCAGCCACTAGTGCCCATTGTCACTACTCCCATCGAGCCACTAGTGCCCATAGCTAGTACGCGTATTGAGCCACAAGTGCACATCATTACTACTCCCATCGAGCCACTCGTGCCCACAGCTAGTACGACCATCGAGCCATTGGTGCCCATTCTCACACCACCGCCTGCCACCCTCCGAACAGTGCAGGCCCCAATCATCCCGTTGCCCACCCCTGCGCCTGTACCAACAATGGTGGTAGCCCCTCCGATGCCGATGATTCCAGTAAGCGCCCCCATCATTCCCATCGTTACTACTCCCATCGAGCCACTCATGCCCATCGCCACAGCTCCCATCGAGCCACTTGTGCCCATCGTTACTACACCCATTCAGCCACTAGTGCCCATTGCCACAGCTCCCATCGAGCCGCTAGTGCCCATCGTTACTACTCCCATTCAGCCACTAGTGCCCATTGTCACTACTCCCATCGAGCCACTAGTGCCCATAGCTAGTACGCGTATTGAGCCACAAGTGCACATCATTACTACTCCCATCGAGCCACTCGTGCCCACAGCTAGTACGACCATCGAGCCATTGGTGCCCATTCTCACACCACCGCCTGCCACCCTCCGAACAGTGCAGGCCCCAATCATCCCGTTGCCCACCCCTGCGCCTGTACCAACAATGGTGGTAGCCCCTCCGATGCCGATGATTCCAGTAAGCGCCCCCATTGTTCCCCTCGTTGCTGCTCCCATCGTCGAGCACATTGTGCCCATCGTTCCTCCTCCCATCGAGCCACTAGTGCCCATAGCGAGTACGCGTGTTGAGCCCCTAGTGCCCATTCTCACACCACCGCCGGCCACCCTCCGAACAGTGCAGGCTCCAGTCATCCCAGTGCCACCCCCTGCGCCTGCACCGGCAATCGTGATCGCCCCTCCCATGCCCCCCACGCCAGTGACCGCCCCCATTGTGCCCATCGTCCCGCCCGCTGTCGCCACCGCTGCGCCCGCCATCCCGCGACCAATGCCCCTTCCCGCACCACCGCCTGCCCTGCCCACGCCGATCACAGACCACACGTTCCCTCGCGCACAGCGCGTCGCGGCCGTGGCCACTCCGGTGCCCCTCATGGCCGAGCCCACGCCGGCGCTCACACCCACACCCCTCCCCCCGCCTCTCATCCCCGTGCCAGTGCCTACCCCGCTCCCACCGGTGCCCCCCACCATCACCACTGTCCCGATCATCCCCCTGCCCCCCCCTGCGCCTGTGCCGACGATGGTGGTGCCCCCCCATGCCCCCCTGATGCCACTGAGCACCGGACCCGTTCTTGCAGCGCCCGGCGTCGAGCCCCTTGTGCCCGTGGCGACCGCCCCCGTAGTCGAGCCCACGGGGCCCATCCTACCGAGCCACAGCCTCCCGGCCGGCCACCCAAGCGCGCCCCCGTCCGCGGGCCCACTGGTGCCGGGCGCCGTCGGCACCATCTGGGACGCGGTGTCCAGCCCCGTGACGCGGCTGCAGCGCGCGGCCGGCCTCGGCGGCCCATGGCCGCGCACATTGCCATTGCTGGCGAGCGATGCGGGGCCGGTACGGGAGGCGGGGGCCTGGGGAGCCCCGAGCGCCCCACGCACCAGTCCTGCGCGGCGGTTGGCGTCTCCCCCGCGCGTCCGGCCCAGCGGCGTGTGGATGAACCCCGCGCCGGACGCACTACCCGTGCTGTCGGCGCCCGTCCCGGTCCGGGCGCCTGTGGCCGCCTTCGCCGGGGCGGTGTCGGCGGCGCCCGTCCCACTGACGGTACCCGTCGAGCACCGGCCCACCCCCATGACCCCTGCCGTGCCGGTCGTGTCGGGGCCGGTCCCGGTCCGTGTGCCGCAGGTCGCGGAGGCTGCACGGCCCCTCCTGCCGGCGGTGCCGGCCCCGGTCGTGCGGGCGGTTCCTACCCGAGCCCCGGCGGTCATCCGGGGCCCACCGGGGCCCGTCACGGTATTACCGCGACCGCAGGGTCTGACGAGTGACGAAGGCATGACTCCGCTGGCACAGTGGCCCTTGGTACCATCTGCAGGTTCACCCGCCGATGGCGTACCATGGCCTGTGGATACCCCACTGCAATGCACAGGGGCTGTGGATACCCCACTGCAATGTACAGGGGCGCCGCACGAGTTTATCGTCGATTATCGCGGATCTCCGTCTCCACAACGAAGACGACCCCCGGTGTTGTACCCAGAGGCACCCGCGGAGTACCGCGTTTCTCCGGTTCCGCAGCAGCGCATGTCGCCCATCCCACGACGGTCCGTGTCCCTTGTGCCACAGTCGCCGGTGGTGTACCCGGCATCGTCCACAACCGCCGCCCCCCCGGCGGCTTCGCTTGCAGTGGTAACAACGCCGCTACAGATCGAGCCCACGGTGCTCACAGCCGCAGCCCCATCAGCCGTACAGAGCGCAGTGCCAATTACGGTGCCGGTCCTGAATGCAGCACCATCGCATTCGGCAACGCCGGCAGTTGTGCCAGCAGCCGTGTCGACCGCTCCAGTGACAGCCCCCATTGCAGTGCCCCTGTCCGTCCAAACAGGGCCGGTGACCGCCCCTGCCATTCCAGGTATGCTCATCCGCCGCGTCACAGCCCCATCCCGCCGGTTGTCATCATCCGTGCACTCGCATTTCCAAATCAATTCCGGCGGTGAGAAACACAAACCATCGCATATCAAGAATCGCCGCTGCTCCCCTCCGCAGGCGACCGTTCGATCGTGGAGGGGCTGGGGCTGGGGCGGGTGGGGGTTTGCCGTAAAGTCTGATTCCGGGTGTATGCACGGGTTTGGGTTTTGAGGAAAGAATTGTTTGCATTGTTTGTCCCAAGCCACTGGAGAAAGAGTGCAGGCCCCTACCATTGCCGCACTGTTGTGAGGGAGCTCGTGACTGCGTTCTACATCCACATGGCAAACCATATGTTGCGGATGCTGTACATTCCCGGACACAACGAGGGAGCATAGCGGCGCGGGGGGCAGGATTCAGAGGGTTGTTTGGCGATTTGCCAGTGGCGTAGGGGGCAACCCGTTTCCGTAGGGGCCATCACCGCCCCCGTGCCGCGCCACATCGGGCCTCAGGGTCCTGTTGCTGGGATCCTCGGAAATCGAGGGATGTGAGTTGCCTCTCCGTTGGGGCATCCTGAATCGGCGATTGCGATCTCGGTAGGGGTCTACTTGTAACTGAGAATGTACAGTGATGTTGGCATGTGGAGGTGTCTGGTGCTGCGGTGTCTGTTTCAGCTCCGCAAGAGCCTGAGGCACTCCCGGCACCAACAGCTCGGGGCCTCCAACCAACACATCTCAATACGAAACGGATGGACCGGAGAACGGGCGGAAATCTGCCGCACAAATCCTACAAAAAGCCAAACATCTTATGCACAACACTTCCGCACAGAGTTCGTTCGGTGGCTGTTGGTCCCCCGCAGGACCACCCGCCCCGCCCCCAAGTGTTGTGTAGACGTGGGCATGCGCACAATCAATCATGTGTACATATCAGACGCCAGTTTTGCAAGGCTCTATGTCCCCCTCCCGACCATCGCCCCCACACCCCGTCGCCGGCAATGCTGTCCACCACCGATGGGTAGCAGTTGGTGACCCGGAACCCCCTGGCGCTGTGGGACCCCCTGTGTTGGCACATCACACATGGTGGTGGTGGTGGTCCCCCTCCGAACTTCATTGTCATGGAAACGCCAGCGACGGACGGACAGCAAGGGGAGGGGGCAGCCGTTGTGAGCACAGGGATGACGGTTCCACTCTGTTTTGTGTGTCATGGGCAATTTTGGCGACGGCACCTAATTTTGTTCACCCTTTGAACATTTGGCATAGAATCGGTTGTTGGAACCAGCTGCAGCATACTGGGCAAATACGAATATTTTGCTAAAATGATTGATTCAGGGGACCGCTTTGTGGAAACGCAAGAATCAAATATTGCAAAGAAAATTTTAATTCAGTGCGGGGCATGAGGTTGTGAAATGAGGCAAAATTTGCAAATTTTTGGTAAAATTCATTAATTGTAGGATTCTGACATTTGCGGCATAAGTGCGGCTAAGTACATGCACATTGAATCCCCTTTGTTCTGTGTCTCATCTGCATTTCTGTGTACAGCAGCAATGTTCACCTTGCACTCTTTCTTTTCAACTTTTCCCTCCGAGGAGGCCATCCAGAGTCCTCCAAGAAACAAGAGCAACCATCCAGAGTCCACCAGGAAACAACAGCATCCATCCAGTGTCCATCAGGAAACAACAGCAAGTGCATGCATTGCCTCCAAGGACTAAATGCAACACAGTCATTGTGCAGCACGTAAACAGTGATCCACGCAAAAAGACAGTTGTGTCAACATAAATCGCAAAAATTTACAAATATTTCTGGGGCCTCCAGTCACGCAAACTTGACATTCGCAAAATTTATTCGCCAAAAAATTTGTGTTTCAGCCGTTTTACAGCAAAACGCAAAATTTTGCCAATTATTAATTGCATTTCACTTACGCAAAAATTCGTATTTGGCCGGTAGTGCCCCCCACACCGCGTACCCCCCCCCCCCGTTATGCCACAGCGCCAGGCTGCCCCTGCAGTTACTGCGCATTCCCTGGCACACGGAGGCAGCGCAGCCGCGTGCGGGGCAGGATTCGGAGGGTTTTTTGGTGATTTACCGGTCCCATAGGGGGTAGCACCCCGGCTGTGCTGCGCCAGATCGGGCCTCAGAGTTCTGTTGCCGGGATCATCCGAAATCGGGTTTTGCGATTTGCTTTTTCCTGAGAAGGCGAAATTCCTGCAAAGAGCCTCGGTATCCGACCGTCGCACAATGTGGGGCGCGCCCTATGCGCCGTGGCACTTTGCGCTTTCTGCTTCGCTTCGCGGCTGTTGGGCATAGGCCGTTTCGGTGTGCCATCGGGGTTTTGCGATGTCAAGGGATTGCGTTGCCATTCATCGGCCCATGTTGCCTGTGGATACCCCACTGCAATGCACAGGGGCTGTGGATACCCCACTGCAATGCACAGGGGCTGTGGATACCCCACTGCAATGCACAGGGGCGCCGCACGAGTTTATCGTCGATTATCGCGGATCTCCGTCTCCACAACGAAGACGACCCCCGGTGTTGTACCCAGAGGCACCCGCGGAGTACCGCGTTTCTCCGGTTCCGCAGCAGCGCATGTCGCCCATCCCACGACGGTCCGTGTCCCTTGTGCCACAGTCGCCGGTGGTGTACCCGGCATCGTCCACAACCGCCGCCCTCCCGGCGGCCTCGCTTGCGGTGGTAACAACGCCGCTACAGATCGAGCCCACGGTGCTCACAGCCGCAGCCCCATCAGCCGTACAGAGCGCAGTGCCAATTACGGTGCCGGTCCTGAATGCAGCACCATCGCATGCGGCAACGCCGGCAGTTGTGCCAGCAGCCGTGTCGACCGCTCCAGTGACAGCCCCCATTGCAGTGCCCCTGTCCGTCCAAACAGGAGCGGTGACCGCCTCTCAGAACACATGTGAAACCATCGCGTCCGCCCACGCAAACCAGTGAAGTCGAGTGGATCTGCGTAGGTGACCCGAGTTCCGGGCCGGTATTTTAAATGAATCTCACTAACCAATTTGTGTTCATTGGTTGTAGTTCCATGTCTGTTGATTCCATGATTTCCGGCCTGGCATCATCCATCGAACCCTCACACGCCCACACGCCCTCACAGGCTGGGGAACAGCCCTCACACATACAAACGGCGGAGACTGCACTCCTGATCTTCAATAAACAGTTTGGGTGGGGATGGGGGGCACAGAGCCCCTAAATCAAAGGGGAATCTGGGGGGGGGGGGGCGGGGGGAGACGTGGTTGGTCTCCTGTACTTGGCTCGTCTACTACAGTGAAAGGCGCCCATGACAGGTCAAGGAAGATCTTTTGTCTTCGGCTTTTGCTTTCCACACTCTCTTCTTGTTATTTCTAGACGCGGTTGCGCACACGCATCCGCTCGCCGTAGCGGGTTGGCACAGCGCAGCCACAAATTGTTTGAGGAAAAGAATTGCCCAAAAGACGCTTTTGCTGTCGTGAGCGTGGCCCGGAAGGCCATTTGCGCTTCAGGTTAGGGTTAGGGCGCTTCTTGTCAATGGTGGGGCCTCTTGGCCACAACCCGGGGCCTGGCCCACGGAGCCTCTGTTGAGGGTGTAGGGGTGCGGGGCTCTATACCACCCCCCAGCGACCCACCCACCTCAACCACCATCTTGACACTACGCTCCCCCCCCTGGGGGCCCTTGGGTGGCTTCGGGCGTGTGGTGTCTTGGCGTCCCTGTCTTCTCCGCGTCTCCGTCAAGGCACCCCCTTCCCTATTGCGCAATTTTGTGGTTGTGTATGGCCCTTCAATGGCTATCCGATGGAGCCGAGTAAACGAGTCATAGTTTCGCTGAAGCGATAGTCCAGCACCCTCCCCGCCTACCTCGGTTTGCAGGGCGCCGGCGACGCACCATCCGGGGTAGGGTCAGGGTCACTGGCGGGCCACTGAATCGCTTGGCCCTGCACTCCTTCAGACTTCGGCCGGCCCCAGGCGCTGGAATTGGGGCTGGCCTCAGCTGTGGAAGGTAGTCGGCGGCATGTGCCTTCATAGACATGGCTGTCTGGGCCTCGATGCTGCATTCCTTTGCTGCGTCTGTCTCTTCACGGTGCGCGCAAGCAACGCCCCTGTCAGAGCGACAGGCGGCTTTGGGTCTGTCATTTTCAGTGCTTTTACTGATGTGCTGGCAAAGGGGGGGGTGTATGTGGGATTGGAAGTTGGGTGGTGTGGGGGGCAAAGAGGGTGACCTCCCGGTCCCTCAAGTCCTGCAGTGGAGCGTTTCCGGGACTGCCGAGATGTGGTGGAAGCCAGTCACAGGACACCCCGATTTTGTCCCGGTACACTTTGTCACGGGACGCTTCTTCCCAGGACTCTGCCTGACATCTCAACCAGTTTCCATGACTGTCAACATTGGAGGACAGACGCTCAAGATTCAGAAATTGATGATGAAAGATTGAGAAACAATCATCCGCAAAGGGGGAATGGTTGTCAAGCCTGGGGAAAGGGGGCTGGGAACAGTGCTTCCCCCTCGATTTCCCCATGTTCCTATCCTGCAGCGCTATTCCGGCTGCGGTGGGCAACATGGACCGCTGCAGCAACGGTTTCGGCCGTCATACTGTGATTCTATGTGCATTTGTATTTGTACGCCCTGGGCGCGCCACCCCTGAAAGTGACCCGAGTCCGGGGCCCCCAGGCCTCGCCTCTTGCATGCGTTTTGGTGGTCATTTGGTGACGATACGTGTTTGGAGTGTAGTGGCCGCTAGGCCCATATACCCTGGGCCCAGGCCCCCCCCGAAAGCCCCGAAATTGCCGTTTTTTTTAGGTTGTGTAGTGGCCCTTAGCAATTTTCTAAAATTCGACTTTTTCTGAAACCCTTCTTTTGGCCCTGGCATGGGTTTGGGCCGGCAGTTTGCAGCGTTCTTCTACCTCCGCCGTTGTGAATGGCACGCCTTTCCGCTAGGCACAAAACGGTGAGCGCTTGTTGCGTCTCGCGTATTGAATCGCCCATGGAAACTGCCATCTGTGGGTACCGATTTGTGTTCATTGGTTGTCGTCCCATGTCCCACGTCCCATGTCATTCCTGGGTTTCCGGGCTGGCTTTTGCGGTGCCCTGCAAACCATAGTTTCGCCGAAACGATGGCCCAGCACCCCTCCCCCTACCTCAGTTTGCAGGGCGATTTCCCCATTGTTCCCATCTTTCTCGGCCCTGCCGCGCTATTTCGGCTGCGGTGGGCAACACGGACCGCTGCAGCAACGGTTTTCGGGCGTCGTACTGTGATTGCTTGTGCATGTGGATGTGTACGCCGCGGGCACCCCGCGTTCACGAAGTGGGGTTGGGGGTTAGGTGGTGTGGGGGGACAAAGAGGGTGCCCTCCCGGATCCCCAAGTCCTGCAGCGGTGGCGGATTTATCCTTTGCTGGCTGCTGCTAGCAGTGGTTTGGGGCTGGTTTCGTGCTATGTACTGTGTTACTCCTGTCCAGTAATTATTGTTTGTTTGTACTGTGTGTGCCTACACAGCCCACTGAGGTGCTTCCTGCTATTGCAATGATTTATCCTGGATTTGGTGCATGTACTTGAACAACCCCCCCCCCCCCCCGCCCACTTGTGAGAACAATTCTCAACAATTCTCAATCCAACCAGCCCATGAAACATAGTCCCTTGACAGCCGCAAACTCAACGCTACATGCGGCACTAATCTGGTGAGCGACGACTGTATGCCTGTGTCCCGGGGGTATACCACAGCTACATATCCGGCGCCTTCATTCCCCGCTTGTGAGAACAACGCCCTTGTCAGAAGAACACGAGGTGTTGTGTTGGGTGCTGCTGTGTGAAGAACAGGCTGGAGAGTGGGATGGAAAATTGTTGGAGAAGATGCGATGAGGTTGTGGTGGGGAAGTGAGTAAGGTAGTCCAGTTAAGCTGGACTGTAGGTTGCTGTTGGATCTCTGAGTTGCTGGTGTCAAAACATGGAGGCTGGGGCACATATGCCCTACTTCTTGACCCAGGCTGCTGCCTGAGAGCTCATACTTTACTCAGTCGAACTGTTGAGCCTGTTAAAAAAAAAGATATGTTGAAGGAGAGTGAATTGAGTTGTGTGTGAGAGTGAGACGGGGTTTGGGGGTTGCTGGGAGTGCAGTATTGACTTTCTTCTCTAGTATTGCTTTCCCCGTGCATTGCACACCGCTGTTTTCACTCAGCCTGCAGTATTTCTTGTGATCCAGTATCACATTGGGATGCCTACAGGCGTGGCAGTTCCCACTGCGTGTCATGTCCGCTACCACATCGCCTTGTGGGACCATGGTCGAATCGTAGCATACGACAGTTCTGATGCCGTGCACGCAGTGCGAAGTTTTGGATGTCGGCCCCTAGCTACCTCTTGGTGGTAAAACATTGATCCTGTGCCCTTGGTTTCGTATAATGGAAAAGTGCTTCCATAAATAGTGAAATATTTTTGGATTGTTCATTTTCTGAAATGGATTCCGAGGAAATAATACGGTCACCACCAACCGTATTACTTGGGTGAGTATCCCAGCCTCTGCGTGCGCAGTATGCACGCAGTGCGCACGCAGTGCAAGAACTTCCCCCTTGATTCCAAGCTCGAGTGCCTTCTGGTGAGCAGGCTTCACCAGCTTGCCATGGCCTGAACCCCCCCGCCAAAAAAAGAAGGGGTTTGGGGGTTGCTGGGAGTGCTTTGTTGTGAGTAGTGACTGCCAATGGAGACGACTGGGATATGTTAGTGCTGGTGGGGGGGGGGGGCGATTTCCTGCAGTGTGTTAGGATAGTCTGCAACTCATTCCATGCGTGGCTGGCCCAGTCTGAGCGGGCAACATTTCACTGTGCATGTGCAGATTGTCCCGACGCACAACTCTGGTTGCAGACTTTGGTGAAAGGCGCCTAGGGCCGGTCGCTCCGGTCCGTGATCAGCCTGATCTCTCTTCTTTGGCTGTGCATGTTGGTGCCTGCGCAATCTCCTTGATCGCAATCATCACTTGACACAACCACGTGTCACCGCACGGGGGGGGGGGGGGCTGATGTTGAGGAGGAAATGGTACTGATGGCCGGGTTTGTGGGTTGCTAGAAGGGTCAGAAGGTTGCTGATGCTGGAAGCTGGGGTGGGGACGATTTGAAGGAAAAGCGAGCTGGGTTGTGTGTGTGAGTACGTTGAGAGTTAGGAGTACCCCCCCGCCCCCCCTGTAAAAGCTATGCCAAGAAACATTCCACAGCTCGCAAGCGAACTTAAGGCAACATTCAGTCTGGTTTGGAAGTGCTGCAGTGCAGCAGAACAGTTATGAGCTGTGACCTTGTAAAAGCTACACCAGGGAACATTCAGAACTGGTTTGGAAGTGCTGCAGTGCAGCAGAATATACACGAGCTGTGACCGGTCGCCTGTGACACGGGGGCGTTCGGTAGCTAAGTATCCGTTGCTTCGTGGCCTTGCTACTGCCTTGTCCAAGCAACACGTAGGGACCCTATCAATTTGGGACCTAATTTAATTCGGTGCCAAATGTTGTGCAGCCACATAAGGCATACCCGGTAAGGTCAGGGCAGAAGGGTGAAGCAAGAGCATAATATTTTGAGGGGCACTTGTATTTATTGAAGCTAATTTGTCAGGTCACGTAGACCCCATCAGACTGACTGACGAGTCACGCATTTTTGCTGTTTTTCCCACGTCTGCACAAGCAATTTCTTGGCCCTGTCCTCAAACCCTGCTTCCTTTTTCCTTTTCACCGATTATTTCAGGCCTTTTCCCCAGATTTCAGATCATCTTTCCTGTTGCATGTGCCTCACACCACAGCCATGACATCAGTGGTTACACAGACCTACTTGAGGCCATTGGTGCATCTGATTGCAGTTTCTCACCCTGAGAAGGCCTGTAAGTACCTGCAGCAGTTTTTCGGTGGATTTCGGCTCGCCATGAACGCTTGGTATGCCCGTGGTCAGGCCCCTTTGGTACAATGGGACCGCCATGCCTGAAACCAAAAAAAAAAAACACAAGGTGTTGTTTCCGCAACCCATCAAATTCTGGCGATTCTTTTTTCCGGTGGTCTGTGCAGATCACATTTGCGGTTCAGGATGGTATTTTAGGGCTGCTGATTACTGTTCTGCCATTTCCTCCCTCTCCCTTCGGTACATAAATCTGATGCACCTTCAAAGACGTCCCTGTCTAGGCCTCAATAATGCATTGCTTGGCTGCTGGTGTCCTTTTACACGCGCCAGACAACACCTTTGTCAGAGCAACATGCTCTTTTGGTTGTGTCGTTTTCATTGCTGTTACGGATGTACTGGGAAAGGGGGGGGGGGGTGTATGTTGGATTGGAAGTTGGGTGGTGCGGGGGACAAAAAGGGTGACCTCCCGGTCCCTCAAGTCCTGCAGTGGAGCGTTTCTGAGACTGTCGAGAGTTTTTCCTGTGACCCACCGTGTTGGAGAGGCTCCTTGAGCCCCCTTAGTACTGGCTTGTGTTTTATATTCCCCTTTCTTGCACCAGCCCACCGTGCAAGCTTCTCTTTTTGAACCTGGGCGTGCAGATATTTTCACAATTTCCACCGGCGAGCGCGTGGATGCTACAATGAAGGGACCATCAGAGAAGGGGGACCAGTTTACGGTGTTGGAGTACATGAAGGGTGGGCAGATGATCACACACCCTTGTGCCACCCTTCAAAGAATTGAGCTCTTCATGCGGTTCCGTCTCCCTCCCCCTCCGACTGTTCCTGAAGTTCCTTTGCATCATTCATTGTTTGCAATAACATGGGTGTGAACCTGAAATTTTCATGTTCCCAAGGCTTTCTTGTGTTTGCATGCTCTTGGGAATGTGGGTGGAGGTCAAGGTGCACTCATACCATGCGCGCGCACGTGTGTTTCGGTAGTTGTATGTGCCGCGCGCAAGCTATGCCCTTGTCCAAGCGACAACAGGTGTAGGGACTGTAACTCACACATAGGACGAAAGCATACCGCAGCCCATAAGCCAAGGAAAGAAGTGATATTCATGGGAAATTGTTTTGCTGATTTTCGTATTTGGTTTGGAACAGACGAACACTGGCATGCTCATCTTTTCGTGTGGTTTATTTATGCCTATGTTTCTTTTGTCTTGCCACTGACGAGTCCCGTGTGTTGCCTTCAAGTCCAGTCACGAAGAAAGCAAAGATTTTCTCTCTGGGCGAGTAGCACGCTGGGCACACGCTGGGCATCTTTTTTTGACCATTCTTCACCCGTGCCTGTTTGTGCCCCCCCCTCACCAAAGAATCTCGAGTACTTTCTCGCAGTGTCTAAGAATCTGGCCCATCTTTTGCACCCAGTTTTTCATGATGGCAAGGGTGGTGGTTGGAAATGGTGGAGTGATATTTTGTGTTGTTGAATTCTCATAATGCGGCTTATGCAACGTGCTTTGCACAAAAGGTTTGTGTTCTAGTGCGGTCTACCTGGGGAGCTTCTCCCCCCGGGGGGGGTGGGGGCATAAACTTGGGGCTACAAATAGGATACTTAATGCAAAGGTAGCGCGCCGGGCATGCACCGGGCAAACATTCCCTCCTGTGACGGATCGTTGTCCAAGATTCCTCATTCTCTCGGATAAAAGGGATAACCTTCGTTCAGCGGCCACAATGACTTTGCAACGGTAAAGAGTCATATCATTCATCCATCACACAATTTAAATGTGCAGTGCCAGTTCAATTTTGCCGAAGTGTGTTTGTATATTAGTGCACCCCTCTTCCCTTAAATCCAGCTAACAAGCAAGCAACAAGCAAGAAATGCGTCACTTTTCTGTTTTGCCCACTATTCATTCTCTTCTAGCTTTGAGCCAAAAACTCAACTCTGGCACCCCAGAAATGCCAAGTCGGGGGGTGCCCTCCCAAATCAGGACAGTTTTCGGCCAAAACGGCCGAATATGATATCAATTCAGCAGTCTGAAAGTGCCCAAAAAGGCCAAAAATAATAAAAATGCAGCCTCCTGTAATTGGCCAAAATGGCCGAATATAATAAAAATGCAGCCTCCTGAAAATGGCCAAAACGGCCGAATGTACTAAAAATGCAGCCTCCTAAAAATGGCCAAAACGGCCGAAAATGATAAAATGAAGCCTCCCAAAAGTGGCCAAAACGCCCGAAAGTAATGAAAATGCAGCCTCCTAAAAGTGACCAAAATGGCCGAAATCAATAAAAATGTGTGGGATTCCTCGAACAAGTGGGCGCAAATATGGCAACAAGAGGTGCAGGTAGGCACCGTGCTGGACCCGGTGCCCCTCCTGCCGGAAGCGGTGGAGCAGCACTAGGCGACCCGAAAGGGGGAACGTTAGTGCGCCGGGCACGCGCCGGGCACCTTTTTTGACCCGTGCCCCACCGGTCACCTTTTAGGGGGTGCACTAAGCGCAGTGCGCGCACAATGCAACTATTTGGACGTCTAGCTGTCCTAGAACCCCATGTTTTGCGATGCTATGGGCATTATTGTTGTTTGACAACGGGTATTTTGATGCTTCTTTCACATTCGGGATATGGTATATTTGGATTCTCACCCAGTTTCACCAATTTTCTTCCATTTTTTGCTCGTTTCCACCACATCCACTCTTTACTAGGTTGATTTCTCCCCACCATGGGGACCCCAAGAGAGCAGGGGTAATGTAGCCATATTGATTTCTCCCCACCATGGGGACCCCCAGAAGGCAGGGGTGATGTAGCGAATAATGAGTTTGCGCTTCGTTCTTGTGACGTGAGGCAGAAACACCGTCCAAACCGCTTGCAGCTTGGGGACTCATTACCACAACGAAATCTATGGCAAAGGTGAAGGCAAAGTACCGTTTGTTTAGTACAATACAAATGACATTTGGAGTTGTTGAATTCACAGCTATTGTCTAATTATGCAACGTGCTTTGTAGGGAAGGTGCGCAGTCCATCATGGTCTATTTGGGGGGCCTTCTCCATCAGAGGGTAAATCTCGGGCTGAAGTCGGGATAGTTAATAGAAAGGTAGTGCGCCGGGCGCGCGCCGGGCAAACATTCCCCCAAAGACCAGACGAATTGATTGCATCTTGTTAGGACAAATGCTGTGGCGCTCCAGTCCGGCGTTAGATTACCACACTCAGCACATCGAAAGTGGGTGGATCATAAGATGGTGGTCTGCAGGCTGCAACTATCCCTACCGGACGAAACGCCGCCAACACCGTACCTTTCGATATCACACTGGAAAACGGCGGACTTCAGACACTTTACCGTGCACATGCAACACTGGTTCACTGTTCAGCCTAAAGCCCCAATACCCGTGATGGTGTAGGCGGTGGAGGAGGTGGTGGCCAGGTACGTGAGCAGCAGCTCCCGCACACCCCTCAAAGATGAAATGGAGGCACGGCTGCTATCCGAGACGTCGGCACAACCGCACAATACGAAGGCCAAAAAGAAGTATCCGGATTACGTGGGAAAAAAGGCGCGGCAAAAGGCGCAAAAACAATTGAGGAAGTTTCGAAACACGGCGGCGCTAGGGGGCAAGGCCTTCTACCAAGACCTCAAGTCGTGGCTCAAGGCACCATTACACAAAACAAACGTCCAGCCGTCCCCGGAGTCCGCGGCAGCAGTGCTGCCGCACTTCTGCGGCAATCCACCAGTGGACGAGGAGGAAAGCCGGAGATTGAGTAACCAGCAGATACATGCAACGAGGGCACGCGCTCCTGCCCCAACATGGCAAGCATTCCAGAAGGCCATGAGGCGCAAGGTAAACAAGGCGACGGGCAAGGATGGGGTGCCCCCAGGGCTCCTACGGCACCTACCTAAACAAGTATAGTGGGTCATGTATAAACAGATATGTCTCATCTAGGGGGGGGCAGAGACTATAGCAAGCAGATGGCTCAGCAATCGTGTTTCCTTGCTCTATAAATCTGGGGGCCCGACGGAAGCGCGCAAATACTGGCCCGACGGAAGCGCGCAAATACTGCCCCGTATCCATAGCACCGGCCATGTACGTAGTGCTGACAAAACTAATACTACAGTGCATCGCCCCGGACCTCAACGGGAGCCTCGTGCCCAAGCAACATGGCACCAAAGGGGAGCGTTAGCGCGCCGGGCGCGCGCCGGGCATCTTTTTTGACCCGTGCCCCACCGGTCACCTTTTAGGGGGTGCACTAAGCGCAGTGCGCGCACAGTGCAACTATTTGGACGTCTAGCTGTCCTAGAACCCCATGTTTTGCGATGCTATGGGCATTATTGTTGTTTGACAATGGGTATTTTGATGCTGCTTTCACATTCGGGATATGGTATATTTGGATTCTCACCCAGTTTCACCAATTTTCTTCCATTTTTTGCTCGTTTCCACCACATCCACTCTTTACTAGGTTGATTTCTCCCCACCATGGGGACCCCAAGAGAGCAGGGGTAATGTAGCCATATTGATTTCTCCCCACCATGGGGACCCCCAGAAGGCAAGGGTGATGTAGCGAATACTGAGTTTGCGCTTCGTTCTTGTGACGTGAGGCAGAAACGCCGCCAAACCCCTTGCGGCGTGGGGACTCATTACCATAGCCAAATCTATGGGAAAGATAAAGGCAAAGTACCGTTTGTTAAGTACAATACAAATGATATTTGGAGTTGTTGAATTCACAGCTATTGTCTAATAATGCAACGTGCTTTGTAGGGAAGGTGCGCAGTCCATCATGGTCTATTTGGGGGGCCTTCTCCATCAGAGGGTAACTCTCGGGCTGAAGTCGGGATAGTTAATGGAATAGTAGCGCGCCGGGCGCGCGCCGGGTAAACATTCCCCCAAAGGGAAAACGGCAACACCGCAAGCCATCTTGCTGCAGGATGAGCTGCACCGCAGGGAGGGGGCCTATGCGGTGTTCATAGACGTAGCCCAGGCGTTCCCTAGTGTGCCGCATCCAGTGCTGTTGCACATGGTGCAACGGAAGGGAATCCCAGGCCATGTGTTAGCCATGCTACACGATATCTACACGAGGTCAACGACCACCTACCGCGAGGGAGGACTCGACTACCAAGCCACTCGAGTTAAAGGGGCGGCTGCCCGGAGCGTCGGTGTATGCGTTCATGGACGACGTGGCGTTGGTGGTCAGCAACGTGCAAGAGGCCAAGGCAACATTGCAAACCATCCAAGACATAGGGAGTATACTGGGTCTTGTGATAAACACACGAAAGACAAAGGTGCACCACTGGAGTCCCCAACCCTCGGCAGAGCCAATTGAATTCCACGGAGTCACGGTACCGGTACTCCCGGCGGTGGCACAGTATCTAGGACACCTGCTCGCGCACAAGTCCCTGCGTTTGTCGGTGGAGCAGGAGATCCTCGAAGCAGTCATAGCGGACCTCAAGAGCTACGAAGACCTGCCTCTCACGGCGTGGGAGAGGGCGGAGCTAGTCTCCACTACCTTGCTTCCCAAGTTGTGCTACAAGTGGCTTATGGTATTGAGCCACACCACCATGTATGCCATTGACAAGAAATCCAGGCATTTCATCACCAACACGCCGGGGATGTGCCCCAAGAGGGATGTGACAGAGGTGGTTACCACAAAAAAGTTGGGAGGCATGGGCCTACACCAGGTGTACTGGATGTGGCGCACCACAACAGTGTCCAGGGTCCAATCCATGCTCCGAAAACAACTCTGCGAGCGTGAAAGCATAGGGATGCTCTCCCTATACCACGAGGTGGTCACACGGCTGCTGGCGAAGGTGCCACACTAGAGGACAGTCCAAACCCGCACAGCAGGTGGACCCAACTTGTTTGATGAAGAAGACACACTGGAGGAGGCGGCGGCCCATAGACCGTTGACGAGGCCAGACCTACAAAAGAAGTACGCCAAGTACACCGGCGCCGACCCCGTCACCGCCGCCGTCAGACTACCGCCAAGTGGAAATAGATGGCTACCAGTTTATATGTGAAGGGGCCCATGAGCCCACAGAACCTTCTAATCGGACGGCAGCCGCCTTGACGACGGAGCGGGCATAGCAATAGGTGACACACACATCCTAGCGCGGGTGTCACAAGAACAGGAGTCCTACAGGACGGAAAGGTTTGGGCTATACCGTATCAGCCACATGGCGGAGCCACACCAGACACCTAAGCCGGATAATCAAGCCGTCACCAAAGTGGCGTGAACCTCCCCAATCCGAGAGTAGTCTGACACCGACCTGAGGGACGCACCTCCAAGTATCCTCTCAAGGCAGATTTGGCAGATTAGGGAGTCAGTTTCACGAAGATCATCTGGAAGGAAGAACAACGTCATACCTCCACCCTTGTCACACATCACGGTTGGTTACTCAGCTACTTTGGCCGCTGCAATTGGTGCTACGTTTTTTGCTGTGGACCGTGTGTGTGTTTGTTAGTCCACCCTTGTACGTCAATTTATTGCTGTGATGAGAAACCATGATATTGAATTTCTGAGATTGCATCTCCATGCTTCGTCTGTGGTGTGTGTTCAGTTCGTCCATATTCAAGTGTACCGTTGAGATAGGAATTCTAAGCGCAGCATTGGCAATTGTGCATGTGCAGTTTCCCCTTCCAAGATCCAAGGAAGATGTGAAATCTAGAACAATCAACAATCCGAGGACAGGGTTCCAATGACAGCTTGGTCATGGAGTGAGTTTTTGTGTAGATCAATGAGCTATGCACTCTGATGGTAAGGGTGATTGCATCTTTGGCAAAGCATAGGCAAAGCATGAGGAAACAAAACAGTCTCAGGACATCGAGACAGTATGCTGCTCAACTACTGTTGGTGCCAAAGAGCCAGAGACCGATAATTTTTGGTTGCAAGCCTTCTCCATATGGTCTCAAACATTGAACATGATATTGGAGCAACAACCGTCTGAAACTTAGTCCATGCTCCATGGAGCTCCGCTGACCACTGACCACTGACCACCCCCACATAGCACTGATGTAGTAGAGTGGAGTGGAGTGGAGTGGAGTGGAGTGGAGTGGAGTGGAGTGGAGTGGAGCGGAGTGGAGGAGGAGGAGGAGGAGGAGGAGGAGGAGGAGGAGGAGGAGGAGGAGGAGGAGGAGGAGGAGTGGAGTGGACTCGAGTGGAGTGGAGTGGAGTGGAGCGGAGTGGAGCAGAGTGGAGTGGAATGGAATGGAGTGGAGGGGAGGGGAGTGGAGTGGAGTGGTGTAGTGTACTATGTTGCAGTATCGTGTATGTAGTATGGTATGGTGCGGTGTAGTGTGTTGTGGTGCAGTGCAGTGCAGTGTAGGGTAGGGTCGGGTAGGGTAGGGTAGGGTAGGGTGGGGTAGTGCACTGCACTGCACTGCAGGGCAGGGCAGGGCAGTGCACTGCAGGGCAGGGCAGGGTAGGGTGGTGAGGTGCGGTGTCCTGTCGTGTCGCGTGGTGTAGTTTAGTGCAGTGTAGTGCAGTGCAGTGTGGTTCAGTGCAGTGTAAGTGTGGTGCAGTGCAGTGCAGTGCAGCGCAGTGTAGTCCATTTAGGCTAGCTCATGGTCCATCCAGGCTGTCAATAGACCCTTTAGGAGTAAAATTACAAGCGGTACAAATTATCACAATCTGAGGCCCACCCAGGATAATTTCACCCACACTCATGTGAGCAGAAATCAGAGTTCTGTAGAACATTCCTGCACCCGATTGGAAGTGTACCAGTTGCTTAGTTCCAAACCCATTGCACATTGTGATTTAACCTGCAGTCCTGACAAAAGAGTTTGAGAGCAAAATACGACAGGTTTCCCGAGCATCTGGGTCATTGCAATCACTGCAGCACATAGATGCCTCATTGTCATCACCCTCAAAACCAGCTGGGCACGATTCGGAAATAATTCTGTGTGTATGGGAGATTTGTTGTGGCACAGCCTGGTACACACAGGTTTCAGGATCATTTTCCTTTTTTACTTTACTGTAAGAATTGAAGGCTGTCCGAGTTTCTTGGATTGGAAATATTTCCCAGTTTTCTGCCAGAACTTCAGCAAGGTGTGGGCAGTATCCTCATGAATTATATGCTTGCGCCCTGCTGCTGTATACCCAACTTGTCTTCCATGGTAACTTTTCATCACTGTAGGACTGTCGCTTGTGTTTTGCTCCCCCACCACGAAGTGTGTGGCGTTCCAAAGGTCTAAGCAAGACCGAATATTTGTGCCGTTACCAGTACCCACATAAGGCCGGGGGCGCATAAAGTTCACGGTGGAGAACGGTTACAAGCAGTACAAATTATCACAGGCTGGGAGGCTGTGGGATAATTTGTACCCGGGAATATTTTTTTACCCACACTGTAGGGCCTCGCCAGGCCTGATCCTGGACACCCCCCCTCCCCAATTTGCTTTGAAAGTTAGTTGGCCAGTCCCCCCCCTACCACCTCCTTTTTGGCCGATAGTTAGTGAGTGGGTTGCAGTGTAACGAATCTGGATGGCCCTTTGGGGCCTATGGCTTACGGCCCTTTCAAACCACAGTATTTTGGGGTCTGCCGCACTGCCCACACACCACAGCACAATCTCCCCCACAGAGGCAGGGGAGGAGGAGGGGATCGAGGCTGACAGGCGGGGGAGAGGGGGAGGCAGGAGAGGGATGAAGGGAGAGAGCGGGTGCCTTGAGTACAGTGTGCGCACACTGCCAGTGCAGCCATTGGGCTGTCTAGGCAGCCCACTAAGCAAACTGTTCTCCACCCGAGAGGTTGCCCATGACCAAGGACTAGGGACCCATTTGTGCACAGTGACAGCAGGACAATACCTAATGGTGGCAGCATCAGGATAGCCGGAGGCTCTTGACAATGGAATCAGTACAGGGAATCACCTTCCCCTAACAGCCCCTTTGCTGTGCCCATTTGGGAGGTGGTCTTGGGCAGGCCACAACCAAACAGCACATGCTAACCCGGCAACACCTTGGAGGAGCTGTTTTTATGACCTCGGACCATCTGTCTGATGTGCTCTTGTCACGGTTCCCACCTGGGGTCACAGCACAGGGGCTTCAGCACCCCGACTGATTTTGATCGCTGGAGAGGCTGTGTGGCGGGGTCCCCTGGCTGATGGTCCCCGACCCTTGTAAGTCAGCACCCCCCCCTTCGCCGCAGCCCCCCTGCGCGGGCCAGCCGTCAGCGATTCCTACCCCCCCCCCCCTCCCGCCGATAGATGGACGGGGCAAAATCGCTTTTTGCAGTGTGTAAATCGTTTCCCCCCCCTGATTTTGGGCGTGCCCACTACATCTGACCGTGGGTGTAAGTCGAGTTTGAGGCAGCAACATTCTCCGCCTGGCAGCAGGACATCAGTGCTGTGAACAGTGGTGTGTTGCATCCAGTGGAGAACCGCGCAGTTTGAGCAGAGATGGAATGAGATCATGGCCCCCAGCCACACACCCGTGTCGGCGTCTGGGAGGAGATGCGTATCGGCATGACGATTGGTGCGCGTTCTCAGGATTCGGCCGGGCACTGTCCGCGGCTCCGTTTTGTTTTGGATCGTGATGACCAATACCGAGGCCGAGGGAGAGCACGACCGTCCCGGCGCCTGCCGCGGCAGTCCGACCGCGGACCAGACGGTCACGGACGGCCACGGGCTTCGGGTCGGCAGCCCAGACCTGCTCACAGACACTGCCAGCGCGATGCCCGGCGACCCCTCCACAGCCCCGCCGCCGCTGCTGGCGGTGCTCAGGCACACGCTGTGGGCCTCCGTGTCCCACGTGCTCTGGGGCCTCCCTGCCATCCTCTCCGCCGTCTGCGTCTTGTGGCTACCGTCGTTCCTGCCGTGGGAGCGGTCGTGGGTCACCGACACCGCCCGGCTCGAGATCGTCACCGTCCCGGACCGCACCCCCGTCCAGGACGCGTGCACGCGGCTGCCTTCGGACCTCGGCATGAACCTCTTCCTCCCGCTGTGCTTCGCCCTGTACGCCCGGCTGCCCTGGTACAGCGTCGCGGGCCTCCTGGCGTTCACCCTGGCGCTGCTCGCGCTGCACAAGTACCTCCTCTTCGCCTACGCCATCCCCAACTTCGCCTACGCCATCGCGCTGGTGTGGTCGCTATGGGTGGTCCCGTACGCGCTGGTGCTCCCCCGGGGCTCGAAGGTCCCGGGCTACGCCTGCCTCCAGGCGCTCATGTTCTGCAGCGTGCTGCTGGTGTACTACGTGCTCACGCGGCTGCCGCCGAGCAGCGACAAGGGCCGCATCGCGCTGGTGTGCGTCATCTACCCCGCCATCCGAGAGTGCCAGTCGCTGCTCGCGCGCCACTCCTGCAAGCGCCTGGTCCACAGCCCCGCCCTGGGGCCTGGCGCGCGCGGCTTCCGGCGGCACGTGGGGCTGGTCTTCGGCCTCTGGACGCAGATGTACTGGGCGTTCACCTGCCGCCTGTTCGTGGCCAAGATCGACCTCGGGCTGCTGCCCCTGACGATCGCTCTGGCCTCGCTGCAGGAGTTCCTGCTGCGGGTCACGATGCCGTGGCGGGACGCGTGGCAGTCCCGGGCCTGGCGGTGGTGGAGGGCGCGCGCGACGGCGCGGCGCGGGCCGACCGATCCGGCGTCCGGGGGCCCGGCGCTGCCGCAGCTGCTCGTAGTGCTCGGGCCGCCGGGGGACACGCGCAGTCCCCGCAGCTCTGTGCAGGTTTTGGGAGCGTCGGTGCGCACAGACCCGGGCAGCCCCGTCAGCCCGGCTCCGGCACCGACACTGGCACCGGCGCAGTGTCCGGGACTGTCTGTGTGCACTGAGCCCTGTAGCCCCTTCAGCCCCGTGCACATCGGCCCTTCCTCTCCGGAGGCCGCCTCGCCCTCGGTCGGGTACTGGGGGGCACTACGGGCCTTCCCGCAGCCCCCTCCCCCAACCGCCCCCAACCGTCCCCCGGGCCCGTCCCCGCGCCCCGGCTCCTCGAAGGCCGCCTGGCCCGCCACCGACGCCCCCGCCGCCGACGACCGCGCGGACAGCGCCAGCCCCGTCGCCCGCGAGGCCGCCATGCGCTTCGTGATGCTGGACGGCATGGCGGAGTACGCGGCGATCGGCACCGTCCATCTGCTGCCGGTGCTGTTCCGGTGGAATCTCCTCCAGACGCCCCTCGACTACTACCTCCAGAAAGACATCGACTGGGCACACCCTCTGAACTAAAGCGAACTCGCCTTCTCCTTCTGCGTCCAAGTGGTGGCGGAGCTGCTGACGGATCTGCTGGTCCTGGCGGTGCTGCTGCGCAAGGGCTACCCCCGCGTGACGCTCCGCGGGGCGCAGTCGGGGGCCGGCTTTGCCATGCTCTGCGGCCTCGCCGCGTTCTTTGTGGCCGCCTGCATGGCCCCCATGATCGACCTGGACTGGGTGGGCCCGTGCGTGGGGCGCGACATGTGCTACTGCGTGGGCCGCGGGCTGACGCCGGGGGGCCTGCGGGACCGGTACTGCAGGTTCCTGTACGCCAACAACGTCACGACCGCCGGGCTGCAGGCAGCGTAGTGCAGGCTGGGGCCAGGGCCTGAGGGGGGGGGGGTGGAGGCAATGCATACCAAGTCATGGACTTTGATGCAACTGGACCCTTGATGCGGTCTGCCCCTTTCGCGATTTTGGGATGACTTTGTGGACATCCATTTTTAACTGCTGTGTAACCGGCTCATTTGGTACAGATCCCCCCCCCCAAAAAATAATAATTCTCGGCTGAAAGTGTCTATGGCGGGGACATTCAGTCAATCAGTACCGACCATTGAGCCCCAAATATTATCTTCTGGGGCCGCCAGGCCCGGTCGTTTGGGGTGCACCGGTTCGAATCCCGGCTATTGGTTGTCGGAGTAACGAAAGATACCACAGGGAAAAGTGGTACCGAAAATAAGACAGAGCATTTTGTGGGTGAAGGTATTCCGGCCTCCTGATCTCATTTTGGGCGTGCTTGATCATTCTTACCAGGGGGAGAAAGACACAGCCCAGCAGCAGGGCACTTGAACCGTGCGCTGTGGTTTGCTACATGTTGTTGAGAACCTTGCAGTTGGAGCAGAGATTGAAATTGTTCATGGCCCCAAATCATGCGTACCCAAGAACGCTGGCGGAATCGAAATATGAGTTGCGGCCCCCCAAGTAATTCCCCCCCACCAATTATCCCCTGTCCCCCCATTAATATCCCAGTTTGGTGGTGATTCCAAACAGCCAAATACTTCCCCCACTTGGCCATTGAACCACACACTGGCAAGATACGGAACTGTGACCAGACAGATTTCGCATTCCAGTCGCATATGTATTATCATGTGCCAAAGCATTCAACAGCATTGGTACCTGTACAGTCATCACAAAAGTGTTTGTGACATGTATTTCATGATCCGCTTGGCGCCGCCTCTTGGCAATCACCACACGTAGCAAATGGGTCATCAGCATTGTCAGCACATGCCTGTTGAGGATGTTTGGACCAGAATTCCATCACAGAAACCTGATTGGAAGACAATGGCCTGTCAGCTGGCTAAGGCAATTGCTGCAAGTTGTCACCATACACAAAGTCTTCCAACCCTCGAACTTTGAGCTGGGACAACACCTCAACTGCAGTCAGTTAACCCCCCATCCGCTGTCGGTTACCTCCCAACTGCCATCCTCCATCAGGTAGATCAATGTTCATTGTGTGTCATTAGATCAAAGGCGCAGGTGCACACGGAAAAAGCCAAATACTTCCCCATCTGGCCAGCCAGCCCAACCTCACTTTGATTATTCCTCCGGTGTTTCAGGGGGGCTGAGTAGTTCCTGCTGTTGCATACCTGAATGAGTTGTCCTGTGCCCCCGTCCTGAGGTGAAACTCACGTGGTAGCAGGCTCACAGAGCACCGCACCCCCACCCCCCCCCACCAGGCGTCCACACTAAGAGCAATTACTCTACACACCGGGGCCTGTGCCCGCAGCCAGTTGCTTGATGCCGATTGG
This sequence comes from Eutreptiella sp. 'Long Island Sound 2002', assembly GCA_964036045.1. Lineage (NCBI taxonomy): Eukaryota > Euglenozoa > Euglenophyceae > Eutreptiales > Eutreptiaceae > Eutreptiella > Eutreptiella sp. 'Long Island Sound 2002'. The sequence goes on from OZ038381.1 coordinate 3,792,478, forward strand.
TTCCTTCAGGAACGGGGATACTGCCGGGTGTCGCTCTGGCGTTCTCCGTTGCTTTTGATGATTTGAATCTCTGGTCGTGACATCCGGAGGGCGCGGATGACAGTGGCAGTCCATGGTGAAGCGCGCGTAGAGGGGGCACCCTTCTTTAAGTCCACAAGATGTATGGACCCGGAGCCTCCTACCCTGAACATGCGTATAGACAACGGGGGTACTGCACTGGATTGTGTCTCCCCGCCGATGCAGTAGGGGAGGCAATGCCTGTTATGCTTCCAAGACATGGTCTGCTTGTTGGAGGTTGGCTTTAGCTTTTATTGGCTTGCCATGGAAGTGAAGCAAGGCATTATGCAGGACTGAAACAGGAACAAACCGACACATGGAATGTAAATCGGTCTGGCTGTGCAAGAAAGCGTCGCCAGGGCACTGAGGCAAAAACATAAGCATATAGACAGGCAGTGGGGGGATTGGGGGGGTCACTCCGATACCCCAAGACCCCACATACCCCATAGGGGCGTATTGTGCGCTGTACGCGCGCTGTGCACAATGTTTATACAGGACCATACCCAAGCTGCATAGTTGTGCCTAGTATCACTATCAATGAGCCTTGTTATGCATTTATTTTAGCTGCTTGCATGCTTTGCCCTCGTGTTTTGCATCCTTTCCTATAGTTTCGTGGTATCTATCAAGAATTTGGATTTGTTTTCCAAGTACAAAATATGGCTTGCGATGAGGAAGAAACGGAGAGGTTGCGACAAAATAAGGCGCGGAAGAAGTGGAAGGAGGCTGAAAAGGTGGCATCACAATTGGCAATGAAATCCCAAACTCCTAGTGTCTTGGAACTATTCCAGACACTGTGCCGAGGTTGTTGAGACAACCCTGAAAAAGGTTCGCGAATATCTCAATATGGTGGTGGACGAGGTTTCAATGGTCTGACCACTTGAACCATTACAATCACAGCCCTCATTTCCCCAACCTCATGACCCACTTCACTGACTCTATGCCCATTAGCTCGATTGGCGGTGCCTTGGGTGGCTTGGGGGTCGGGAGTGGGGTGAAACATCTGGCTGTCCACTGTTGTGGGGTTGTAGTATGGTTTGTATAGGCAAGAATATTGCCAATTGTAGCAAAAACCCCCAATTTCTTCCTGTCATGTGCGCGCTGTGCCCGCGCTGTGCACACACGCCCCCATAGAACCATAGAACCATCGAAGTCGGTGGAAAAAACGATGTGTGGCAATTGAATTCTGTTGCATGGATTTGGATTTTGACGATATTTGAAGCCACGCACCAGTCACAGTATCCGTGTTCTGGTATCCTATTTTTGCACACCAGGCATTGCAATACTCTCTTCGTGAATCATCCCCAAATCTCGACAGGAAATCCACACTCTTCACACCGGTGTGATAGTTGTACCACATCGTCGATAGTGGCCTCTTTACTACCATCCTCATTGCTGATCACATCTGCTGAGTCACTGGTTGGCATGGAAGAAGTGTCAGAACACGATCCACAACGACGACGACAACCGTTGTTGGTGTTTCGCGGCATCATGCCCATTGGGCGAGGCGGGGGTGTTTCAGTGTGTTTCTAAACCCCAGCACCCGCGGCGTGGGGGTAGGGAGGGTCTCGAGTGTGGATCAAAGCTTTTTTTCCGCGAAGGCGATGGCAATGTCACTGAAGTGCTCTTTTTTTTGTTGCTCTGCAACCTTGTGCCTTGAGGGGTCAGGGTCTGCTACAGCATCTGCATCCCACAGTGGGGCTGCCGGGTCTGGGGGCCCCATTCAACCACCCGTCGTGATTTGAGCTTTTTTCAGTTCAACCCTCTTTTCTTCAAAGGGCATGTTCCAAACGTGGAAATATTGGGGTTGGTCGGATAAGAAGTACCGGGAGTTACCATTGCTTTTGCCCTCGCTCTTTTTGTTTGACCACGTGCCCCCCTGCAGGGCATACGATGACCTCTCCCCATGCCCCCCCTTCCTTGGCCACCCATCCCTCCCAGTCCCTCGGCACAATTTCCTCCATCACAGCAGCGCCTCATTGTACCCTCAACCACGCCTCCTTCTGCCCTCCACAACGCCTCCTTTTTGCACAGAAAGCCCGCGCAGGGCCCCCCTCTGATGCCATCCTTCTGGCGGCATATTCTACTTGAATAGTTAGGGAGGACAAGAACGTTGTGGTTTGAGAGGGCATTCATGTCAGCCCAACACGCGATTTGTGTAATTATTATTAACAGCCCCTTTAATTTTGTAGACCAACTGATTTTCTTGCCAGATTTCCTTCTGTGATTCCTGGATATGCGATACCCCCGGATGTTGACCTGGTCTGGCGGGTTCTACTGCAATTTCCTGCATCTGCCACTGGTGATTGGGCTGAGATGTGTGCTTCGGCCGTCGTGGTGCTGCACGAGCAGCTGAACAGGGGTTTAGGGACCGCCGAAGCAAGCAAACGTGTGCATGATTTGTGCAAGAATACTCGTACTTGAGCACTTAACTTGTGGCGATACAGGCTCTGTGGCAGGCTGAGCCGGGACGGCGGTAGTCAACCACTAGTAATTTGTTGACCTCTTCGCTCTGCGGCATCACGTTGGTGTCGACCTCATGGGAGGACTACAGCGGTGCACGGTGCGCACCGTGCTTTGTGGAGTCTGGCACGTCCAACGACCAGCCCCTGGCCAAACGGCGCATTTTTGCCTTCAAACATTGTCCAACAACCATCCGCTGGTCAAATGGGGGGGTTCCGGCCGGAGGGCTCTATCGACCCCCCCCCCCCCCCCGGAAACGAAAACCCGGCCTCCCCAGTCACCAGTGTCCGAGTCCAAAAAAAAAAAAGAAAAAGGCGTGGCAGATTCCTCTGTAATCTTGTGCATCAGCCACTCGTGTCACTATCCCACACCACCAAGTCATCCGTGGCCTCCAGTGTCTGGTTGTTGCCCTCTGCTCCAAGCACAGAAATTTTCACTAAAGACGGCCTGAGGTTGTCGGTGGCCGGAATTGTTTGTGTACTGAAGGATTCCCACTGCCCGATGAAGGTTGGCGCTTCACTGACAGCAGTTGAAGGCCAACCGACGCTGGTTGGTCGGTGACCGACTGCAGCGTCTTTGTTAACGTCCAAGCGGTAACTGACTGCACCTACTCGTTGGCTGGGTCTTTGTTGAGGTCCAAGCGAACCGGAGGCCAGCAGTTTTTTTTTTTCCCCTGTAGCTTCAGGGCATCCCTGGTGTCATCAGAGCGCCCACCGTCCTGTGTGGTCCGTCTTCGCGTTGCTCAGCCACCTCTCCCTGACGCAGTGCCGCCACCCCTCATGCCATGGGAATGCAGACCACTGCAGATGGCATCCTCCATCACAGCAACGTGGGTGCGTCCCCGTGGAATCGCGACGTTTTTCAGCTCTTGGCCCGTCGTCGCACAAGCGCTTTCCCTGTGCAGCTCCCAGCGCTGTTTGCATGGGGTGTGGTCAGGGACGGGACCTTAATCCCCCCCCCCACGTTATATCTCCCACATCAGATGTGGTGGTGGGCACCCTCCGCATTTCAGTGCCATGGGAATGACTGAGTGTGAAGCATGCCGGCACTGGCATGTGAGGGACGCCAAGGGGTAGGAACAGCACTTGTGAGCAAAGGGACAAATGTCCCACTTTCATGTACCAATAATACCTTTCCCCAGTTGTTGGGGGCCAACAGTGTAGACTTTCCCCTTCTGAAAGCTCAAACCAGTGCGCACACCGGGAAGTTAAGCGGCACACCTACTCCAGCGGAGTAGGAATGCTGGTTAATACTTGTGTGTTGGGGGATATCCCAGAAAGGCGGAGTAGTATGCCAGTTGATAAAATACCTTGATTCCATGCAAGATTCCACAGGGCACCAGAAAGTAATGGAGAATTGTCCACCCACAGGGCCAGGGAGATGTCCTCAGGGCAAGGTATCATGAGGGTATGTGGTGTAGGAGGGTGGGTAAGTGGCTGCAAGACATGGAGAAAACGTGCCAAGAATGGGTGCATGAGGTGGACTTATCATATCATATGCTGGGTTTAAGACATGCACTCATCCAGAAATGCTGACCGAGGCGCGTAGCAGCACTATATGAAGGCGCCTACTCCCCACCGGAGGCCAGGCGCCCATGCGCCATGAGGGAAAAAAACGGGATGAATCAGATCACCCGGACTCACCCACAAGCCTGCCCCGGGAAAAAGGGCGTGCCACAGGTGAGATGATGGGGCCCAAACAGGGTCGTGGCGATCCAAGGTTGCACTGTGGGTTGGGGCATTGGGGCCTCTCAGAAGCTTTCTGGGGGATCTATACTAGACCTCTCCAAGCTTCAAGATCCTAGAACACTAGGATATTTGCTCATATTTGGCTTATATTCCAAGCCTATAGCTTACTGCTAGAGTCTACTGCTCTTAGGTACACTACAGAGAGCAGAGATCTAGGATACATTAGTAGCCATACATGAATAATCACATTCCATATGCTTATAATGTGATTTAATCATGTTTTATGCTATTTTAGAAGGTTCTAATGTATTAGAAGCTATTTTGAAGCTATTTCGAAGCTTCAGATGGCCTGTCGCGACTGTCGCCGTCTTTTGCCGCCGACGGTGATTTACGTAATGTTGACAGTGCCTGTGACTCAATAGACTACTCAGAAAGTTGCTAAAATATAGGTTTTATTGCCTTTTTAATGAGAATTTATTGTTACACTAATTTTCTTGTTATTTAGGCATGTGAACCCGTATTACTGGACCAGCCAGTTGGTCCAGCTCAATGTTCGTTCACGACTTCGTCTTCTTGCTGTTGCCTACTTCGTGCTTGCCAAGGGAATCAATTGGAATGGAGAAATTCATTTAAAACAATTTGATTTTGAAGTGCAAGACAAGGACAAAAGGGTTTTATGTGCACCCTAAGTACAAGCACAATGCATACCCTCGAGGTAGGAATATCAGTGGCTCCTTCTGTGTCAACCTCGACCCCTGCCATCGACGAAGCTATGATATATTCTGAGAGTGTACTTAGATCCCGAGAATACCTGGTACTGTTGCAGCACTGTTGCAGCTTCGTCAAAAAAAAAAAGGTGGACGAGTGTGCCAGTTGATACTTGTAGGGGGGGGGGGTATGCCATGAAGCGGTATGTCCATTACTATTTCCCAGTGTACGTGCTGGGTTGGGTTTCACCCCTGCCGTATCAGGGATCCCCACCGCTTCATAGCGGGGGGATAAAATCAGAAGTGGCCGACAAGTGGGCGAAATGGCTACCTCACCCCTACCGTATCGGGGATCCCCACCGCTTAAGAGCGGGGGGCAAAATCAGAAATAGCCCACAACTGGGCAAAATGGCTACCTCACCCCTGCCATATCGGGGATCCCCATCGCTTCAGAGCGGGGGGATAAAATCAGAAGTGGCCCACAAGTGGGCGAATTGGCTACCTCACCCCTGCCGTATCGGGGATCCCCACCGCTTCAGAGCGGGGGGATAAAATCAGAAGTGGCCCACAAGTGGGCGAAATGGCTACCTCACCCCTGCCTATCGGGGATCCCCACCGCTTCAGAGCGGGGGGCAAATAGGAAGCATGGTTTGACTGTGAGCGGGGGGGAAGGGTCACCTTATGGAGCGTGTCAGGGTGCATTTCCAGAGGTTGTACCAGCAGTAGGGAGTTTGTTTTCAGCTGTGCCACCGGCGATGGAACATTCGGTTGGTCGAACGCTGCATCACTGTATTTGATTAGAAAAAGTATTGCTTTTGTTCATGTTGAATTGTGCAGGGTGTGAGGTAGGATTCTATCATGCAACACATGTGGGGCTAGGATCATATGTTTGTGTGCTGAGACCAATTTGGGGCTAGGGACTTACCTCTGATTCTGCATTCTTCCAATTTTGCATCCGATGAGTTGATTAAGTAATTATGGGAGGTCTCGTGGCACGCCATGACTGCGTTGCGCCAGTCCCCCCCACTTGGAGGTGATTCTGGGTGGCGGGATCCTGAGCACGGATATTTTGGAGCAATGGGGCAAAACCGAAGCGATGCAGGAAACCAGCGGTCCTCCCCGTTAGGGGTGCATGGGAGGGCCGACCTGGGTTACTGGATCTGCAATGTTGCACTCCCCCCATCACTTAGTGGGTCCATGTAGAATGAAATAGTTCAACAGAACATGGATCTGGATTAAAACCCGGGTGGGGGGGGGGGGGGGGGCAAAGCAAGTGTCGCCCCCTCCCCCACACCACAAAGCTGAACCCATCACCTCCCACTTCCGAAAAATGGTGCAGTCAGTCCAGGGGGTTTGGCCAGGCGTGGATCTAAATTTGATGCTCTTGTACATCTATATTTTCTTCAACGAGACACATTTGCAATTTATGTACAAAGAAAATACATACCTCTTTGGTCCTTTTTTCTGGTGGTTGACTCGTCGTCCCTGATGACCGCCTTCGGGTTGCAAACCTGACTCGGCTGAGCCTGGTGAGCGGGTGCTCCCGAAAACGGACTTGTTTGCTCGTTGTCAAGAGCTTGCCCCCCCGAAACAGCATTGGTTTGCTCCACCAGGGGATCAACCCTTGCAGGGGGAGAATCACTATGCCCACCATCCGTACATTCTGCGGAAGAATCCCGCGGCGTTGGTGAGAAGAAACACCATCATTTGGGGCTTCAATCCATTCAGGTTGCCCTACAAACCATTGAAAGAATGGGAAAAATACCACATCACAAAATCAATCAGCCCATGAACCCCTAATCGGGTGGTGGTTGCACAGCTGTTGCATGTCGTGCATGTTCGGGGTAGGGGTAGGGTTAGGGGAGGTGCTCTCCTGCTTTTCACGTCTGTAGCGAAATGGCGATTGGCTTCATGACACTGCATGATGCGGTTGACAAGGCTGGCATCGTGTGCGCCTTGATTTGGTCTCATGACTACGTCAAAGCACGGGCTGCAAACGGCGACACGCCCTCCCTAACGGAAGCAGCCCACTTTGCATGTGTGGCATTATTGCAAGAGTTGCTTGCCTTCAAGGCCCACTTTGCATGTGTGGCATTATTGCAAGAGCTGCTTGCCTTCAAGGCCAACATCCACACCGTGCCCCCTCCATTGCATGTGGTCTTCGATGCTATCATATGCCGAGCAACCCCCTAATCGGGTGGTGGTTGCACAGCTGTTGCGTGTTGTGCATGTCAGGGGTAGGGGTTAGGTTAGGCATTGTGCCTTGCCGTCTGTGCCACGAGTGTTTGGGGCGGTGGCCTACACAACCATTGCCGCCAATGAGGTAATCTGTGTGTATCTAGGCCGCCTACAGGAGGCCACGGATTATGTCAGTGACAGTGGTCGGTATGTGTGGATGATTGAGAAGCAGATGTTGCCGGGCTACACTGGCCCCTCACTTGCCATTGATGCGGGCCTATGGGTATTGGTTGCCATTAGCGAAGGAGCTGCACCAGGAGCATGTGGCCTATGTAGCACAAATGCGGAAGCGTTGCCTTGCTGTTGAGGCCCTGTTTCAGAGAAAGGGACTCAAGCTGCCCACCAAAGAAGGGCTAGACTGCAACTCAATGCGATTTGATCCCACAGGGCTGTATGGCTTTAGCGCAGCCTGCCCCGAAGCAGCAGTGCTGGGCAAGCGCTTGTGTCCTGCCGGGCGCACGGTGGAGCGGCACGGCCGCGCGTGTAGGGAATGGTGATCAACTATCACCGTCACCTACACAGAGGCTCTGGCCGAGGCAAGGGCATGGCTGTGAGAGGGCGCCGACAGCACACTCCTCTCGGACATGTCCGCGAAGCGAAGAGCGCCCTCGTATAGACAGCTAACCCGGAGACCCATGCAGGCCCTCCTCTATAATATAGTGGTGTTCGCCCTCTCCCCTGCGCACACACACACACACATGCTGTTGTGGGCTACCTTTGGTGGGCCCCACGGCAGCGAGCTCTCGGGCACATGGACTGTATATAGGTGCCTTTCTGGCTGTCATGCTGGGCAGGCACACAAGGAAGGTGTGAAGCAGTGATATGAGATGCAGACCAGGGCTCTGAATTCGCTGAACTCGCATATCTTTTCCTTCCCAATGAAAATGTGAACCCACTCCTATGCTTCCAGGGCTAAAAGCTTAGAGTCCCCTGGGTCTTCTGAGTTGTGGCTCCATAGAATCACCTCGAAGAGAGGTTGTTAGATCAAGCGCAGGCGCGAGCGTCGTATACGCCCCTTTTTTGGGGTCGTTTCCGTAGCATACCCCAACGTATGGTTTCTAACGTCTAACCGCATCATTTTAGGACCAAAAATGATCCCCCGATGATTTTTTGGATTTTGACCCCCCCCTACCCCCCCGCACCTGGGTACCCCTTTTGGGGGGGGGGGGGGGGTCAAACCTTCTTTGCTTATTGTGGCCGCTGTGTGTGTGTTTGGACCTGGGTCCTGAAGAACTTTTTTCTTGTGTATGGACTCCCTAACCCATGGCGGGGGTCCCTGGTCCCAACTCCAGGTACCCCTAGTTGCCCCCCCCCCCCCCCCCCCTATATGGCCCCTTGCCAATGAGGACTTGGCCGTTTTCACGCTGGATAGGCTGTTTAGTGGCACGTGAAAGTTTTTTGAAATTCGATTTTTCATGAAACCCTTCCGTTGCCCCTAGGATGGGTTTGGGTGATCATTTGGTAAAAAAACGGGTACTTGAGCATCCATGGGGACCCACATAGTGGCCGCTAGGCCTATTTCGCCCTCGCCATGGGCCCTCCGAAAGCCCCAAAATCACCTCGCAGAGGTTGTTAGATCAAAGCCAGGCAGGCGTATATATGGGGAAAACGCCACATACCCCCCCATTTTGGCGTTTTTGGGCCTATTCGCGTACCCTACCCCAAGGGGTTGAATTGTTAGTTTAACCCCTTGTAAAATCATTATTTTGTCCAATAAACGCATCCCCCAATGAGTTTTTGGTCCGGACCCCCCCAGACCCCCCCCACTTGAAACCCACTTTTTTGAGGTTTTGAGGGAGGTGGGGGGGGGGGTGGGGGTGGGGGGGGGGGTCAAAAATGTCGAAAAAATGACCCCCCCTTTTTTTGGGTCGAAAAACATGAATCTTTTGGTTTTTTTCGATTTTGAGCCGAAAAAGTGTTTCCGGTCCCCGACTCTATGGGGTTTGTATGGGGCGGAGTGGGACGAGCGCTTATGCAGTTTGTGCCCTTTTCAGCCATTTTTGCTATGTTGGTGGTTTTGGCAACCTCGGTGACCGCGTGCTACCCACTCCGAGGGGTGTGAGTGGGGATGTTGTGACAGTATATGCCTACTAGGATACGGAAGGACGTTTTTTGCAGTCTCTAGCCTTGCCTAGGGCCGTTCACAACCCGTGCCAAAGACGCGAAATGATTGTTTCCACCAATAATGGCCTAGTGAATGGGCCGGTACACAACGTGCTTATGCAGTTTTTCACCCTGGGCAGCTCAAAAATCGAAGTTTTCAAAACTGGTTTTTATGATATTGTGATCACCTAAAATGACCATCCAAGGTATGTAAAGCATGGTTTAGGCCATATTTACGTGTTTCTCACCCTATTTGGGTATTAGGTCCGGGGGGGGGGGGGGTCTCCCAAGGGATTGGTACACAACCTGCTTATGCAGCTTTTCACCCTGGGCAGCTCAAAAATCGAAGTTTTCAAAACTGGTTTTTATGATATTGTGATCACCTAAAATGACCATCCAAGGTATGTAAAGCATGTTTTAGGCCGTATTTGCGTGTTTTTCATCCTATTTGGGTATTAGGTCGGGGGGGGGGGGGGGGGTCTCCCAAGGGATTGGTACACAACCTGCTTATGCAGTTTTTCACCCGAGGCAGCTCAAAAATCGAAGTTTTCGAAACTTGTGTTTTTGATATTGTCACCACTTAAGATGACCATCCAAGGTATGTAAAGTATTTTTTAGGCCACATTTATGTAGTTTTTACCCTATTTAGGGTGTGTGTGGCTTGGGGTACAATCTCTGCGAGGTGGACTTGCCGAAGGCAATAGAACTGCTGTTGCGTAGGCGGTTTAGTGACACTTGACAGTTTTTCACATTTGACTTTTTCCGAAACCCTTCTGTTGCCCCTAGGATGGGTTTGGGTGATCATTTGGTGACAATATGGGTACTTGAGCACCCACGGGGACCCATGTAGTGGCCACTTGGCCCATCTAGCCCGAGCCATGGGCCCCGCAAAAGCTTCAAAATTGCTGTTTGTAGGTGGTTCAAAGGCCTTTAGTGTGTGCACAAACTGCTTGAGCAGTTTTCCACCCTCTACAGGTCAAAAATGGAAAATTTTGCAAAACCTTTTTTTGATATTGTGACCACTTACAATGATGAAATATGCTAGGTAAAGCATGTTTTAGACCCTCTTTGTGTGTTTTTCACCCTATTTGGGTATGGGGGGGGGGGATTTTTTGAGTGTCTATTTTTTTTTTCGACTCTAGCGAAAGGCGGCTAGGACTGGGCACTCCGGTCCATGATCACCCTTGATCTCTCTTTGGCTGTGCATGTTGTTGCTGGCGCAACTCTCTTGAGCGCAATCACCATGTGACACACCCACATATCACCGCACAGGGGGCTCCCAGGGCGCTTAGGGCATAACTTGCTTGAGCAGTTTTCCAGCCACGGCTCAAAAATGTAAATTTCCGAAACTGATGTTTTCATATTTTGACCATCCAAAATGATTAATTATCCTAGGTAAAGCATGTTTTAGCCCTATTTTATGTGTTTTTTACCCTATTTGGGTGTTTGGGGGGGAGGGGGTCCCAAGGGGTTTAGGGTACAACCTGCTTCAGTTTTCCAGCCTCAACGGCTCAAAAATGGAAATTTCCAAAACTGATTTTTTTGATATTTTAACCATCCAAAATGATCAAATATCCTATGTAAAGCATGTTTTGGCACCTCTTTATGTGTAATTCACCCTATTCTGCTGTGTGTGTGTGGGGGGGGGGGGGGGCTCCCAAGGTGTTTAGGGCACAGCCTGCTAATGCAATTTTCCAGCCTCAGCACCTCAAATGGAAATTTTTGAAACTGTTTTTTTTCATATTTTGAGCATCCAAGATGATCAAATATCCTATGTAAAGCTACATGCTGGTAGAACCCAAATTTGAGTCCGACGAAATATACTTCTTGCCCATTGCGATTACATATCCTTTGAGCCCATATTTTGCGTCATGTGGCCAAAATGAACTGCAGATTTCTGTGTATCTGACTGAGCGGATTAGAATTGGTTGGGGTTTTTGCCACTCAGCCCAACAGTGCATCATTCCCAACGATGCATCGTGCACATGGAGAATCGGCTTTTTTTTTAAGATGTCACAAGTCATGGAGAATCTGCTTGTTATGAGTGGCATGCATGCTGCTATGCATTGTGACTGGCGTTGTTGACCAACTGGCATTGTGGACAAATGGAAAGAAAATATGTAGCAAAAAAAAAAGAAAGAAAAGTGTATGTTTGGTGTGGGGTTGTCTTGACAGCGATTGGAGACCACTTGCTAGATAGCACTCTGCGTGACTGAGAAAATCCACTTAGCCCGCGGGCCAATACTCATTCAATGGCATCTTCTGGGGCTTTTTTGGCAGCAAAACCCAACAGAGGTGAAGCTTGGAATGTGTACAAAGTACCCCTTTCCGCCCCATTTTCTGAAATGAACCCATTTTTCAGCGAAATGTTCTAGCAAATGAAAGAAACACCCATTTGTATGAAAGCTACGCATCTGGAAGCTCTGATTTATTGGGGCCTGTCCCAATGGCTCACAAGTGCTGAAAAGGTTTCTTTTTGGACCACCGGTGCACCCTATGTTTTGATTAACGAAGATAACTGAAATGGTTTGATTTTTGTATGGCAATGAATCTTTCGTAACCTGCAGCCTCATTTTGGCTCACTATGGGTGAAAATAGGGTATAGCGAAATGTGGTTTGCACAATTGACGGCAATGTCCCTCAACACACAGTATCTATGAAGACACGCCGGTTACACAAATGCGAGAAATTGAAGAGATATGGTCCCACACACAAGCACAGAACTTTTTGCCCCAATAGGGTCCGAGTCTTTATGGAGAGAGACAATAAGGGTAGTGATTCGCAATCGAAATCATTAGTGACCCCTAGTGCATTGCTCCGTCATGTGCATGGTGGAAGAACTACTCTTTTCTAACCCATGCTTTTTTGAAATTGCGCTTTTCCCACATATTTCCAAAACCGCACACACACCAACCCCCAACAGGACAAAATTTGGCGATGGCACGAGGCATCCAAACACTTCGGAAAAAATGTTAGAAACCATTGAGTTCACAAATTCTAAATATCCATCGGAGAAAGACATTAGCTAGAACCATACACCTTTGCAGGGTTGCGCTTAGCATCCCATGAGCAGGGAGCATGCCAAATCCCAAATTTGATGGGTTGCATTGGTGATGGTTGGGTTTGTACAGTGCACAGATTTTCTCCTCTGGCGATGCAACCCTCCTAGGCTGTCAACTGGGTTATCAGGACCGTGTAAAGATTTATAAGCAGCGTCACAACAGTTTACAAACAGAGGATTTGGGTTTATTCAAATAAAAAAGGAGCCAAGATGGTGAGAGGAGGGGAGAGAGCCAAGGGACCAATGCAAAGCGAGCAGATGGCAAGCACGGGGCCTCAATGGTCAAGTTGCAATGTCAGCGTTAGGCTCCAGCCGCGCCTGTTCCCTGCAAGTTTCGGCACCTGCTGTCCACACTCTCACTTCCAGTTCATTCAGGTCCACCAATGTGTTCTGGCCTGTGCTCCCTCCCTGAATTGCTTGGGTTTGGGTTGCTGTGGTTATGGTTATGGTTAGGGTTATGCTATGGGTAAGGTGAGGGGGGGCTAGAAAGGACTGGGACAGGATGAAAGAGCTGGCCACCTTAAAAGGTGGACTGGCCACAGTTTGTGCTCTGGGTCAGGTAAAAATCCCCAAATGAACAACTGCACACACCAGACAGCCGGATAGGCAGAAATGTCCAGGAATCACCCATGTAGCGTCCTGCGGTTCTCCAACTGCATTTCCTGACCATGAGGCCCCGGGCGGTCCTTAACGATGAAAAAAAACGTTCTTGTACCCAAGTTTCCCAAAAATGCCCGTGGGCACACCATGTGTTGGCGGTGGGCGGTTGGCTACTGGCGGCAGTTGGCGGTTGGTGGTTGATGGCGGTTGGCAGTGGGTGGCGGTTCGTCGCCACTGGCGGTTGGCGGTTGATGGTCCCTTGGGGCGGTCCCTAAGGGCATTCGTTAAAAAATAAAAATAAAAAAATCTCGGTCCCCGCCCTGGCGAGGCCAGCGTGCTATCAGCAGATGAAGTTCAAGCTTGCAGTTCAGCTCTTATCTTTGAGGTACAGCATCCCGCCTTTCCCTCGAGGTCGCCAAAAAATCACTTGAACACAATTGCCGGATTCTCCATCTCCAGCAGTCAGGATTGCAGCCAACCATCATCTTTTTTTTTGGCTCAGACCAAGATGAGCTGGCGTAGCTCACTTCACAGTACTCGAGGTAACCCCTCGGAATCAAGGTTCAGAGCTGTCCAGTGCTACGATGATCCCACAAACCCAACCATCATCATAACCTGCAAAAGTTGTGGTCCCAGCAACTGATGGTGCACACAGCAGTGGAGCTGCCGGATTACGCGAAAGGAAAGCAGAACCCAAAAATAAGCAGTGGAGTACTGCAGTACTGGGGTTTCAATGTGAGTCAGATTGCACCAAGTATAGACTGAGTGTCCCTGTTTCACACATCTCAATGGCCAGCGGCAAAACAAATCAGGGTTGAAGTCAGCCGCATGCATGACCACTGCACTGGGACCCTTAAAGAAAACCCCTGGGAACAGCTGCTTCGACCCCTCCTCCTGTACCTGTAGCAGGCCAGAGCACAACACCAATCCTTCAAATCAGGGACGCAGTTCTGATTTTGTCCTAAGACCTTTCATAGTCCCTGAATAACATGATAATACAACAATCATGATATCTCGATAATTGTAACATACAAACACACACAATCTGAGCGTCTTTCATTTATCTACATTACGTAATGCGCAGCACTATGCGACAATCTGAAGTGCGCGCGTGTGACTGCCGCACTCCCCTCCCAAGCTCAATGATACCCTTGTACCATTGGGCTGAGCCACAATTTGTTTGTTATATAAAAGAGTGGCAGTCACACCCAAAAGCTTTGATACCCAAAACAAAACTGATATTGTCTTTTCATGCAATTTTTTTTTTCTTCATGTTGCATGTTTGTATACCACCAGTTCCACTGTTTTCTTGTAATGGGTGTCTTTGGTGATGGGGATCCGATGCTGAAAAATCTCAGAAGTCTATTTTACAAAATTCAGTGGGGCTCCAGGCAAGTGCTTGCACATACAAATGCAAATCTCTGTGCATCACAACGCAATGTCTTCAAACAAACAGACATGAATGCTAATATACAAAGCCCATTCACTGAAGTCATATATGAGTTAGATTACTTCTGAGATTCGTTCTCTGGATCCTTCATTTGTCTTTATTGATGCTGATTGGACTCCTGAGCAGAAGTCACAATGGTTGGCCTCAAATGCAAAAAGGCGTGGAACCCAAAGAAAATGGTGGCATACCATGGCAACGTCATTTTGACTTTGTTGACTTGTTGAACTCTTGTGATTCTTGGATGAACCTGAAAAATAGGCAAGGAGGAGGAAGCAAGCTGGTGTAACCTTTATTAGGGCCCTGCCCATTCTTTGTATGGCCCACCCTCCTTATTTGGTCACCGATACATCACATAATGCAGTGCTGGTGTGCTGCAAACCCGTACTGGCATATTGCCATGCAGAACACAAACACACACCCTGACGCAACCCTTGCGCTGTGTGTGCCGTTCACTACTGTTTCAGTGAGACCCACGCACCTGATCTAATGGATCAGTCACAACTCCACTTCCAAGATCTTCAATACACTGGTACACACACACACAGCAGAGCGCACGCACTCAAACACCGTGGATGTGCATACACACGCGTGAGCGCAAGCACTCGAACGCTAGGAGCGCACTCCTGTGCATATATGCCAGAAATTCAAATTCCAGTCAGACTCATCAAAAGCGCCAAAAACAAGGCAAAGGTGCATGTTCCTGCAACCTTTAGAGCACAAAACAGTGCTTGTCTGACCAAAACTGGTCGCTGAGACAAAAGTCACTTTTACATTCAGCTCATTTCAGCGAGATTCAGGCCCAAAACTGGCCAAACTTGCAAAAAGCGCGAACCAACACACGCCACAACGGAGAACCTTTAGAAAAATTTTTTATATCACCCTCAAGTCGACGCCTTTTCCCTTCGTCGTCGTCCTCGGATTCGAAGTCCTCGTGTCCGCGGTTGTGTTGTCCCACTGGCACTCGTGGATCCCCGCGTCGGCCTCTCTTCCGTGGCGCCACTCGTGGATCTCAGCGGTGTCGCTTCGTGCGCGCCAGCCTGCGTTTGCGCAAACTCCAAACCTTCGGGACGACTTGGGCACTCTTTCGTGGACGCCGCCTGGTTTTTGCTGTCATCTTCGTGCTGATGCTGACGCTCGTCAGCGCTGCACCCAGCGTCGTTCGTCAGCGCTGCTTGCTGAGCGCAACCCAGCGCTCGTAACACACGAAGTCCTCGAACGCTGCAGCTCTTTTCTTCCCAGGGCCGTGACGTTCTTGGCCCACCCAACACTGGCGGCAAACCCAAATCCAGCGCTGGATCATACGCGTCGCCTAGCGCTACAGCCTGACACATCCTCAGGAAGGCCCCTTCATGATATTCACGTTCACGAACGGAAGTTGCATACCAAGACTCTTCTGTCCCCAACTCCTGCAGCACGTTGCGAAGCTTTCGCTGGTGTTCACCGTCGAGCATGCTGTCGCGTCTGCTGCTTCTGTAACGTTAACCCGACTTGTCCGACTTGGACTCCTCAACTTGTCCTCTTCGGCGGGTTGTAGCACTGCCCTGTGCATATATTCGGTGAAAGGGGGAAAAACTTTGTTCCCGAACTTCGGACGTAAATGCAGATGTCTGCGTCCTGCTCTGCTGCTTTAAACTTCTCCACAGCGGCCACAATTCTTCGCAAACTCAACCTCAACGATGTCCGAAAATTTTCCCAGTTAGGACAAAATTGTAGCAGGCCAGAGCACAACACCAATCCTTCAAATCAGGGACGCAGTTCTGATTTTGTCCTAAGACCTTTCATAGTCCCTGAATAACATGATAATACAACAATCATGATATCTCGATAATTGTAACATACAAACACACACAATCTGAGCGTCTTTCATTTATCTACATTACGTAATGCGCAGCACTATGCGACAATCTGAAGTGCGCGCGTGTGACTGCCGCAGTACCATGCTCTGAGCACAGGACTGGTAGTGAGTCGAGGATTACAGTGAGTTCAGAGACTGAGCACGTGGAGAGTAACTTCACTGGAAACAAACAGCCGCTCAAGAAGAGAGCAGGCTGCATCCTTTGGCTGATTCGGGGAACCTGGCTACCCGAAATGGGGGGGAGGTTGTTTTTTTTTCTTAGAACTCAAAACCAATGTCCCCCAAGTGTCCGTGGGCCATGGAGATAGTAGTTCGTTCGCTTTTGACACGCCTCAGTGTGGGTTACGAGTGGCTGTGTCTGTGGGAGAAACCCCTAAGAGACATGAACACCAAACAAATGGGTTGGGGTGTCATGGGGGCTGATGGGTAGGGACTGGGGGGGGGGGGGGGTGAGAATTGGTTGGGGGATGGTGATGGTGATTGCAAAAAGAGGGTCCAGTGTCATGTCTCCCAAGGCTATGTATTCTGGGAGTCCCCCCTTCAGGAGACATGAACACCAAACAAATGGCTGGGGGTGTCATGGGGGCTGATGGGTAGGGACTGGGGTGGGGGGGGGGGGGGGGTGAGAATTGGTTGGGGGATGGTGATGGTGAATGCAAAAAGAGGGTCCAGTGTCATGTCTCCCAAGGCTATGTATTCTGGGAGTCCCCCCTTTAGGAGACATGAACACCAAACAAATGGGTTGGGGTGTCAAGGGGGCTGATGGGTAGGGACTGAGGGGGGGGGGGGTGAGTACTATGGATTGGTGTAGCTTGATTCACTTCAGCGAAGAAGATTGCACTTGCAGGACAGAAACGCTAAATGCAGACAGCTGACAACAATCTGTTCAGATACAAAATAGAAGATGGCGAGGCATCCCACCTCACAATTCTGCGGCCGACCGCAACACGTGAAGTTGTCAGTAAGCCTGGTGACAGCAGGCTGGCGGTAAGCCGCTGGCATGACCTCGTCCAATGGTAGACATGACTATATACGGGCTCAATAGCACTGTCCTCCGGACTGGCGATCTGCAGTGCAACCTGCACAGGTTGCAGACCCAAGGAAGACCCCTTCCACTCCTCAGTTGTCTGAAAAACAAGAGGCAGGGCCACCATGGCCCGGCGGTTCAGGCCAAAGTCTCAACTACCTTGGGGTGGTCCTGACGGGTGGGGCCTCCAACCAAGGCAAAACCAGTCAATGAAACAACACCATCCACCAGGCACTGCAGGGAAGATGTACTCGTTGAAGCAGACGGAGAAGTCGAGACCGGAAGCGAACATGGGGATCACCTTGCAACCACGGCTCTCGAACTCCTGGACAACGCACACTTACTGAGTGTCGTCCTTTGACACCAAGTGGGATCGCTGCAACACCAAACCAATGGTAGGACCAACCTTCGTCAGCTCAGGGCAAGCGTTGTTCCACTTGTTGTAAGCGCGTCGGTGAACATGTTTGGCGCCAGAGTCACTCCACAAGGCGTGTGAGCAACCGCATCTCCCAGGGGGTATCCATCACGTTGCACTCCGCGCCCGGGAGGCGCTCCAGGTCTGATGGCCGCACATCAGGGGCTCGGAACAGGCCCCCATGGATTACCATCGCCGAATTGAGGTTTGAGGTTTGAGGTTTGATTTTGCGGGTACTAGACGCCTTTCGGCCCCGGGGGGCCACCTGGTCGGGCCAGGTGATATCCTCCCCACCGGGTCCTAGTGGGGGACCCTCCAAGACGCACCTCCTGCCTGGTGGCGGAGTCCCCCGGGTTCACAGGGCTCGGGGCCCCGTCCCTCCCCGGCTTCCCCTTTTCGCCACTCCCCGGTCAGTGCATCAATTCGCAGCCGTTGCTGCGGGCGCTTACCCACTGCGTCGCCCCCCTAATGCTTGGTCGCCCGGGGCGCCGGCGCTGCCGGGCCCGTGCTACTGGCTTGTCGCCAGTGGGACCCCCTTGGGCTGGCGCGGAGGCTGCCTAGCCTAGGGGTCGGGGCGTGGCGCAGTGCGCCACTACTGCCTTGGCGGGTGCAGTGCCCCGTCCGTGTGTGCGCGGCGCTCGCGGCCGGTTGGGGGGGGCCGGGCCGGTACCTGGTGTTGTGTCCCCCCCGTTTCCCCCTTCCCGCCCCGCGTGTCTCGCGCTGTGTGTGGCGGGCCGTCCCGTCCGGGTGTCCCTTACCCTCGCTCGCTGGTACGCCATTCCAGGCGGTCTGTGCGTTCCGCGAGCTCGGTCCTGTTGCCCTTCTGGTATTCCCCGCGTGCCCTTTGTGTGTGTGTGCGCTCGCGCTCCCGCGGCGTCCGCTTCCCCCTCCCCCCTCCCCTGGGTTGTGTGGCGCGCGCACCTCGCGCGGTCCCGGGCCGTTCCACGCGGTCCGTGCCCCTCCGCGTGTCCTGTCCCGGTCCCTTGCTCCGTCTGGCGTGCTTGGGGGGGGGCGGCCCGGTCCCGTTTCCCCCCTACCTGGCTTGGGGTTGCGCGCCCCCCGTGGGGTGGGTCTGCGCGCCCGGGGCGTACCCGTGCTGGGGGGTGGGGTGGGGGGGGGAGTGGGGGCGGCCTGTGTGCCGCGCCCCCCGTTTGCTCGGCCCGGGGGGCCAGTGGGGCGGGGGGTCGCTCCGCCTCGTTCCGTCCCTCTGCCTTCCCTGGGCAGGCAACAAAGCGGGTGTCGCTGGCGTCGTACTGGTCATGGAGGGCGTGGCCCCCATACCACTCCGGTTCGTGCTCGCTTGCCGTCTCTGGGTGCGGCCCGTGTGGTGCCCTGGCGCGTTGGTGCGGGTGCGCTTGCGCCCCGCGGTTCATGCGGGAGCAGGCGGCTGGGGCGGGGGGGCGGGCCTTGTTCCGGCTCCCCTCTCGGGCGCCGCGGCCCCGCCGGGGGGAGGGGGGACCATTCCCTCTGCCTCGGGGGGGTGGGGGCCGGCGTCCCCGCGGCTCGCGGGCCGGCGGGGGGGTGGGGGGGGGGGATGGGTCGCGCCGCGGCTCCCCTGCCCTCCCTCTGGGGGGCGGCCCGCGGTTCCCTACCCCGCCCCCCCTCTCGTCGTCGGCGCATTCCCCCCCGGCGTGCGCGTTCGGTCGGGGTCGCGGGGCCGCCCCGTGCACGGGGTGCGGCCTGCCTGGCGGGGGGGGGGGGGGGGTGGGCCCGTGAACCGCTCCCTCGGGGGCCCCGTCAGACCCAAGCCCTCCCTCCGCCCTCCCCGAGTGGGCCACACTGCTCTGGTTCGTCGCCGCGTGCCGCTCCCGGGCGTGGTCCGCGCGTCGCTCCGGCGCGCTCGTGCGGGCCCGCCCGTTGGCCGCGACCCCCGCGAGAGCAGGCGGCGGGGGGCGCTGGGGCGCGCGGCGTGCGGGTCCAGCTGCGTCCCCCCGGCCGCGTCGCGGTCCCTTCTGGGGGAGGGGGGGCGTCCCCTCGGTTCCGGGGGGGCGGAGGGTCGGCGCTCCTGCGGCCCGCAGGCCGGGGGGGGAGCGGGGGGGGAGCGGGGGGGGGGGGGAGGGGGGGGCCGCTCCCCCGCTCCCCGCCCCCCTGCCCCGTCGGGTGTCGGCGTGTCATCCTTTGTCTCCAGCGCGCCCCCCTGGGGTATGCTCGTGCTGTGGGGGTCGCCGGGCGGCCGTGGGCGTCGGGCGCGGCCCGGTCGGCCGCCAGTGGATCAGTGCGGCGGGGGGGGGGGGGGGGGAGGGGGGGTGTGATCTCCTCGCCCTGGTTCGCACCCCCGCCTTCCCCATGCCCGCCTCCGAGTGGGTAGCTCCGTTTGCGCCGTCCTGGGCGCCGCCGTCCCGTGGTCGGTCGGCAGCGGGTAATGTGGGAGCGTGTGGGCGGTTCACCGGGGGCGCTTGGCGCGCGGCTGCGCTTGCCGCGGCCGCGGTGTCCCCCCCCCTGGGTGCGGCGGCCTCCTCGTGGGGGTGCGGGGCCGCTGTCTCTCCGGTCGGCCTCCGTCCGCTCTTGGGCCGGGGGGGGGGGAGAGGGGGGGGCCTCCGGTCCCCTGACGCCGCCCCCCGACGGCCGCGGGGAGGCGGCCTGGCGGTTCCGGCCCCGTGGGGCCAGCCGTCGGCTGGGGGGGCGCACTCTTCCCCCGCCCCCCTCCACCCTGTGAGGGCCGGACCCTCGTGCAGGCCCTCGCTTGGGTCACCTGCTCCCCCCGCCGTCGTCGCGCGGCGCTGGCTGGCTGGGGGCGGCCGTGAGGGTCAGCGGTCAGCGGTTAGTGGACTGCGGGGCAGTGGGCTCCCCCTCGCGCTCGCTGTCCCCGCCCTCCCTCCCACGGGAGGTGGCGCGCGCCCCTCCGTCGCGCTGTATCGTGGGGGGGGCGTGGGTTGGGGGGCCCGGCTCAGCTGGGGGGGGCGTCCTGCGGCACTGTCCCCCCCCCACTCTCTCGCGCCCGTCGTCTGGGCCGTCACCTGCGTCGCCGCTTGTGTGGGGGTTGGGGCTGCGGCGGTGGCGGGTTCCGCCGGCGGTAGCGCCAGTGGGTGAGGGCTGTAAGTGCGGCTAACCCCCATCTGCTCAGATTTTCACTGATCTAACCCAGATTGGCTACATTTTGGTCATTTTCTTCGCTTCGGCGGAATCGCCGCCTCGCAGCTCAGTCTCAGGATATTTCCTATATATTTCTGATATGCCGGATTTGATTCCGCGGTCCATTCCCCGTAAATCCGCCGCGTTCCGATCATTTAGCTGGAATCGCCATTTGCCGCTGACGCGCGCTCGCGGGCCAGATCGGCCAAACTTTTTTACATAATCGGATTTATTTAAATCTTTTCAGACAGATATGGACACTCAGATGTGCATAGAATAATCCGCGTCAATTTTCTTCATAGACTGGGATTTTCTGCCGAACCACAATCAGCATGGACCTTGCTTCTGTTGTCGCTGCTCTCGCCTCCGTTGGTGTTCGAGTATCCGGTTCTACCCCCAATAACAGCGTCCAGAGAGACTCCTCGCGTGCCTGCCCCACTGGTCTTGCCGGCCCCGAGCCCTCCGGCACAAACATCGACCCAGGGCAGCACTTTCATGGTAGCAGAGGCTACCTGAATGTTGTTCCTTTGGTGTCCCAACCACAGTTAGCTCCCCAGTACGGCCCCGTAGACTCCGCCGCCCCTGGAGAAGTAACGATTACGTTGCCCTGGTGCTGTGCGAACGAGGCCTCGAAGGGAATGCCTTGCGCTAGCCCAAGCTGTCCAAGAAGGGCACAAATCAGCAGCTGTGGGGACCCAAATCATCCCAATCCCAGTCGAAATTGGCCATCAAGCAGCTGGAATCTCCCAGCCTACCACGATGGCAACGCTCCGGTAGACCTTACGGAGCTGGCAGGTACCCACATTCCCTACCAATGTCCCACATTCGAGACCATCGAAGCCGACATTGACGACATTGAGATGGGTGGTCCAGGTGAGGTACCTAGCTACAATCGACCAGCCTCTTCGGCACAATTGGACAACCATTTGTCTTCAGAAGTGACCCGTAACCTTCAGAGCCTTGAGGCCCTTTGTCTATTAGCTACGTCTAAGCTGATCGGACAAGAAAGAATCGCCTCTGATTTTTTATTCGAATATTTTTTCCTTCTTCAAGAAGAAATTAATACCAGGATGTGGTGGCGTTCTCAAGAAGATGACTCTTTTGCCATTTTTTTGCAGATCTGGGAGGCAACCCCCTTCCCGAAGGGGAAGACCAAGGCACTTGTTGCCGGGCCCTCCGCCCCTCATCCCCCTGTTTCCATTCGCGACGATCTAGCCGCCGCGGTTGAGGAAGGAATTTTAGAGGCAGCCAGGCAGGCAAGTCTGGAAATCAGGGCTGAAGGAGCTCCCCAAGTGGACTCCTGGCTGCGGACCACTGAGATTAGCGGTCCGACAGCCTGCTCAGGCCCTTCAGGACACGGTATGTACTGTCCTGCCGACTGCTCTTGCAGATCCCAGCGAGATACTGAGCTTCAATTGCTCAAAGATCAAATGCAACTCATCATTCAAACGCTGGGAATTAAAGATCTTTTCAAGACGCACATGCGATCTGAGGGCGCATCATCGGTGGAACAAGCAACAGAACCGTCGGAGGAGTCGACAGAAATTTTTTCAATTGCTCCTTCGGTGGACTCCAAGACCACCGATGCAAGGATCAGCAGGACCAAACTAAAGGAAAGGGTTACAATCTCTCGATCTCAGAGTAGGACGGCGAAGGCTAGGACTGAGGCTCAGAATGCCAAGCGAACTGCCTCCCGTACTGCCCCTCCTGCTGCTGATTCCAATGCATTAGCCCAGCTGTTGCTCGCCCAGACCCTCGCCGGAGCTGGTGTGGCGAATGATGCCGCCAAGGTGTCTGCCATTACGGCCGGTGTTGGGCTGGATTCGCTCCTTAATCCCACTTCATTGCGACTTCGTCAGGTTGCCAAGCAACCGAAGTATAATGGGAACCCCAGACGTTGGCCTCAGTTCCAACGGGAATTTAAACTGTGGGTTAAGACTCAAAAACTCCAAGATGATCAGTTCCTGATGGCCCTCTTGGACTGCCTTGAGGGAGCGCCGGCCAACACTTGGCTCAGGACCTGGAGTGATCGTGAGGATTCAAGTTCCCCTCTTACCTTTGATGAGGTGTGGGAACAGTTGGAGGTACGTGGATCCCGGCTGCCAGAGGACCATTACCACCAGATGTTGAAGAATTTTCCTTCATTCTCTCGACTGATCTTGCACGAAGTGCAAGACAAAAGACAGCGCTTCTGGAATCTAGTGGAAGAATCTGAACATTCAGGCGAAAAATTTTCTAGTGCCGAGCTGAAAAATCTGATTTTTGACAAGATCCCCTCCGAAACTGCCGCCACCCTTCGGAATAAACAATCCGAAGAAAAGGTCAAGACCTGGTGGGCGGAGGTCGAAGGCTTCGATGCCTCGGCCAACCGGTTTTCCGTCAGGGAATCACTTCAAAAGTGTTCCCCCACGTCGTTTACCAAGGTGAAATTCACTGAAAACACGTGGAAAATCAAGTTTAATGAACACGAGGATCGGGACTTGTTTGTCCAAGTCCTCAACAGGGGAGTAAGTTTCCACGGCCATCGCCTGAAGGCCAGGAAATGGGTGTTTTCGTTCACCCCGCAGGAACTGTGGGAAGAGGTTGAGCGGCTCGCTGACGCCGCCAATCAAAATTTCCATGAGGGTCTTGGGGGA
Organism: Eutreptiella sp. 'Long Island Sound 2002'; assembly: GCA_964036045.1. NCBI lineage: Eukaryota > Euglenozoa > Euglenophyceae > Eutreptiales > Eutreptiaceae > Eutreptiella > Eutreptiella sp. 'Long Island Sound 2002'. The sequence continues at coordinate 3,815,847 of OZ038381.1, forward strand.
AACAAGAATACCCAGCAAAACACCCAAAATGGGGCCCAAAAGGGCAACAAAAAGGTGAATGACACCCGGAATGTTCAGGATCACTGTAGCATCTGCCTTCTTTTAGGTTCTACGAACCGAGCTAAGTCGCATTCTACTGGTAATCACCGATGGTCTCCTTACGATCACAAGGTGATTGGTGAAAATATCAGTAATCCTCAGAATTCAGACAGGAATGACAGACAGGTGCATGGTGGAAAGGGGGGAAAGGGTAATCCGACCCCCTCCGGTGGAAACAAAAATACTGGAGGCCCTGGCGGGTCCCAAGGCACAGGAAATCGGACTCCATCCGGCTCCGGTGGGCAGCCGAACGGCCAGAAAAGTCCCAATGGCAACGCCGGAGGCGGAAATCGATATCCAGGCCAAACCCCTCAATCCGGTACAAACAAGGGAAATGCTCCAGGATCCCAGGGTAAAGGTAAGGGAAATCCTTCGGGAACCCCTTTCTCTGGTAAGGGCAGAGGGCGTGGCGACGGTGGAGGTCCATCATCCGGCGGCCGTGGCCGTGGACGTGGAAAGGGCAACCATCGTGTGGATCAGGTCTCAGTTGCAGATCAGGTGTCCGATGCGGATCGAGATTACGTTGAAAATGCCTTGAATCCAGCAGATGATCCGTTCCAAGAGGAGTGGGTCGACGAATCAGGGTGTGTTCACAACGTTAACGCAAACACTGGAGGTCAGAACGCCTAGGGGAGCCACGAAAATCGCCCCTCCCCAGGCGATTTCAGGCATGATCCCCAGATTCCATCTCGACCATTACTTGATGTAGGGTCGCTTGTCTCCTCTCCCTTCGATCCGGCAGCGGATCCTTCTGTTGTAGTGGACGAGGTTGGTGTACAGTCCAAGCACAGGGCCCGTCAGTTCGTCACAAAGCTGTGGGTCTCTGATTGCAAGGGAAATTTCCATCTCGCCACTTGTTTGTGTGACAATGGATCAGAGGTAAATCTCCAATCCAATTCTTTCTTACCAGACGACTGCGTGTTTGAGTCGCCTCATCCTGTTACCCTCGAGGGAGTTTCTGGACATTCTCTCGCAGGTGGGCAACGCGGTTGTTATATATCAACTCATTTGGTCGCTCAAGACCTTTGGGAAGAAGGTAATGTGGAGGAAGTTGTCCTTAAGGATGACTACTTCTATCGTGCCGACATAAAGTATGACCTTTACTTGGGCCATCCTTGGCTTCGCAAGAACAGGGTGGCGCCCGTAGGTCATCGGCGTTGTTTTTTGCTGGAGTCAGGTCCCTTGGAGCGTCCTGAATTTCGTTTTTTGCACGCAGGGTTTAAAAGTGCAGAAGAATTTTTGAAGCAAAAAGTTACACCAAAATTTGGTGAAGATGTCACCATTGCAGAGGTGAATGGGAGTGCCGATTACTCCCGAGAGTTAGAATGTCTTCGTAGGGACTCCCAGCCACGACGCCCTTCGCGCTGGCACTCTTCATCCTACAGAGTTGTCGACAAATGGCGCGATGCAATTTGTGAATATTTTCATGAACACCATTCCTTTTGGCCACAGTATGATGCCTTTGCTAACCGCGAGAACAAGCGCTTCGACAAGCATTTTCGCGACGCTTGGACCCATAAATGGGACAAGAAGTTATGGATTAATCCTCCGTTTCACTTAATCCAGCAGGTCATCCACAAAATCAAGCAAGATAAAACCCAGGCGATTTTAGTTGTGCCCTTGTGGGACGACAAGCCTTGGTTTCAGGAATTACAAGACATTTGTGTAGATTACATCGAACTTCCCAGGAAGATTAAGCTGTATGCCAGGGACGACACAGGTCCCCTGCCACAGCGGTCCTGGAGTTCGCTTGCATTCCTGGTGGATGGAAAGCTTTCTGACTCTAATTCTGCTGATTCTGGTACTGATTCTTGTGTTGGGTCTGAATCTGAGGTTGAGCGTGGTACTGATGATGAATCTATTTTTTCTGATTTTTGTCCGTCAGATACCCAAGGTGATCCAACGTCAAATGGATCCGCCTCGCCTCCCTCTTCCCCAATACGATCGACATCGAAAAGAATCTTCAGTGCACGGGCGAAGAAAAATTTCAAATCGCGCCGCAAATTCAGAGTTTTTTATGAAAAACCCCCTGTGGAATCTTTCATGGACCCTTTCGAGGAGCTGGATCACGAAGAGAATCTCTGGGATTTCGACACACGACCCACCTATCTTCAAGAGGCAGTTGATACGGACCTGTTTAGGGACATCCGTAACAAGATTCTTCCTGCCAAAGCCGAAGAAGTCGCCAAAGTTTTTTCGACAGTAATTCCTGGCGATCAGGTGGACACTGAATTGTGTTCCAAGGCAAGAGAAAAGATTTTTCAGGAACGGAAGGACACAACCCTTTCGGGAAAGTTGATCAAAGACCCCCCTGTCCGTGGGCAGTTCGGTGAAGCCTTCATCGAGCTTCGTGAAGGGTACAAGGCGAAGAAACAGCGCCCTTATGAGAACCATGGACATAAACATGAGATCCTCAGAAAAATCATCGAGAGAAATCTCAGGGAATTTGGTTGGCTTGAGGGTTGTATGACCAGCGAATGGTGCTGTGCACCCTTCACAGTCCCGAAGCCGCCGCCTGCAGACCAGAACACTATAGATGGTTGACGAATGGTTGTTGATTTTCGCAATCTCAACGCAGAAACCAAGGCGGATTCACACCCCCTGCCCCTCATTGAGGAGGAAATCGCCAAGAGGGCAAGAGGTCGTTTGTTTTCTGTGCTGGATCTCCGTCACGGCTTTCACCAAATGCCGTTGAGGAAGGACAGCCGACCTCTCACCTGCATGTGCACGCCATGTGGCCCAGTCCAGTGGACAGTCATGCCCATGGGCCTGAAGAACGCCCCTTCGTTTTTTCAAAGAATGATGGAGGATGTGCTTTTTTCAGCTCATCCTGAGCTTCGTGCCTTCGTGAGCGTGTACATAGATGACATAATCATCGCGACGGAAGGGGAGGGACTGACCGAAGCCGAGCTGGTGGCCCTACATGAGAAGCAGCTGAACCAAGTTTTGGACATTCTTGACGCCAATCAGCTGATTTGTGGGCCAAAGAAGGGAAAATTATTTTTAAAATCAGTCGAATTTTGTGGTTCTCTCCTAGAGAATGGCACTCTTCGACCCAGTCCAGGGAAGCTCGTCGCTATTCAGAAGTGGAAGCGCCCTGAGACGATCACGGAGTTGAGAGGATTCCTGGGTTGTTGCAATTTTTACCACACTTTTGTGCCGAATTATGCCAAATTTGCTGCCCCCCTCACTGAATTATTGAAGGTAGGGAGAGATGCGGGCAAGGCAGGTTCAAAGGTTCGTGTCAAGTGGACTGACGAGTGCGAGGAGGCCTTCCATCACTTGAAGGCGGCCCTCTGCGAAGTCGCCACGTTGCATGTGCCCCAATTTGACCGACCCTTCTACATTAGAACCGACGCTTCTAGGTACGCGATCGGAGCTGTCCTTGAACAGGTTGATGAAGCGACCGGCGATCATTACCCTCTTGCATTTTGGTCTCGGAAGCTAGCCCCACGCCAAATGCAATGGTCGCCGCGTGAGCAAGAAACGTACGCCATAATTTGCGCTCTAAAAAAGTACCAATCGTGGGTTGGCACCAATCGAGTCGAGGTCCTGACGGATCATCGATCTCTGGAGTATTGGGCCACCGAACACATTGATACTGTCGCGAGCCCAGCTGGTCGACGGGCCAGATGGCACGAATTTCTCAGTCTGTTTGACCTCCATGTATCATATTTACCTGGAAAACACAACACGGTAGCGGATGCTCTGAGCCGATGGGCTTACCCCGCCTCAGAGGGGCTGCAAAGTACCAACATCCATGGTACGGAGCAGGACCGCCATGTAATAATCGAGTGGGATCGCGAAGAAAAGAAACTCATTCGACGTGCATGCATGCAATGCGCTGTTAAACAGCACGCATTACCGTGCCATGACATCACGGCCATCTCAGATCCGGCGCATGCTCATGAGATCTGCACCAAAACACTGAAAGTCGTGGAAAAGGTCACCGATCCCTCCTCAGGGAGTCTGAAACGGTTTGACTATACCCGACGAGTAAGTCGATTTCGGTTGATCCAGGGCATTAAGCGTCGAGATCCGGCCAAAACACCTCCCCTGCCTAAAGATTCCCTTATCATCCGTGACTGGACGTCCGATTACCTGCAGGATCCCATGTTTAAAGACGTCTTTGGAAATCTCAAATCCAAAGATGCTCACAAGGATGGGATTTTTCCTGAATATTCGTTGGATCGGGGGAAGCTGTGGATGGAGGGTAAATTGTGTGTGCCAGACGCCCTAGCCCCCCGAGTGTTAAACTGGTGGCACAAATGGGAGTCCCCCCACGCACATGGCCGTCGACTGTGGTCGATGATTAAACATAGGTTGTTTGGCTCACGGCTATATACTCACTGCATGAAGGTAGCCGCCGGATGTGCCCAATGTGCTGTCTCGACGCCCCCCAGCGCGAAGAAGCACGGCCATCTGAGGCCTCATTCTATTCCGGAGCGCCTCTTTAACAGAGTCACCAGTGATTTCTTCTATCTCGGTGAACTCGATGACGAAGAGTGCCATTGGACGAACAAAAAAGTCAATGGTGTGCTCCTTATTCAGTGCCGTCATTCTGGCTACATGCAGGTGTTGCCTTGCAACATCGAGTCGATGACTGGCAAGGCTGCCGCCAAATAGTGCGCGCAGACCTGGATGGGAGGTTGGGACGTCCCATCCGAGGTGGTAACGGACTCAGGCAAAGAGTACACCTCCGAATGGTGGAGGGAATTATGTGCTCGCCTTGGAATCCACCACCTCCGATGTGAAATCCACTCGCATCGAGCGCTGCCTGGCGAAAGAGCCGGCCGCTCACTTATAAATATGCTCCGTAAGGAGCTCGCGAGTGAAAAGGATTTCCATTGGCTCGAGATTCTTTTCGCCATGCTTCGCCGTTACCACAACACGCCTTTGTATCATGGCCTTTCTCCAAATGAAATTGTCTTTGGACGAAAGAAGTGTTGGTGGAACATGCCGTTGAATAATCCTCGCCCCTGTAAAGATGCTTCGTTGTTTTTGGACGACGTCCAACGAGCAGATAAAACTGTGTCGAAATTAATCGAAAAGCATCAAGCTGACTGGCTTTGGGTTCAGAATCAAGGTCGAAAAAACCCCCACAATTTTGAGTTCGATGATCGAGTTTGGCTTCGAAAATCCGAAACCACCCTGGACGGAGATGATAAGCTTCTTCCCTTGTGGGAGGGGCCATTCGCTGTTACAGCGCGTCTTGGTGAGAACAGGTGGAGGATTCGTGTGGATGTCAGCAGGGAAATTGACGTTTCGGGCGATCGCCTCAAGAGAGAGATCCCCTCCCCCAAGGATCGGGTTAAACCCCTTTTTTGGACTGCGAAACATTTGTCTGATCGGGTCATCGAAGGGGGGAAGTACGAACTCAAGAGGATTGTTGAAGCAAGACGTGACGCCAAGGGCGAATGGGAATTTCTGTGTGAGTGGAGGGGCTTTGATTCCAGTCACAACAACTGGGAACCAGCCCATTCTTTTGTCCATGGGTACACCAAGGGGTTCATCGACTTCCTCAAGAAGCACCCCCAAATTGGAGTACTCCTGACAGACTGTCTGTCGAAACCAGACAGACAAGTGGAGAGCGACGGAAAACGACCTGTGGTGAATCGAGATCCAGCCTTTTACGTCCCTCATTCGTCACATTCCAGGGCTGATCCGTCGATCCCCCCTCCTGTGGTCAGGCCAGCCCAGGAGCCAAATAAGGACCAAGCCTCAAGTTCGGCCGCTGATTTGCAGCGTCCAAGCCGTACGAGGGCCCGACCAGACAGGTTGGTGGTCACATGTATTCGTGCTTGGCCGAATTCAGCCTCGTAAAAAACCACATTCTGCTCAATCCACCGTTCATTCTTCCTGATTTCGAAATGATGTGGAGAACTGCAAATGTTTGATAATTTGACGTCAATGAACTTTTCTTTGGTCTCCGTTCGGTAGCGTATCGAAAGCCGAAAGCCACGGAGTGTGCTGCCGTGTTCAGAAAAAACCAAACTCAGGCTTAATTCAGGCAGATTCGGGGTAATCTTGTCTCTGTTGGTCTGTGCATCTTTGGAATTTGGCTACTCGTGCAGATGGAAGCAAATGTACATAATCCAAACGCTGGCCAGCGACATTCACCCCTACAGGCACCCCCTGTAGTACTGGCTGCACCAGATGCAACGCCAGGAACTCAGATCCTACCTTCATTTGCCGTGATGCGAAAGCCAAAGTCCAGATTCAGATCCAGGATCCTCAAATTTGCTTTGAATTCCTCAGGTTTGTCCATCATTCTGCCACTGTTGTGCAAAACCCAGGCGTCAATTGTTCAGACAACCTTCACATAGGAGCTCTAGGGACTTCTAACAGCAACCTCTGAAGTCCGTAAGCTTCGTTGTATTTTTGGCACACGCCAATGTGAGCTCAATCCGACCTGAAACTGTCGCAAATGGTGAATCCAAGTGTCTTGTGGGACTCAACCGAAAGATTGGCCTTGTCCAAGTCGATTGACACCACCGCCACTGTAAATAAAGGACTCTTCGGTGTCTCTCAGTTATATACTGTCAGTAAAGCGCCTTCAGCGAACCTTCGGCGCGTTACATGCCAAGGATCCAGGGCCAGCATGTCCCATCATGATGCATCATCACATGATCCACATTTTGATGGAATCTGTTGGATGCTCGCGAACCAACGTGCCGGAAAGCACAATTGAGCTGAATAAACGACAATATACATTAACTTTAGTCTAAACGAAGATGTTAGTAGTTTCAGTTCAAGACATTCCGCTTCATTTCACCTCCATCTCATGAATTTGCCTCATTGTAGGACAGTTTAAGTTGATTTCCTTATCATCTCCTCTCATTCCTCGAAGATCTGTCGACGGCTTTGCCCAACTTCGTTGACGCTTATGATTTTCGTTTCACTTAGGGTCTGTAGACTACATTTGTAATTGTTTTCCCTCTCTGTGATTGCTTCATCTCCTTCATCCCTGCTCGAATTGACTCTCAATCTTGCTGAATCTTGTGATCATCCGCCAGATGCGCCAAATCTGAAGCACATGCTGCACTTTTCAGAACGAGAAAAGCGGGAGTAACACGATGTAGAGTTCGGCGAGGACACCGTAGCGTGCCCGCGACAGCGAAACTGTGCCAGAGCGCTGAGATGTCACTCCATTTCTTGATTCCCCCACTCAATCCACCAATAATCTACCTCATTCTCAACCAGTGCATGGTTTGGTATCGATTCTCGATACGTTTACATGCTTCCTAGCCCTTAACCCAATGTTTTACTGCACGGAGGACTGTTCGTCACTTCTCATTCTGTCTCATTTCAGGTTCATCCATCCTGATTCAGTGCCAATTCAGCCCAAATCAGGTCAGATCAAGCAGATTTCGCCCCATCGAGGATACATTTCTATTTTTTTCTGGGACTTACCCGCACTACGTTCTTCGTTGACGTAGCAACACACCCCAGTGTGTTTTTGGAGGGGGAGTGTAAGTGCGGCTAACCCCCATCTGCTCAGATTTTCACTGATCTAACCCAGATTGGCTACATTTTGGTCATTTTCTTTGCTTCGGCGGAATCGCCGCCTCGCAGCTCAGTCTCAGGATATTTCCTATATATTTCTGATATGCCGGATTTGATTCCGCGGTCCATTCCCCGTAAATCCGCCGCGTTTCGATCATTTAGCTGGAATCGCCATTTGCCGCTGACGCGCGCTCGCGGGCCAGATCGGCCAAACCTTTTTACATAATCGGATTTATTTAAATCTTTTCAGACAGATATGGACACTCAGATGTGCATAGAATAATCCGCGTCAATTTTCTTCATAGACTGGGATTTTCTGCCGAACCACAATCAGCATGGACCTTGCTTCTGTTGTCGCTGCTCTCGCCTCCGTTGGTGTTCGAGTATCCGGTTCTACCCCCAATAACAACGTCCAGGGAGACTCCTCGCGTGCCTGCCCCACTGGTCTTGCCGGCCCCGAGCCCTCCGGCACAAACATCGACCCAGGGCAGCACTTTCAAGGGCGTTGCGCATGGCCCGGGGGAGCCAGTTGTTGGCGTCCGCATCCGTGATGCGGAGCACCGCCCCCCCCTCCAGGAAGGCCGGCCACGTCGGCTCCCTGTCGGGCCACGCCGCCCGGATCACTGACCGGAGGACCCTCTCGAGGTCCCCTGGGGTCGCCCACCCCCCCGGAGGTACCTCCCGGTTCCCTCCGTCCCTCCGAAGGAGCACGGCATCGAAGGGCCGGTTCCTCATCCCCCTGGTGGTCCCCGAGCAGGCCCAGCTCAACCACCCGTACACCTCCACCACCAGGGGGAGGGCCTCATCCCCCAGAGGGTCCGGGACCGTGCCCCAGTCCCGGTCCCAGGGCCGGGCCCCCCCTGCCCCTCGCGCCGGCTCCCCCTGCGGCCCCTGTGCCTGCGGCGCCGGCGCCGCGCCCCGCCCCCCCCCTGCCGAGGCCATCCGCGCCGGCTCCGCCCTCGGCGCGGGGGGGGCTGGCTGGTGCTGGGGTCGTGGGGGTTGGGGGGGGATGAGTTCTCCGGCGTCGGGGTCGATGTTGTAGAGGTGGGCGTGGTGGTGGTGGTGGTGGTGGGTGTGGTGCGCTGGCATTTGTTGGATGCCGGGGGGGATGCACCGCACCGGCTGCACGTCCAGCTGCGGGGGCGCCCCGCCCCCCGCCCCCCTCCCGTCGCCCCGCCCTCTCCCCCGGGCTTCCACGCCCTGTCCTGTCTGTCCCTGGGGGCCCACGGCGCCCTTGCCCTTGCCCTTGGGTCCCTTTCCGGCCCCCACGCCTCTGTCCCCCTGTCCTTGTCGTGGGCCCCGCCCCCTGTCACCCGCGCCCTGGCCTGCACTGCCGGCGCCCGTGCCCGTCCCGTGCCCGTGCCCATGCCCTGGGCCGCGCCCACGCTCGCCCAGCTTCCCTCGCCCCGCTCCATGCGCTCCGTGGCCGCCCGCCTGGGCGCCCTGCCCGCTCCCCTGCGCGCCCTTCCCGTGCCCTCGCCCCTTCCCGGCTCCCTGCCCCGCGTCGCGCCGTCCGCTGCCCGCGCTCTGTCCCCCTCCGCTGCTGCTGGCCCCGGTGCCTTGTCCGTGTTTGCGCCCTTGTTCCCTGCCGCGTGTGCCCTCGCCCGCCCCCTGCGCGTGCCCCTGGGCACTCCCCCTGTCGCCTCCTGTCCCCCGCTCCGCGCTCCTGTGGCTGGCACTCTGTCCTGCCTGCGCGCCGTCCCCCCCTTCCTGGATCACGCGCCGGGCGTCCCGCTGCCTCGGCAGCTGCGGCAGCGTGACGCCCGGCGGCGAACGCGCGGGCGCCAGGGGGCGGACGTGCCGCTTCCGTCCCTTGGGGAAGGGCTTGGGGGGGAACGGCTTGGGGGGGCTGGTGTGGGTGTGGGTGGGGTTGGTGTGGGCGCGGTACTTCGCGCCCTCCCTGCCCACTGCTGCTGCTGCGGCGGCCCCTGGCGAGGCACCCGGGGCCCGCGCGGGGTCCGTCCCCCGCGTCTGCGGCGTGCCGGGGGCCGCGGTGTGGCCGGCCGAGGCGGTGGCGCGGCTCGCCGGGGCCGCGGTCTCAACCCCTCTTGCACCCTCCCCGCCCCCCTCTGCGGTCGCGGCAGCCCCCGGCGATGCGCCCGGGCCCTGCGCTGGGGCCACCCCCCGTGCCGGCGGCGCGCCGGGGGCCGCGGTCGGGGCTGCGGCGCGGCATGCTGGGGCTGCGGTCTCAGCCCCCCGTGCGTCCAGGGCCCCCTCCCGGGGCGGGGCGGCAGGGCTTGCTGCTTGGGCGGCGAGGGCAGTCTCCTCGGCCAGCCCAGGCCCCTCGGTCGACGGCCCGGTGTCGGCGGAGGCCACCCGGGGCTGCCCAGCTGGCGGCCCAACCGGCACCGCCGCCTCCGCCAGCCTCAGCTCCTCGCGCTCCGCGGGGGTCTCCCCCGCCCATTCCGGGGAGACGGGGGAGCGGGAGCGGGACCGGCGGTGGTGGCGGTCGTCCCGCTGGGGGGAGCCATCGGAGTCCGACATCACTGTTATCTTGGTAGGCATGCGTGGTGGCAGGTGTGCCCTCCCCACTACCTCCCGGTGCATCTGTGTTGTGCCGTGGGCAGTGCTGTGCAGTGCTCCGCGGGGGGGAGTGGGGGAGGGGGTGGGGGGCCGGCGGCGGCGTCAGCCCCGTACGGGCGGGGGCCGGTGGCCATCCATCGGCATTGGGAGGGGAGGCGGGGGAGCCACGCGGCCCACGCGTCGCGCCACAGCTCCCAGTCTGGGGCGGGGCTCAGGGCCCTGGGCCCCCGGGGGTCGTCGGGTGGTGCCGGGGGAGCCGCACCAGGTGGACCCCCGTAACGGCGGTGACCCCCTGTGTTCGCAGGAAGGCTTGTACCCCGTCCCGCGCCGCGGGCGCTGGAAGGGGGGGGCGGGGTACGGGTGCTGCCCCGTAGAGGTGGGTGGGGGTGATCCCCAGGACCCGCTCCGGGTCCCCGCGGGTTGCGACGACGAGGAGGAGCAGGGGGGTGCCCGGGCGTTCTTGCCAGAGGACCTGTTCCCTGTGGTGGGCACCCCTGGTCCTGGAGAGGGGGGGGGGCAGGTCTGGGTTGGCCCATCCGCGGGGCGTGTGCGTCGCCGGCGGGAGGGCGGGGCACCAGGTGGGCTCTCTGGGGAACGCCTCGCACATGACGGCGTACGGGGGGGTCGGCCTGGCGCCGTCGTACACCGGGTTGGTCGGCCGGGGGCGGGCGGGCGCCTCGTCTGCGCCTTCCACGAACACCGTGATTTCGCCCACCTCCAGGTCCTCGTCCGGGGGGTGTAGAAGGTGGAGCGCCGCATCCTGCTCGGACACTCCCCCCGGGTATGTGGCCCGCGCCTGGTTCAGGTACGGGGCCGTGTCCCCGGGGCAGCGCGTCCTGAGGGCGTGCAGCAGGGCTGGGGCGCTGCTGCGGAGGGACATGGCAGACCCCGCTCTCGTCAGCCGCAGGGTGTCCCCCATGGACAGGGGCCGGCCCGACCGGTTGGACTCACGCCACTCCATCCAGTGCCCGTAGAGGGCCGCCTCCGGGCTGATGAGCCCCGGCTGGTGTAATGGTTTTTGTCCTTGGTTTGATTTCGATCATCCTTGTCGAAATCCTTCATTTTGATCTATCTCCTTCTAACGTCTGCGAAGCACTCAAGAACAATAACCAAAACTTAATATCATCCCGTCAATCTGTACAAACATTTTGAGTGTAAAATACATACCTAAATTATGCTTTCTGATATGCCTACTTTATTCTGATCTGGCCTATGCTACGCATGCGCGACACACGCGATCGCACTAGCGATCTTTACTCTGTGTCCTATTACACTCCCTTCCCAAGCTATTTGCTGGGGTTTACCCCAGCAAATGGCTGACTAAGGAAAATAGACACTCAGATCTTTACACTAGTGTGAGGGGGGGGGGGGGGGGGGCTGAGCTGCTGTAGACAGCCCAGAGCAGGGTTTCAAACAAAAAAAAAGTCAAACACACACCCTAAAAAAAATTTACTCTGGTGTGCTGCAGTGCAAGAGTACGCTGCAGCCCTACATGCTGGTTAGAGTGGGTGTGGGGGTAGAAATGTGGGTGGCCTAAGTTGCACTGCAACCCTACAATACTAACCTGCCTACAAACAGCTAACTGCCTGCAGCAATGGCTAAGCAGGCATTGCACTGCACTAGACCTTGTGCAGAGGAGGGGCCGGGGGGGGGGGGCTGTCAGAAAATCTGTAACAATTTTCTGCCTGCCTGAAAAGGTTAGAATATTTTACAAATAAAAATTTGTATCCCTGCACCTGCAACCCTGCAGACAGTAACAGCACCACATAAAAATTTTTTCTCTTCTTAAAACTTCTCAGAAGTTTTTCAAACCTGAAGTAAAGTACAAAAACCCATTAACCTGATTGACCTGACTTCTGAGTTCTGTCTTCACTTGTTTTCTGTCTTGTTTTTTTTCGATTGACGGGATTGTAATGGTTTTTGTCCTTGGTTTGATTTCGATCATCCTTGTCGAAATCCTTCATTTTGATCTATCTCCTTCTAACGTCTGCGAAGCACTCAAGAACAATAACCAAAGCTTAATATCATCCCGTCAATCTGTACAAACATTTTGAGTGTAAAATAAATACCTAAATTATGCTTTCTGATATGCCTACTTTATTCTGATCTGGCCTATGCTACGCATGCGCGACACACGCGATCGCACTAGCGATCTTTACTCTGTGTCCTATTACACTGGACGGCGTTCACGATCCGGTGCATCGCCGGGAATAGCGCGGGGGCCCCTGCTCCGTTCAGGGGGCGGACGGCCGGGAGGGCGGTCTCGCTGAGGAAAGCCCTCGCACTGCCCGCCGGGTCACGTCGTGCGGCAGCGTGCGCCTCATGCGCCTCCGTCACCGCGTCCGCTACCAGGCCCCGGACGGCCGCCTCCTGCGCTTGGCGGCGGGCCCTGGCGTGTCCCGGCCCATTCCCCCGTCGGCGAGGCATGGTGCTGCGGGCTCTGCAAAGTGTGGCGGCGGGTAGGGGTCGGGGCGCGAACACGTGCGACAGGTGCGCAACGGACGTGGGGTCCCGCAGGTGCACGTGGATCCACAGGAGGGCGGCGCCGGCGGGGCCCGCGTGTTCGTGTGAGGGGGCGTGTGCTCCCCCGATGCGCCGGTGCAAAGCCTCCTCCTCCGTGCGCCTGTGCGGGCCCGCGGGAGGTTCGAGCCAGGGGCACACGGCCACCTGGGAGCACTGCGCGCACCTGTTGGCGCCCGTCGGCGCTGCGGAGGACACCGTGTCGCATTCCCCGCAGAGGTGGCAGGTGTGTGGGAGGTGGGAGGGCGGCGACCAAGGGCCGAGATGGCGGAGCCAGAGGCCGTCCCACCTCTGTCGGAGGGGGTCCCGGATCTCCAGCAGGCGGGCGCGGACGCGGCGCCGGTAGTCCCTGCCGAGCGTCTTCCGCTGGACCTCCCGCCACGTGTCGTCGGGGAGAATCCCGTGGTCGTGGAAGGCGGCGATGAGGTCATCCCACGCCGGGCGGGGGTGCCCCTGGGGGGGGGTTGCCATATACACGTGGCGCCCGGTGAGGTGGGGCGCCAGCATATCCCATTGGCACTCGTCCGCGGCGTCCCGGTGGAGGAGGGCCTCCCACCCCACCCGCAGCCCGTCGCAGCTGTCCAGCTCCTGGCGCAGCGCGGCTGCAAGGTCGGTGGGGAGCATGAGGAGTAGGGGCCCCCGGGTGTCGTCCAGTCGGGACAGGGCGTCGTCGTATACAGGCCCCCCAGTTTTGAAGTGCGCCATGGCGAGCCGGGCGGCCTCGTCCTCCGGAAGGTGCCATCGGATGGTGGCCGCGTCGCGTCCCCATGTGTGTATCTCTGTGGCCCGGAGCACGTTGGCGGCGTGAAGGACGATGCGGGGGGGGGACGGGCGCTCTGACGAGCGAGGACACGTCCCCAGTCCATCCTGTTTGCGGCGCCGGGGCCGCTTGCAGGCATTCCTTCGCCGCCGCGTCCCACGAGTGGTCAGGGCCCGCCCCGCGGATCATGGTGGGTCTCGGCCGGGTGTGCGGCCCCCACCCCTCGAGCGGGATGGCGGCGTATCGTTGCGCAGGGGTCTCCGGGGCGCGCGTGGCGGCGCACCACCGGCCCCACTCGCGCGCCCACTCCTCACCCACTATGCGTGCCTCCCACGCGGTCATGGAGCCGCGCCCGATGATCCACGGTGGGAAGAGGGCGTCTTGCAGGTGCCTCGAGAAACCCCCCGGCAGGTCCCGGTACGGGTGGGGGCCCTCTTGTGGCGGGCACTCCAGAGTGCCGTTCACGACACGGAGGGAGGCTACGAAGTCCTTGCCAGGGCGCGGGGGGGGGGGGCAGTTGCCCTCTGCCGCGGTGAGCCATCCGTGCACCCGGCCCGCCGCGCTTAGGGGCTCGCGGAGGAGTTGCTCCAGCCGGTGGTTGCGAAGCTCCCATGCGAAATCTCCTAGCCGGAGCATGTGGTGGAGGAAATCGTCCACGGAGGTCCCCCCCGGTGGGTCGTAGCGGGTTATGGCGCGGAGCTGCGCCTCTGCCTCCTCGGGCACCAGCCCAGAGCAGAAGACTTCCGTCCATGCGGCGCCCGCGGAGCGCCACGAGGCCACCCACAGGGCTTTGTCCCGGGGTGGGAGGTGGCGGGCCGCCTCGTGCACCGCCTGGCGGTAGTGGGGCCAGAGGAGCCGCGAGTGGGCGCACCCTACGTGCATGTGCACCGGTGTCTCCTCCGGGCCGCCGCATAGGAGGCACGGTTGTGGGAGGACGGCGACGCCGGAGAGCCGCTCCTTACGGACGCGGAGCCTGCTTTGCACCGGCGTGTGGCCGTCTCTGGCCCGCAGCGCCCGGTGGTTGCTTGCCGTCGCGGTGAGGTCCCGGGCGTGGACATAGGCCGTGGCGTGGGCCGCGCCCAGAGGTGTGTGTCCTCGGTGCGTCAGCGCATGGTCCGTCTGTGCTCGCTGCGCGACCTCGCCGAGCGTCCGCATCGTGGGGGGCCGTAGGTCGAGGTGGCCGTCATGACCGGCGATAATGAGTTGGGCGTGGCTAGGGCCTGGGGGCGTGTTCTGCAGGACGGTGTCCTGGGACGCCGCCCAGTCCGCCTTGTGCAGTAGGGCGTCGCTGTGGTGTGAGGTGGCTCGGACATACCAGAACGGGTGCCCGGCGTGTTGTCCCCGCGCGCGCAGGCCGTCCTGGAGCCACCGTAGGGGTATCTGGTTGACTACCTTCGCCGCGCCCGCGGGGACCCCCGTGGTCCGCTCGCGATCCGCGTGTCGCAGGAGGTGGAGGATGACTTCGGCGTCCACCGTATGGACCCATGGCCGGTGGGCGCCGTATTGCAGGGGGAGGGAGGCGGCCACCCCCTCCCCATCGGGCACCGTGCCCGAGATGGCCACCGCCCGGGTGCGGGTGAGGTCGGCAGCGAGGGCGACGCTGGTGGCGTGTTTGCAGGGTCCGCCCCCCGACGCATCGGAGGAGGTGTGGCCCCAGGCCTCCGGGATCCAGTAGTACCCGGTGGGGCTGAGCCACCCCGCGTTGAGGTCGGCGGAGTGGCACCGGACGTCGGGGTGGCTGGGGGTCAGTTGGTCCACGCTCAGCGCCTTGGTGTCGCCGGGGCGGATCGCCGGGTGGTCGTGCAGTCGGATTTCTGCTCCTGCGATCGTGCTTGCCCAGGACCGGAGTGCCGTCACATCTTCCCTGAGCCACGCCAGGCCTCCGCGCTGGTGCACCACCAGGTGTCCCGTGCCCTCCGGCTGGTCCTCCAGCGTGTGCACTGCCATGTGTGGGTCGTGCGGCACCTCCGTAGCTACCAGCAGGGCGGTGCCGCGGGGGAGTTCGCGGGATCTGGGCTGGCCTGCCCCCACCTGCACTACCACCCACTCGGTCTGGAGCTGCGCTTGCTCCGCCGCTCGGGTGCACTGGTCGTCCGTGGTCACCAACCACACCGGCGTCGGCGCGTGGGGTCGGGGGCGCAGGGGGTCGGGCCACGCCACATCCGCGTTAGGCTCTCGGTGCTCGCTTTCCGTGAGTACGTCGTGGAGGATGTACATGAGGGCTGCCGGCGGGTGGTACGCCGCCCCCCGCGTGGGGGGGGATAGGCCGCCCCGGCGGCGGTAGCCCCCGACGTGAAGGTGCAGGCCGTCCGGGGTCACCCGTGGGCCAGTGTGGGCGTCCTGCTTAGCCCTCGTGGGGTGAACGAGTCTCAGGCGGGGGTCCCGCGTGCCGGTGGTGTGGCAGAGGTGGACCAAACCGGGGTGGTTGGCGGGCTCCTGCTCGCGGCGGCAATAGTGGAGGTGTTCATCGGCGCATTGGTTGAGGCATTCCCGCACTGCCGTCGGCCACAGGTCGTCGTTGTCGGGGAAGGGGTGGTGTGGCCCGTGGTGCCCATGCCACGGCGTCGTGTGCGGCACCGTCAGGGGGCACGTGTCGCGGTGTCGTAGCTGCGCGGTGCGCAGCGTGACGATGTTGCCTGGTGGGGACTGTAGTTGGACGTGGGCTGCCCTGGGGCACGCGATGGGGTTGTAGAGCCCCACTCCCAGGGCGGCCAGGGCCCGGGGTATGCGGTGGACCCAGTCGCCTCCCGCTAGGGTTGCGAATTCCGGGACGGGGTAGTGCAACTCGGGGCATATTCCGTGCGCGCCGGCTATTTCCCAGAACATCTTGGTGACTTCGGCGCGCACGGAGGCTGAGCGGTGGTGGACGAGTGTACCCACGAGGGCCACCGCTGCTCGCTGCCACTGCGTTGGCACCCGTGTGAGCCCCAGGGTCCGGTCATCCTGCGGGCTGTCCCGCGAGGCGTCGAAGGCGTACCGCGCCCTGTCCTTCGCGACCTGGACCGTGATGTGGTCCAGGTGGCGCGCGGTGTCGGAGTCGTCGGCGATGCAAGGGGCGACGTACTGCGTCGCCCCCCCGAGGATCGCCAGGATGACGTCCTGCACCACTTTCGGTGGCGCGAGGGTGTTGAGGCACCAGTGGTGCACTGCCGCCAAGCGCAGCCGGTGTTTGCGCTGCAGGGAGAACTCCCCGTCCGGCTGCAGCTGGAGTCCCAGGTAGGGGACGGAGTGCGCCGCCGGTACCCAGTGCCATGGGTTGTCCAGGTGGGGACAGAGGCGCAGCTGCAGGCCCGGGACCCCCTCCGTGGTGGCCATGGCACACTTGCGGGGGTTGAGCTCCATGCCCATCATCCCCAGGTACGCGGCCACCGCCTCCACGCCCTCGGGGAAATGCTGCAGCGTGTGGGCCACTACCAGCAGGTCGTCTATGTAGGCCTGGATGAGGCCCCGTTCGGCCTCTCCAGGCGGGCGCAGACGGTGCCCCTGCGCCCTGAGCAGGGGTTCCAGGAGGAGCGCGTACAGCAGGGGGCTCTCGGGGTTGCCCTGCCGGACACCGCGCAGCATGTGGACGGGTTGCGTTAGCCCGTGCGCGGTGACGATGCGCAGCCTGGCGCACGTGTGGAGGAAGAGCAGGAGGTCGATGACCTCCGGCGGCACGGAGAGGTGGCGCAGGATGAGGTGGAGGGCGCCGTGCGGGGCGGTGTCGAAGGCCTTGCGGGCGTCGAAGGAGAAGACGTAACCTGCAAAAGTTGTGGTCCCAGCAACTGATGGTGCACCCAGTAGTGGAGCTGCCGGATTACGCGAAAGGAAAGCAGAACCCAAAAATAAGCAGTGGAGTACTGCAGTACTGGGGTTTCAATGTGAGTCAGATTGCACCAAGTATAGACTGAGTGTCCCTGTTTCACACATCTCACTGGCCAGCGGCAAAACAAATCAGGGTTGAAGTCAGCCGTATGCATGACCACTGCACTGGGACCCTTAAAGAAAACCCCTGGGAACAGCTGCTTCGACCCCTCCTCCTGTACCATGCTCTGAGCACAGGACTGGTAGTGAGTCGAGGATTACAGTGAGTTCAGAGACTGAGCACGTGGAGAGTAACTTCACTGGAAACAAACAGCCGCTCAAGAAGAGAGCAGGCTGCATCCTTTGGCTGATTCGGGGAACCTGGCTACCCGAAATGGGGGGGAGGTTGTTTTTTTTTCTTAGACCTCAAAACCAATGTCCCCCAAGTGTCCGTGGGCCATGGAGATAGTAGTTCGTTCGCTTTTGACACGCCTCAGTGTGGGTTACGAGTGGCTGTGTCTGTGGGAGAAACCCCCAAGAGACATGAACACCAAACAAATGGGTTGGGGTGTCATGGGGGCTGATGGGTAGGGACTGGGGGGGGGGGGTGAGAATTGGTTGGGGGATGGTGATGGTGATTGCAAAAAGAGGGTCCAGTGTCATGTCTCCCAAGGCTATGTATTCTGGGAGTCCCCCCTTCAGGAGACATGAACACCAAACAAATGGCTTGGGGTGTCATGGGGGCTGATGGGTGGGGACTGGGGTGGGGGGGGGGGGTGAGAATTGGTTGGGGGATGGTGATGGTGAATGCAAAAAGAGGGTCCAGTGTCATGTCTCCCAAGGCTATGTATTCTGGGAGTCCCCCCTTTAGGAGACATGAACACCAAACAATTGGGTTGGGGTGTCATGGGGGCTGATGGGTAGGGACTGAGGGGGGGGGGGGGGTGAGTACTATGGATTGGTGTAGCTTGATTCACTTCAGCGAAGAAGATTGCACTTGCAGGACAGAAACGCTAAATGCAGACAGCTGACAACAATATGTTCAGATACAAAATAGAAGATGGCGAGGCATCCCACCTCACAATTCTGCGGCCGACCGCAACACGTGAAGTTGCCAGTAAGCCTGGTGACAGCAGGCTGGCGGTAAGCCGCTGGCATGACGTCGTCCAATGGCAGACATGACCACGGGTTCAATAGCACTGTCCTCCGGACTGGCGATCTGCAGTGCAACCTGCACAGGTTGCAGACCCAAGGAAGACCCCTTCCAATCCTCAGTTGTCTGAAAAACAAGAGGCAGGGCCACCATGGCCCGGCGGTTCAGGCCAAAGTCTCAACTGCCTTGGGGTTGTCCTGACGAGTGGGGCCTCCAACCAAGGCAAAACCAGTCAATGAAACAACACCATCGACCAGGCACTGTCCTGCAGAGAAGATGTACTCGTTGAAGCAGACGGAGAAGTCGAGACTAGAAGCGAACATGGGGATCACCTTGCAACCACGGCTCTCGAACTCCTGGACAACGCACACTTACTGAGTCTCGTCCTTTGACACCAAGTGGGATCGCTGCAACACCAAACCAATGGTTGGACCAACCTTCGTCAGCTCAGGGCAACCCTTGTTCCACTTGTTGTAAGCGCGTCGGTGAACATGTTTGGCGCCAGAGTCACTCCAAAAGGCTTGTGAGCAACCGCATCTCCCAGGGGGTATCCATCACGTTGCACTCCGCGCCCGGGAGGCGCTCCAGGTCTGATAGCCGCACATCAGGCGCTCGGAACAGGCCCCCATGGATTACCATCGCCGAATTGTCCACGCAGATGGGAAGCTGGCACCAGACCACCGTGAAGGACTGAACCTGGCGTGACTCAAGAGTCAACACGTGCAGGGCACCTGTGTATTGAAATGGAGGGGTGCCAAAAAACAGGATTGGTTGATTGGGAGATTTCTTCTTAAGCAATGTGGTATTGGGCAATCACAGTGCTGCAGCCATGAGCATGTGACCGTGCAGTACAGGGCAAATGTGCTGTCTGTGGTATTGGGCAATCACAGTGCTGTGGCCATGGGCATATGACCGTGCAGTACAGGGCAAATGTGATGTCTGTGGTATTGGGCAATCACAGTGCTGTGGCCATGGGCATATGACCGTGCAGTACAGGGCAAACGTGCTGGTCTCATGCAAACGCCAGTCAGACAGCCCATATTCCCGGAGCTCAGGGGCAGTTGCCAGCCCTCGAGATAGTGCACGAACACCCCGCTGACGCGGGGTCATCCGAAGATGGTGGCAGCCACCTGTCGGGGGCTGGGGCAATGGACAGCGCATGGGGTGCTGTGGCCATGGGCATATGACCGTGCAGTACAGCTGTTGTTTTCCTGTTGGACGTGCAATTCGGAAAAGGCATAGGTTCCAGCGAAGGGCACAGGGGACAGGAGCTTGAAGGCACCCTCGCGACAGCACCAAGCGACCTGTCTGCCTGCCTTCCTGTCTACCTACCCGTCTGCCTACCTGTCTGCTTGTCTGCCTACCGACCTGCCTTTCTTCCTGCCTATGCGTGTTTGCCGACCTGTTCGCTTGTTGGCCAGCCCCCCTGTCTGCCGATCGGTCGGGTTCGGTACGCTCAGGCAGAAGCGCACCACTGTCAATCCCCAAGCCCGTGCACAGCATATTCACGAGGGGAGATACCCCAAGCCCTAAGCCGGGGTGCATGGTCAGTTCCCATCCCCCGGTCAATTCTGCCCCCCACCATGGCTCCTCACTGACACCTCTCACGGCTGCCTTCCTTGCCATTCTGCCGGCCTCCCTGCCTGTGTGCCTCCCTGTCGGCCAGCCTGCTTTGTGACACAAATGTGACAGTGACACAAATGGCACACAGGACCAATGACACACACATTCACAAATGGCAGACAGGACAAATGACACACACGTTGCGCGCTGACACAGAAATGACCCACACACAGTGCACTGACACACAAATGACACACACACACAGCGCTCTAACACCCCAATGACACACACCAAGCGCTCGCCAGACAAACAGCGACACACCCAGCGCGCCGCAAACACACCATGAGACACCCAGCGCGCGGCGAACACACTATCACACAACCAGCGCGCGCCGGACACACAGTGACACACCCAGCGCGCGGCGAACACACTATCACACACGCAGCGCGCGCCGGACACACTATCACACACCCAGCGCGCGCCGGACAAACAGTGACACACCGTGCGCGCGCCGGACACACAGTGACACACCCAGCGTGCGCGGGACACACCAATGACACACCCAGCGCGCGCGGGACACACAGTGACACACCCAGCGCGCGCCGGACACACAATGACACACCCAGCGCGCGCCGGACACACAGTGACACACCCAGCGCGCGCCGAACACACTATCACACACCCAGCGCGTGGCGAACAAACTATCACACACCCAGCGCGCGCCGGACACGGCAATGACACACCCAGCGCTCGCCAGACACACTATCACACACCCAGCAGGCGGCGAACACACTATCACACACTCAGCGCGCGCCGGACAAACAGTGACACACCCAGCGCGCGGCGAACACACTATCACACACCCAGCGCGCGCCGGACACACTATCACACACCCAGCGCGCACCGGACACACAGTGACACACTCAACGCGCGCCGGACACACCAATGACACACCCAGCGCTCGCCAGACACACAATGACACACCCAGCGCGCGGCGGACACACAATGACATACCCAGCGCACTGCGAACACACAGTGACACACCCAGCGCGCACCAGACACACAGTGACACACCCAGCGCGCGCCGGACACACCAATGACACACCCAGCGCTCGCCAGACACACAATGACACACCCAGCGCGCGCCAGACACACAGTGACACACCCAGCGCGCGCCGGACACACAGTGACACACCCAGCGCGCGCCGGACACACCAATGACACCCAGCGCTCGCCAGACACACAGCGACACACCCAGCGCGCGGCGAACACACTATCACACACCCAGCGCGCGCCGGACACACAGTGACACACCCAGCGCGCGCCGGACACACCAATGACACACCCAGCGCGCGCGGGACACACAGTGACACACCCAGCGCGCGCCGGACACACAATGACACACCCAGCGCGCGCCGGACACACAGTGACACACCCAGCGCGCGGCGAACACACTATCACACACCCAGCGCGTGGCGAACACACTATCACACACCCAGCGCGCGCCGGACACGGCAATAACACACCCAGCGCTCGCCAGACACACTATCACACACCCAGCACGCGGCGAACACACTATCACACAATCAGCGCGCGCCGGACACACAGTGACACACCCAGCGCGCGGCGAACACACTATCACACACCCAGCGCGCGCCGGACACACTCTCACACACCCAGCGCGCACCGGACACACAGTGACACACCCAGCGCGCGCCGGACACACTATCACACACCCAGCGCGCACCGGACACACAGTGACACACCCAGCGCGCGCCGGACACACCAATGACACACCCAGCGCGCGCCGGACACACCAATGACACACCCAGCGCTCGCCAGACACACAATGACACACCCAGTGCGCGCCAGACACACAGTGACACACCCAGCGCGCGCCAGACACACAGTGACACACCCAGCGCGCGCCGGACACACCAATGACACCCAGCGCTCGCCCGACACACAGTGACACACCCAGCGCGCGGCGAACACACTATCACACACCCAGCGCGCGCCGGACACACAGTGACACACCCAGCGCACGCCGGACACACTATCACACACGCAGCGTGCGCGAGACACACAGTGACACACGCAGCGCGCGGCAAACACACTAACACGTTGCGCGCTGACACACACACAGTGCGCTGACACACAAATCACACACCCAGCACGCTGACACACGAATGACACACGGACAGCGCGCCAACACACAAAAGACACACACCCAGCGCTCGCCAGACACACGATCACACAACCAGCGCGCGCCGGACACACCATCACACACGCAGCGCGCTGCAAACACACTACCACACACCCAGAGCGCGGCAACCACACCATCACACACCCAGCGCGCGGCAAACACACTACCACACACCCAGCACGCGCCCGACGCACAGCAGAGAAGGGAGGAAACGGGCAAAAAGTGATAGCAGACACACGGAGAAAGTTGCACCTGAGTATATGAGAAGCCGGGTTGTCGTTGAATGTCGTCGTGAAGGGCCGCATCCCTTGGCGCGGTCCACAGGCTTTTGCCTTCTCGCAACGTTGGCAACCTTCTGTCCATGGCCATGGCGAAACCACCAAGCGCGTTCAGGCGCATGACTTCTGGCCCACTCACGACCGCAAAAAGGCCACCATCACGATTAGCAGCGCAAAAAAGTGGCTGTAAAGTTAACCCGCCCTGTTGCCCAAACGTCCGCCCAGTTGCCCAAAGCCCAGTTGCCCAAACACCCAGTGAAGTGTCGACGAGTATAAAAAAAGTGTCAAACATAAAAAAAGTGTCGACAAGCGAGCAATGAAGTTGTGAATTGGTCAGCACAAAAAAGTCAATGTAAAGCCGTGGTAAAGTTGGCCCGCCCAGTTGCCCAAACGCCCAGTGAAGTGTCGACGAATATATAAACGTGTCGACAAATCCCAGCCCTGAGTCAGAAAACAAAAGCACAAAGGCAAAAAGAAGCACTCGGCAGCCTACAAGGCGACTGCCGAACACGCCTCCAAGGTCAGACAGGGGGTTAGGGTTAGGTTACGTTAGGTTATGTGCAGGTCGCGTAGGAGAAGGTGCAGGCCAAGCTGGGGAAAGTGCTGGCCAGAAGGTAGTCGAAGTAAAAGCCTTTATTGTTCGAATGGTTTGGGGAAGGTGGGTGGGGTTTGTAGGGGGCAGCAGCAGACACGTTGGGGCGGGGAGTGTAGCTGCAGAGAGGGACAGTAGAGGTTACGGGCCTTGGGGGCAGTGCTGGTTGCATGGGGGGCAGTACTGGGTACATACGGGTCAGCGTAGGCGTACCCGTATGGGTATGTGTTGGTAAGGTACTGTTGGTATTGGTAGTTCATAATGTTTTTGAAAAATAGAGTAAGTAAAGTAAAGTAAAGTAAAGAAAACTGAAAACTGTGGAGTTTGTGTGCTTCGGTTGTGAAAGAGATTTGCTGATGTCGCGGGCACATACGGGCAGGCCGCGACTGCAATCAGGCAATTTTCCGCTTTTGTTAATCACCCAATCACCTTTATAAGCCGCAGCTTGTCGGAATGTGAGCCTTAAAGTCTGAATCCATTCATCTTCTCAACATTCATTGGTCTTCAATCTTCCATAGACAGCTTCTTCCACATGTAGAGAATGTATTCCCCGCCCAGCGGCCCAGTGGCGGTACAAGTGGCCTCCTGATGTCCCACGCAATGACCTCAGTACCATAAAATGGCCGAGAGGAGATGCTGGTGGCCCGATTATTATAAACACATGTTATTACATATTGTCACCTCGAGCCCCCTGCGCCGCATGCTAGTGTACATACAGCACGAACAGCCGGCAAACATTGCTTCGGCCCGGTACAGGCCTTGAAGTGGACAATGAACGCAAAAAATATATTGTCACCTCTGTGGCAATACTTGAACATTCTGATTTGCATCGAGTTTTCGTATCTGTTACTTGCTACACAATAGGCAGCGCATTTCATTTGTGATAACGCAGATCATGCACCATTCTCTACATGGCTGTGCCTATAGATGTGTTTCGCATTAGGAGCATTCCCGATTTCAAAGGTCGTAGAGCCTATATAAAGCATTTTTTAGCCCCTCTGGATATGGTGTCACACTATTTGAGTTTTTTGAGGCGGGGGGGATGGCTCTCAAGGGTCTATGGCAAAACCTGCTTATGCAGCTTTCCAACCTCAGCACCTCAAAAATGCAGATTTCGGAAACTGTTTTTTTCATATTTTGACCATCTAAAATGATCAATAATCCTATGTAAAGCATGTTTTAGGCCCTCTTTATGCGTTGTTACACTATTTCTGTTTCCAGGGGCAGGGGGGCTGGCCCAAAAGGGGTCTAAGGCATAACTTGTTTATGCAGCTTTCCAGCCTCGGCACCTCAAGAAAAGAAATTTCCGAAAGTGATTTTTTTTCATATTTTGACCATCCAAAATGATCAAATATCCTATGTAAAGCATGTTGTAGCCCTTGTGGATAAGTTGTGACACTACCGGAGTTTTTGGGGGCGGGGGGGGGGGGTGGCTCCCAAGGGGTCTATGGCACAACCTGTTTATGCAGTTTCCGAGCCTCAGCACCTCAAAATAGAAATTTCCGAAACTGTTTTTTTTTTGATATTTTGACCATCCAAAATGATCAAATATCCTATGCAACGCATGTTTTTGGCCCTCCTTTATTTGTTGTCAAAGTCATTGTGTTTTGGGGGGCGGGGGGATGGCACTCAAGCGGTCTAGGGCACAACCCGCTTGTGCAGCTTTCCAGCCTCCGCACCTCAAAAATGTAAATTTCCGAAACCGAATTTTTGAATATTTTGACCATCCAAAAATGATCAAATATCCTATGTAGAGCATTGTTTAGCATTGTTGTCACATTATATATTCCAATCGAACTGTTCGAGGTCGTATTCGGTTGTCCCAGTTTAACAAACAGCTGCAGGTGTACCACCATATCACCCGGTTGAACAGGGCCGCATTGGTATCGCTTGTAACCAAATCCAACTGCACTAATTCCAGAGTAGCAGGTCTGCTTTTTCTGCTACAAAGGGAGCTCGGTCTTCGAGCAGCCAGTCGTCGTGGCTGCAAATGTCTTTGAGGTCTCGAAGGAGTTGAAGGTAGGAAATAGCTACCGGTGCTTCTCGACGCATCCGGAATTCGGTCCAATTGTGTTTATGGCGGAAAGCCAAGTGAATAGTGTCGACAACTCGAATCAAGTCTTGTACTTCACAGATTTCTCGATGCATCCGGTTAAGAAAGCTGATCGTCTCTAGGAGATTGTCTTTAGCCATGGCAAATCAACGATGATAGTCAGCTTCTTCGTGAAAACGCTATCGAATGGACGAAGGCTCGACGTACATCACGACAGAGTGTGTCGAATCAATCGTACCATTGGTTTGAGGGTCAACTTTTTTGATTGCCGTGTTCGTCAAAGGACATATCAGGCGCAGCCTGCATTTGGGTGGTCGGAAACGGTGTCTGCATGTGCCAGTTGTCAATATTCACAGCAGTCTACAGAGTCGCAAGAGTATTCCTCATTGCAAAAATGACTGCATTATGTCGAGAATTGATAGCAACCTGCGCCATTTTGGCTTCGCAAGCAATGGTCAGAACAAGAGGATCGAGAATCGTGTAAAGGGGTGCCAGCTTGTCCGTCTCATGTGTTCCGAATCGATAGGGTGGCTTCAGCCCAAACTCTCCTTGCTTGCATAGCTTTGAGACATCTTTTAGCTTGTCTTGATGTCGAGTAAGGTTCAGAACGGATTCTGCCGATTAACCGATTCATCGATTAGTCGGCAACGATTGGCAAGCCAAACAAAATAATTGCGGTCTACCGATTATTTTGCTACCTGCATTGAAATCGAATCGATTATTTCGGCGCGCAGCGGCACACCACAGTTGAGCCGCCAGTGCAATCAGCAAGGAATCAAAAATGGCAAACTGTCGCTGAACTGCAGAAGAAGCGAAAAAGTATGATGCACACCACTGTGGTTTTTCTTTTTAAAGGCACCGGGGTTATGAGCACCAGGCAAAACGCAAAAAACACAGGTTGCAAAAACGAGTCTGAAAGTCAGCTTCTGAGCAGTGCCGGTGTGGTACGACACCACGACTGTTAGATGGACAATGGTTGCAGCATGAAACAGCGCGTACAACCGCCATCGCGAACCTGAACCTGATGCGTGATCATCCTGATTATAATGATCAGAATCTGAACGACAACCAGATCACCGAACGTCAAACCAGCAGCACTGAGGAGCCGTTCCACTCCAGCAGAAGTGGCGGGCGTCGCAAGGTACTGTCGCGCCTTTCTACTCAGGTTGGGAAAATTGGTGATTGTAATGATCAGAATCTGAACAACAAATACGCACGCTTAAGGATAACAATACAAAGCGTGCGTGTAGTTGTATGCGGCGAGCAACCTGCAGCCGAGCGTTTCCTCTTTCATAGCGTGCGCGAGATCACCGAACGTCAAACCAGCTGCGCTGAAGAGCCGTTCTACTCCAGCAGAAGTGGCAGGCGTCGCAAGGTACTGTCGCGCCATCCTACTCAGGTTGGGGAAAACAGTTCGGTGTCGACGCCACCATTCTATGACATTCGTCTGCATGTTTTCTACTGACAGTGCCATATATGCTGACAGTTCGCCGTCAGGTTGCAAATCTGGAACATGAACACGTGGACCTGCTGCCTCTTCGAATTCATCCTGAAGAAGAGATGACAGTCCTGTCTTCTTTTGTGCTGCAGCTTTTGGTTGAGGGCGTTCAGCATGCTGAGGCTGCCACTTCTGTGTCCATTGCGCCCTGAAGGCATCAACAGCAGTGTCCCTCTGTCCCTGTGAAAGAAACCTGAAGCACTTCAATCGAGGATCAAGAAGTGTGGCAATACTATATTGTTCAAAGACATGGTCTGGCAGAGCCTTAATGAAGCAATCCTCCAAAGCTGTTCGCAGGTTTGCACGTGCTACTCTGACCTCTGGTATAGTTTGTTGTGGTTGAACAACTGAGTCGTCCCAATTGCACACTATCTCACCTTTGCGAACCTTGTGGATGAGCATGTACACACTGGGTAATACAAGCGATGCTGTCACATACTGAGTACCTTCAATGTCATTCACCACTGTGGCTGCTGGATAAAGTACTGCCACAGAGTGCTCATTAACCTTCCAATCATTGTAGTCCATGTGACTGTCAGCATAGGGTCCATCTTCATGTCGCGCTTCAGCACCATAGTTGATATCATAGTTCTGAACAATCACTTTCTGCTCCCGGAACCAATTCATGGAGTCATGTGTGTAGTGCCATCGAACAGAGTTGCCTGTTTGTGGTGGCTTCCTTTGAGGCATGTCAAACCGTTTCTGTAAGTCCGCCAGCCGGTCGAGACGGTTCCCTGATCTATGAAAATATGTCGTCATCCCTTTGGCCTTTTGCACGACGTCAGAAATTCCTTCACTTTGCAGGTATTCCTTCACTGCCAGTTCGATGGTGTGACCGACGCAGTAACCACCCGGCAATCCACCCCAGGCCTTTTTAATATTACTTCCTTGATCAGAAACTTTGGCGTGAATGTCCTCAAACCTCAGTCCAACAGTAAGAAGATCCTCCATGGTTTGCTTTCGAATGTTTCCGCGGGTATGCCGTTCACCAGTGAAACCTGTACAGCCAATGAGCATGGCGTGCAGGTTCTCCCAGTCTTCGTCAATGTAGTATAAAAAGGTACCCATCAGTGATACATCGCTGTCACTCCAAATGTCAGAGGCCATGCTCGGCTTCACTTTCTGCTCCTTCAACTGTGTGATGATCCTGCGATTGTTGACCCTGCCAGCTGCAACCATCTCCAAAGTTTGCTTCAGTACCTCCTTCTCAGAACAGGGCTGATACTTGCTGCATGAAATTTCATCACAAAAATCCTTGAACTCTTCGTCAGTGACCATGTGTGGTGCACGTTTCCGGCGGCACAGCCAGTAGCTCAGTTTTCTATTTGACAGATGTATCTTCTGCGCAGTCCACTTTGGTGTTGTTTGTAATTCGATAGCACCAGTGCCATTTGCCACCAATTTGTCCTGCATGTCACACTTTTTTTCCGTCTCCTGAATGAACCACTCCTTGTGGTGTGCCATCAGATGTGCACGCAAATTCGTAGTGCCACTGCAGTGTTTGATTCGAATGCCGCAGACTCCATTTCCCCTGTGCAGAACACATCTGGCAAACCCTGGGTCCTCACCGTCTTCTGTGAAAGCTGTCCAGACAACCGAAGTTCGCCGACCTGTTTGAGCCTGCAGTGGTGCTGACGTGGCAGAATCTAATAAGGCAGTCCCAGACTCTGATTTTTGCTTCTTCTAGCGCTCTTCGTCCTGTGCATCTCTTGTTCTCTTGCGCTTCTCGTGGTCAGCCCGTTCATTTGCTTCACGCTCCTCGTTGAACTGCGCGATGAAGGCCTCACAGCCACTAAGATTCTCAAGCGGCTCCCATGTTTGGGCGGAGGCAGGAAAACCCTTCCACTGGACCAGCCATTGCTTTTCACTGTTGCCTTTGTCGTTCTTTGCCATGCGTTCTGCAATAATATCTTCAACATCGTAGGGATCACACAGGCCCGCAGGGTCTGCAATGTGTTGTGGAGTGCGGCGAGGTCGCCCCGGTTTTCCTTTGGCTGGCAGTCTGGTTGCAGGTGCCTTTGGCTTTGGTTTCACACCACGGTTTCCCATGATTTTGCCTGCAAGGAGACAAAAATAAGTAGTACAACAAGTAGTGCAGCCTGACTGGGTGTCTAGAAAGTCGGACAATGCCTCCCCTGGTGGCCTGCCACCAATAGGTGAGTTTGGCAAGCCACCGAGTGGGGAAGGCAGCATGGCTCTGATGGCCTGGAGTAAGAAAAGGTCACTGCCATGTCTTTCTTGGAGGGCTTGATCCAGGCCAAGCCCCCCTTAAAACCCTTTTGTTGATGCTAAGACTAACTTAAGTATTTTTATCACTCTTTTGAAGCTTTTAGTACACTTTCTCAAAGTAACTAGGGTTATGACCCTAGCCCCCCATGAAGTTCACCCCTACCACTCAACTGAGCGGAGGTATCTTCCTTCATGGAGGATATACCGAAATAAAATAGGCATTTCATGCTTTAGGCCTTGGAGGTTAAGCCTAGTGGTCTCCCACCCCAAGACCCCTATACTCAATTGTTGCTACCACTTATTGTGGTTCTACTTTTTAACTGTTTCTGAATTCAGTTGCTTGGCGAAGTCATAATCTGTGTCTGGCCTAACTCCTATGCCCCATATTCCTAACCAACACCATTTCATCCAAAAGAGTGCACATGAAGTGCTTGATGCTAACTTGGAAGCTAACGTCAGGCCAGTTTTCACTTAAAATCTTTTGTACTATCCATTTGTGATTGAATCCTTGTATTTATACCTGCTTTGTCTATCTGCAGCCCTTCTGTGTTGCACTGGATTTCAAACTATTCATTGATTCGATCCACATCCAGTTCTTGCTCTACTTGCTCCTTTGGTTTTGGGATTTCACCATCAAAAACCTGCAGGATTTCATCAAAATCTATAGCGCACTAATCAAGGACATCTTTCTGGTAGCAGAGGCAAACCCTGAGAACCTTTTGCACCGACTCTGAGCAGAAGCACAAGAAAAGCACACTGAAAAGCACATTGAACATGTCCACTCAACTGTCCTCCCGAACCTGGCTGATCAGAAGTGTACAAGTACAACATGGCAGTGTAGCCCACCCAAACAGTGAACCGCCACTCAGAGCAGCATCTGGGCCTCAGGAAGATCCAGAGCACAGAAGGGCGAATCTAAATCCGCCCAGAACAACCCCATTAACCATGGAAACCTTAGCGGCCCATGGTGAGGACAGCCTGCAAAGGCTCCGCAGGCGTGTCGAAGCCTCCATCGCCCGGTCGGCCTGTCCGGCCTCGTCTTCTACGGTTCTTGGAGGTGGTCCGGAAGAACAAGAGGACCTACGAAGGAGCATGGGCGAGTTCATGCTCCACGAAGAGTACCACCAGTCCACCGTAGGAGAAGATGGAGAAATACCTCTTGATGCCCTCGGGTCGCCGCCCCAAACTGAGATGGGCTCCTTCCTTTATTCTGGGCCATCTACAGACATGGCGGACACAGTATCACTACCGAGACGACCAAGAGTACACGAACACCCGAGAGCATGGCATCCAGACCTGCCGATAACTTCAATGGCTCCTGAAAAGAGTCTGGATCCTCTTCGCCCAGAGCCCACCTATGGGGCTCTGGATCATACGGCCGAACTTATGGCCAAACTTCTATCCGGATCGGAAGACCCGGATGTGACAGCTCTGTCAGAAGCTGTCAAGGCTAAATTGGGTATCACTGAACCCTTACCCAAGCCAGCGCTACTCTCACCTTCACCCGGATTGAGCACGTTGGCTGATGGTCTCAAAAGCTCAAGGGTGTCCAGGTTGCTACCCAAGGTCACTTGCCCCAGCCCTTTTCATCCTCGCGCCAGGACAGTGCCAATTGCTGAATTACAGGACGTGCCGGTGACGGAGACTGAGAAAAGAGGGCTGTCAGCCCTGGCACCTCTTGCCGGCGTATCTCCTCCCCCTTCTGGCCTAACCCCGGGGGGTGGGAAGATGGGCAGACCGATTGCCCAGGCGAACAACCAGCTGGAGTTGCCGGAGTTCGACCCGAAAAACCTGCCCGAATGGGCAAAGAAATTTGCTGAGTTTCTTTTGCTCACTGGCCAATCCCATGTGGATGTGGCCACCAAATGCTCACTGCTGAAACGCTCATGCAAAAAGAAATTTTTGCAAAAACAGGTGAAACAGATTGTGAAAACCTGTTCAACCTGGGCAGAGGTACACCAAAGACTGGAGAAAACATTCCCAGTCTATGAGACTGACCTCAGTGTGCGCA
This sequence comes from Eutreptiella sp. 'Long Island Sound 2002', assembly GCA_964036045.1. Lineage (NCBI taxonomy): Eukaryota > Euglenozoa > Euglenophyceae > Eutreptiales > Eutreptiaceae > Eutreptiella > Eutreptiella sp. 'Long Island Sound 2002'. The sequence continues at coordinate 3,846,621 of OZ038381.1, forward strand.
CACAGATAGAGGAGCTACCTATGCTCCCTGAGTTTCCTTCCGCTGCGCGAGTCTCTGAATACGTGTGCGACCTAGATTATCTGTTTTCACGGATGAAAGTGGGCTCCTATGGAGCCACTGAGCCCCACCTGTGGCTCATGAGTAAGATCCCCCAACGTACGTGGGATGACTGCCGCGCTACCTCCGAGAGGAAAAGCCGGACCCACTCGTACAACGAACTGGTGGACCTGCTGATTGAGCTGGCTCTTGAGAGGGAGAATGACTCCCACATGGAGAAATTCCTGAAGAAGCACCTGGGTCGAGGTGGTACCCCTACCCCCAAACGTGGCGAAGGGAAAGGGCCTAAAAATCCCGCTAACGCCAACCAGGGAGGTGGTAAAGGAAGGCGTAACCCACGTGCCATGAATGAGGTTAAACCTGATGCAGGTACACCCCCACTGTTCTACTTTAAACCTGTCAATGACAAGGGGGGACCCTGTCATGCCGCTTACTGCGACCACCGCAGTAGTTGTATGCTGCAGATGAAACGACAGCAGCACTCCAAGGATGGGAAAACTGTGACCCATCAAGATCATTTCAGGTGTACCATCACCTGTGGCTATTGTGGCAAACGTCGTCACTACGAGGACGAATGTCACATAAAGAAACGCGAGAGCGATAAACTCAAGCGGCAGGAGGCTGAACGCCAGAAGACCGAGACACCCACCAGAAATCCCCAGAATGGGGATAAAGGTGGTAAAGGAGGTGGCAAGGGGGGTGGCAAAAGTGGACCCCCTAACCCCCAGAGGCGCTCCTCAGCGCCCGCTGCTACTCCCCCTCCTGCCGAAGGTGACCCCAAGAAGCGCCCACAGGGGGATAACGCTTCCCCTGAGGGGAATAACTCCAGGAAGAGGCGACTGGCCTGGATGGCCAAGTCCCTCATGGCTGCAGGGGTGGATGTCAAGTTCCCTGCTGAGGAGTAGGGGGGCGGCTCCGAAGAGGAGGACTTGGTTTTCTGGATCCTCGTGAAAATCGGGGATCAAGTTTTTCGAGCGGTGCTTGACACCCGTGCACCACTTTCCATAGTGGCCCGGCGCCTGCTAAAAACTTTCAAGAAAACTAAGACTGTGGCCATAAGAGTAGGGGATGGGCGTACCATCCATTCCTTGGGGGGGGTTGATGTGACTATATGCCTAGGCGACGAAACTGTGACACAACACTGCAGAGTGCTGGACACCGACGCCTTTGACATCGTCATTGGTACCGACTTCCTACCAAGAAACCCTCAGGTAAAAATGCTGTCTCTCCAGCGCCCCTATTCGTCGCACCGCGACTTTGGCAGTGGGCTCTTCTCCGTACCTTTGGAGCTGCAAGAACAAAAAGAGTCTGGGCTGCGCTACGCATCCAAGACTAACTATCGTACTGAAAACTACCAATTGGCCCGTCACGTTCTTGAAAATGGACTGGCGGCCCTTCAGGTAAACCTGGATGAGATCCAGGTGGAATTGTTTGCGAGCCAACAACAGCACATCATGCAGTTGTATTGCTCGAAACATTTGAACAACGCTTTCCGTTTCTTCTGGAAAGCAATGGGCCTAGCGTATGCTAACCCTCCCTTCTCCCTGCTCGCGAAGGTTCTAACGAAAATCGCTTATGAGGGAGGAAGGGTTGTCATGTGCACCCCTGACTGGCGCTGCTCTGGTGAACACTCTTACTGGCGCCGTATGCTAGATCGAATGACCGTGGGAAGAGTGCAACTCCCCGACGGTCCCATCTATGTGCCTGAGGACTCAGACATAGCTATGCAGGCCCCTGAGTGGGCCAGTTTCTTATCCATCGTCGATGGATCTCTCAATCCTGTACCCCTGTGTGACGTAGACCAGGTGCTACTGAAAGAGGTCATGGCCGAAAATCGTGGCCTGACTCTTTCTGATCTCAAAAATGGATCTCCTGAGCACCTATCTGCCACACTTACAGGGTGTGAATCTCCCGATGGCTATCTGGAACCTGCAGCTGTTAAGGAGGATGCTGACGACCAACTGTCTGACATCGCCAGCACTATCCCTCCTGTTGATCCCAGCTGTGTTGAGCTAAAACACAGTGCCTTCGTAGCCCAGCTGTTGCTGGAGGAGGTAGATCTAGAGTCAACCTCAGAACCCACTTCCCCTGTTGGGAAGCCAGTGCTACACATGCAGCCTATGCACACAGGTGAACCCGTGGCCCGGAGCCCTGATGCTCTACCGCGGCCTGCTTCTAATAACATGCCACTGTCCGAGCATGACACTCAGGAACTCCGACGGCGGTTGTACCTGAAGGCCGAAGGTATTGAGCGCCAAGAGCGGCTGCAATACCTCAGACAGACCTGGAAATCCTCCATCTGGTCTGGGGAGGACGATGATTCCTCTACGCTGCCTGATCCTGAGATACCGCTAGTGTATTCTTTGCACTATGGGCAGCAATGTTCCCCTGAGTGGGACGATGGTTCTGTACCTGCCGCAACTGCTGATCGGCAGAAAAAGAAAGAACATGGAAAGAGCAACCTCCATGCTGAGGAGGATTTCCTGCAGAAACTCGAGAGTCTTATCCTTGCCCCCCGACTGAAGAAACTGCTGCTAACCTATGAGGAGGTGTTCGGTGCATTGCCGCCCCCCCCTCTTGTAAAAAACTGGTCCAGATGGACCTGAAACTGAAACCTGAATTTGAAAAGACGCGAGTGAGGCGTCGTCCCTATCCCGCTCCACAGGAACAAGTGGAAGAAATCGAGCGCCAGATCCAGGAATGTATTGATGCTGGCCTCGTAGAGGAATATAAGAAGGGGGACTACCCCCATCACTGCAGTCCCTGTTTCCTGGTTGCTAAACCAGGGTCGACTGCCCTACGACTGGTTGTTGACTATGGTGAGGTCAACAAGAAAACGCAGAACCACTCAGGGAGTATTCCTAACATGGGAAATACCCTGGAGCGTATTGCCAAGTGCAGGTACAAGACCAAAATGGACAAACGCAGTGGTTTCTGGCAGGTAGACCTAACCGCCGCAGCTCAGCTCAGCTTTTATAACCCCTAAGGGTCGTGTGTTTAAGTGGAAGGTCGTGCCTTTCGGGGTGGCTGATGCCCCAGCGCTCTTCCAGGAACGGATGAATAAAATTTTGTACATACTGAGGCGCAGACCTCTAGTACAGGAGTTGATTTCTCGGGGTGCAGAAATGGAGGCCCACATCGACGACGTGAGTTTGGGTACTAATACCCAAGAGGACCATGTCCTTCTCCTTCGTGAATTTTTCATTGTTTGTCAAGAAAACCATCTCCGAATCAAACTCGAAAAATGTGAGTTTACGAAAGAAGAGATGGAATATTTGGGTTTCGACGTGGGGTATGGCTGGTGGAAACCAGCCGCGTCTAAGATGCAGCCCCTACAGGACATGCAGATTCGCGATGACGCTAAGAAGGGTCTACACGACGTGAGGAGTTTTGTGGGCGCCTGTAATTCTTATCGGCGTCACATCCACAATTTTACCTACTCCTCTGCCCCCCTCACTGACCTAATCAAGAAAACTACTCCCTGGAGGTGGACCGCCAGAGAGGAGGAGTGTTTCCAGGAGTTGAAGAAGAAAATTGCCTCCTGCAACTGCCTGGGAGTACCCCGCCCTAAGGGCGAGATAGTCCTGATCACTAATGCCAGTGATGTAGGGGGGGGTGGAACGATCTACCAATGGCAGGAGCTTAACCCAGCTGAACTAACCCACTGCCATTATCGTACTAGTGGACTGAACCGTGATGGTTCTTTGAAACATGACTATCCTACCAGTGAGTGGCGGCTGGTGCCACTGGGACACTGGAATTGGAAATGGAACCAAGCGCGTTCCAATTACAGCACCTATGACCAGGAACTCCTGGCCGGTATGTTGGTGCTTTTGTCACAATCCTGATTCCTGGGATCTAACCCTATTGTCTGGCTTTGTGACCAGGAACCTGTGAAGTCTTTTCAGAAGGGCCCAACACCAGAGAAAGCAAAACTAAAGCGGTGGTGGACTTACCTGAGCCAGTTCAGGCTGACAGTTCATCATATCCCCGGTATAAAAAATGAACTGTCTGACTATATATCGCGCAAAAACTTTGATGCGCTTATAGGTGAGAGCTCTGAGGCGCTCGCCAAAGAGGCTTTCCAGCGTATGGATGTCCAACTTGACCTGTCCATGCGCACTGCTGGAATCCTGGAGGGTTGGAGCCTAACCGACTATCAGTCAGAGTATAAAGAAATTCTCCAAACCCTCAGCACTGGTCTCGAACCCCGTGTCATTGACGGGCACCAGTGGTATAAAAACAACCAGTACCTCTTCTACGAGGACCGTATTGTTGTGCCTGAGGCACGACTGGATGGGTGCCTACAGTGGTCCCATCTCAGCTCTGGTCACACTGGCGCTAATCGCTCAGTGGACTTCTTCCGTGAGTGTTTCTACTCTAGTCCAACCCTGACTGAACTGAGGTCTCGTATGCAGACCATTGTGGATGCTTGTGGCTGTCATGCCAGCAAGCAGAGCGACAGTAGGGATAGGGGACTGATTTCCAGCTTGCCCATACCCTATTGTGCTAACTCTCTTCTCTATGTGGATTTCATCCACGGCCTACCACGCTTCGGCGGCTATGATAGTTGCCTAGTGGTCACCTGTGGCCTATCTCGCTTCACCCGTGTGTTCCCTTGCAATAAGAAAATCACAGGTGAGCAGACTGTGAAAATGTTGGTCGAACAATGGTTCGAACCCTATGGGGCACCTAAGCAGGTGCACTCTGATGAAGATGTACGCATCCGCAGTGACACTGGGTGGTACAAACGAGTGCTAAATGCCCTCAACGTGGAGGTAACCACAGGTGTGCCCTATACCCACACGTCTAACCCTCTTTGTGAGAGACAGAACCGTGTGGTGGAGCAAAACCTAAGAATCCTGATGAAACAGGAGCGTACCAAAGACTGGGTACGCCTAGTGCCCTGGGCAGTGCTGACCATGAACTCACAGCGGAGCTCTTCTACGGGTTTCACCGCCCACGAACTGTTCAATGGAGGACGACGTGCTTGGTTCTTCAAAACACCCTTTCCTGAGGACTTCAAGAGCCCTGTGGGAGATTGGCTGGAACACAAGCAGTCTATGGCTAACCAGGCTGGGACTAACCTGAGACACATTCGTGACCGTGAACTGAGCCGACGGAACCGCCTACGGCGACCTGCCAGCTTCAAGGTTGGTGACCTTGTCTTGGTTCACCATTCACGCCTACCCTCCTGGCCACGTAACTGCCTACAGGACCCTTATTTTGGACCCTATCGTATCATCAGGATAGATGGATCCAGGATCCATGTCAGGTGCAGTCCACGTCTAGGTGGTGAACTGCTGTGTGCACCTAAACAGTTGAGGCACTATCACTCCCCTGACGATTTGTCCTGGGATGAGTGGCGCCCCAGCGACAGTGAGGTCGAGCGCATACACCTAGAGAACGCTGCCAGTCCAGAGGAGGCAGACGAACTCGAAGAAATGACTGCCGATGAGATGGCAGTCGATGGTTACTACGTGGTTGCAGGTATTGCTCGCCACGAGTATAAACAGGGCTGGAAATTCCTAACCCTGTGGGATGGCTATGGGTTATCTGAGGCGACCTGGGAACCTATGTCAGCCTTCATACAACCAGATGGGAATATCAACCCCATCTTCCGCTCCTACCTCGTTGAGAACAACGAGGGGCAGCTACTAACCCGTGCTGAGACTCTGTCCCAGCGTAAAAAGAAAAACTAATTTCCCTGTGTCAGTCTACTGACTGTGTTCTAACCTTACAGGTGCAGTGAGCAGTCTTGTGCAGACGTGCCTGTGTATGGGTGTAAGAGCAGTTGTCACAGTTGCCCCGCATTGCATCGCAGGACAGGACCGTTAGCCCCCGTGACAACCACTCCCTGGCCGAAGGCCATTGGTCTTTCACAGACCACTGCTTACTGAGCACTGCACTGACCCTGTCTGTGCCCTGCAGTCCCATGCCTATGGTTTCCAGCGTGGACCACGTAGCCGCTTATCAGCTTTGCAGCCACCCAGCGAGTGTATGCCTTGTTGACCATGTGTTGCATGGGGACTGCCCTGATGTAATGACCTTGGGGAGCCAACGCAGAACGGTGGCTTACTACACCAGGGGGGGATGACAAGCAAGGTGTTATGAGGCAAGGTGTGTCTTCCCTCCTTGGGGACAAGCGAGCCCACAGTTAGGACCCCTGACTGGTCCAGATCCGTGGGGTTCTACCCTTCCTTACAGGGTTTACCATACCCCTAAGTCTGCTACGTATGTCTGTGTGTGTCTCACTTCTCTCCCTGGCGTGGCTCCCGGAGACCGGGCTTCGCTGATGTCGGACCGAAGGTCCTAGTCAGTTACTATTACCACTCCTATGGCGCCCAATTTCTGTGCTGGCGCCTATCCTTGGGGGAAGACGGCAAAAGCCCTACCTACTAGAGGGGAGGGGTGGCCAAGTGTGCTAAGGGCATACAAAACGCCCATTTTTGCTAAAGGCCAAAAGCTAACGCACTCCCCTGCCCACGTGGAAAAGCACGCGGGACAGAAGACACCACTACACTACACTCACTAACGCCAGCACCAGCCTTCGAAGGCAGGGTGAGCACTCATCACTTGCACTCATCACCTGCCAGGCTTGCTGACCCTAACACCTACACACTCTACTGGGAGTTGAAGGCAATGAAGTCTCAGGTCCTACTGACCCTCCTGTGAGAAAGCAAGAGAACACAGCGCTACTAAGCGGCTGTGGCCTAACAGGGACGCCACTACGCGTTTCCCTGTCAGGGCTTGGAGTCAGGGAGTGCTCAGCGTGCGTGCACAGCGTGGATGTCCGTGAAGTCGGACTGCACTCACCACTCCTGGTTGAGCTGCAGTTATTTGTTTTTGTGAACCGCGCAGCATATTTTAGCGCTGCCAAGAGGGACTGCACCAATCGCCCTTACCTTCCCACCTGTAAAGCAAAGGCCAATGACTGAGGTTCAAGACTGAGGAACCAAGACAGCCTCCACGTGTTATACGCTTCTCAGGCTGCCCTATAATACGCTGTTCCTGAACCTCAGTACAAGCAAGCAAGCTTAAGGAACTGCACCCGTTCTCTTAAAGAACGTAGGGTGGAGCCCCTGGGTAACCTAAACAAGAGTTATACCGTGCGCACTTCGCGTGGCCTACCCTTTAATGCGTCATATGCATGCACAAATATGCACAGGGTTCCCAATTTCTCCTACTCTTACCTAATCTTACCCAACATAACCAAACAAAGCGTGACTCAACCAGGAGGTGAGCTCCTCCTGGGCTTACCTACCTTACTCACCACGCATCGTATGAATGCCGAGGAAACACGAGCGCAAAACCACCCTACGCGCTTAAACAAACCTACGGCGGATTATAAACCACCCTAAGCGATTAATGCACTGTGTGTCATGCACGCTTTCCTTGTCTTGTTTCCTGCAGAAAGAGGAGAGAGAGTGGCGCACTGCACAGCGCAAAACAAGCCTAAGTGTTTTAAGCAACCCTACTTTAGCGCTACGGCAACACGAACACGAGCAAGCACTTTCTTTTCTTACCTGTGAAGAGAGAACAAGGGTGAACTGGGGTACAGGGAAAGCGACACAGCGTGTGAATGCCTCAATTAGGCATTCACACGCATGCACACACATGCATCGCGAGCACAGCGCATATTCTAACCCTACGTGCGCGCTGCGCGCTCCATTCGCATCGCATACCTTTCATTCCTGTTTTGACCTGTGCAGAGCAAAGGAGAGGAGCACCCGAACCCCCAACGAGCACAGCGTTGACAACCCTAACGTTTTAACGAAGCAACCAAAACGAACGCAATGCAAGCGTGTGGAATAACACTGGCATACCTGAGAGGTGGGTTGTCCACCTGCTCTGTGGTGTGGGTTGATTTTGGATACTTTTCCCTAAAGTTTATAAACATTTTGATGCAACTGTGCAAAAATTTCCTTTAAAACTTTAAAAACTACGGCTCATACCTTCTTTTTCAAGAGCCGTTTACGCTTGTGCAACCCTGTTTTTGAAGTCCGCTTCTGTTGCGCTTGTCTGCGACTTTAAGTTTTGGTGTAAAAATGACGATTTCTCGCGTGATTTCGTCACTTTTTAGCGATTTGACTTCTTAAAAATCGCTACACCTTTCGCTAAACCACAGGATTCACTTCCTGTTGGTTTCATTTTCTATTTTTTTCAGCTCCTGGAGATTTGTGTCCTCCATTGGGAGTATTGCTCCGCCCTGGCCCTTGGTCAGGACGTTTACTAAAGTGCTGTTTATGCAGCGATAGCCGTCCGCATTAGAGCGTCCGACTGTACCCTAGTGGGCAAGCATATGTGCTCTAGGGAGGGAGTCCTGGGTTCAAACCCCACTACCCCCAAATTTTTACCGAAAGCTTTCGTCGCACGCTGGCGACTTTTCAGGAATGCCCCATCGAAGGGACATCATACACGGTACATTACACTGTTTTTCGAGGTACCTACAGTGTAATAGGCTTCTATGAACTGATGAGAGTGTTTTTGGTAGGTTTCATGCATTTTCTGAGGTAATTTTGGGAATATTTGAGCCTTTTTTCTTGGTCCTACTAGCTTGATTAACTAGTACTCCAGGGGGGAGTAAGAAAAAGTCACTGCCATGTCTTTCTTGGAGGGCTTGATCCAGGCCAAGCCCCCCTTAAAGCCCTTTTGTTGATGCTAAGACTAACTTAAATATTTTTATCACTCTTTTGAAGCTTTTAGTACACTTTCTCAAGTAAGTAAGTAAGTAACGGCGGCCGCGTCCGCAGCCTCATCTGACATCTCCTTGCTTGTTTTACATGGTGGCCGCACTCTGGCGGGAAGGAGAGCTCTCCACCATCAGTTCCCCTGGCGACCCCTGTCTCACCTCACGGCCGAGTACTTCAACCAGGTTCCCTTGGGGCATGACCGGCGGTAGGTTCCCTTCAGTCGCTGCCCTCACGGTTTCAGCTCCTTCCGGTCACCCATCGAAGGATCCTCCGGCCTTCCCCGCCTAGCACAGCCTCTTGGGCGCCTGCAGGCGGGTTTCCTGTGGATAGCCCTCGCCGACAGCGGAGCATTTCTCTCTGTCAACCACATTCCACCACTCCCCATCCCTCACGGGTTGGAGTACCCACTCGGCTCCCGGATGCACTTGGGTGTCGTCCATTCACGGCTGTAGGCCAGGGGGCGACCCTTTCCACGTTCCCCCTGGTCCCGCTCACGCGTGAACCTACGCGTACTCAGGCCATTGACCCGGGGACCTCAGGGTCCACCCTCACCCCTGCGAACACCTCACGGCCGTCCCGGAGTTGAGGGCATTTTCCCGACTTCCCGTGGTCAGGCTCCCCATGGTTGGCCCATGGTTCACCACTCCATGGCGACTGGTTTCCCAATCCCACGGGGCTGTTGCTTGGCGCTTTCGGTCTCCCTTCTCATCCCTTGTCCCATTCACCTATGCCACATCCCGTCACCTGCCCATTCCCAGCGTCCCGTGGACTCCCTACCCCGCCGGGCTGTTGTGCGGCCCCATCCCATCCCTCATCCCGTGTTTAAAGCCCACCGGGCCGCCAGCAACCCTGTGGCGCGGGCCCACTGGATCCTCATCCATCCCGGGACCGTTTCGTGCGCCTAGCACGGGTCGCTCCCCTCCCGCCCCCGCCCCTTTCCCCTGCGCCGCGTCCTCGGCCTATTCCCCTGGGCTGTTGTGCGGCCCCACCCCATCCCTCATCCCGTGTTTATACCCCACCGGGCCGCCTGCAACCCTGTGGCGCGGGCCCACTGCATCCTCATCCATCCGGGGACCGTTTCTTGCGCCTAGCACGGGTCGCCCCTTTCCCGCCCCCGCCCCTTTCTCCTGTGCCGCTTCCCATGCCGTCCTAGCCCCTTGGGGCCGTCGTGTGGCTCTAGCCACACGGCCTTTTCTGTCTCGTCCCCTTTTTCCTGCATCCCGTTTTTTTTTTGGGCCGCCTGCAACCCTCTGGCGCGGGCCCACCGGATCCGCTGCCTTCCCGTGTCCGGTTCGCGCGCCTAGCACTGGTCGCCCCCTTCCCGCCCCCTTCCGCTTGCGTGGTGTGTTCCCTTCAGGACCTGTGGTGGGTCCCTCTTCCCGGCCCGCGCGCCCCCCGTTACCCTTGCCTTTCCCCCACGTGGTCACCCGTCGTTGTTGGTACTGTTCTTCATTGCTATGATTTTTTTTTCACCCGCGGTCCCTCGTCTGCCCTTTTGCTCCGTCCCGTTCTCCCGCCGCCCGCCCGCTTTGTGCCGCACGCCCTCCTGAGCCGCTGTGGGGTTTTGTTCGTGTTTGTTTTTCCCGTGCTTTCTGCCGTGTGGTTCCCTCCTCCCTGCATGCACGCACAACAACACTGCACAGCCATCTGTCTCGGCTCCGTTCGGTGCTCTCGTCCTGTCCCATCGCCTTCCCGTGGCGCAGCCCTTGGCGGTCCCCGGCCATGCCAGGTGGGCGCCGCTCCCTCGCGTCCCACTCATTTTTGCCATCGATGCTGTTAATCTTCTTTCTCTCCTCTCCACCCTCCCCTCCCCTCTGTCTCCTGCCCGCCCTCTTACTGTTGTTCTCCTGCTCCGTGTGCCCTCCGCTGGTCGTCCCCGCGCCATGGTTGTTTCCCGCGCGCTTTCACACGCCTCAGGGCCTCTGCCCTGTCCTCCGACCTGTAGGCCGACTTGGGCGGCCTCCCCAGATGCCCCTTCGGGGGGACTCCCCCATTGTCCTCCCCCGCCGGCCGCCCCTCCATCAGTTCCCTGATGGTCGGGCGGGGCGGCCGGTACGGCTCGATGCGGGTCATCGGCATGGCGTTTCTCTGTGTGAGACAATGTGCTCCTTTGCGCCCTTGATGGCCCCCTGTTCCCCCCACCTCCCGCGCCCTGTCCCCTCTGCGTGTCCTTCCTTGGTGTCATGTCAGCCTTTTCTGTTGTTTTTTTTTTGGGGGGTGCCCCCGTGGTCGCGCTCTCCGCCACTCCCGCGCGCCCTGCGTGTGCCCCCTGTTCTTCTCCGTGGTACCCCTGTCTCGCCGCCCCGTGCCCCCTCTCTCGCCCATCTCCCCTCCCATTCTCCGTCTCTCAGCTGATCCTGCCTGCATTGTTCGTCTGCCCTCTCTGTCTGTGCCGCGCTGTCACTCTTGTGTGCCACCCGCGTGCTCTACCCCTGCCCCTCTCTGTCGTCCCTACCCTTTCCCCTGGTGGCTCTCCCACCCTAGTGTTATTCCCTCGGTCCCTGTCTCTCACCTCCCCCGGGTAGCCATGTGCCCAGTGTGGGGGGGGGGGGGGTGTATTTGCGGACTGTACTGTGGCCCTGCCCGAGGACTGGCATGACGCTGGCCGGCAGGTTTCTACGACCGCAATGTTCCTTACTCTGTCCGCTCGAGTGAACAGTAGCCGCTGCGGCCCCCGTAGGCCTGTCTCCCCGAGCGGCTCCGTGCAATTCCGACGGGCAGGCCTGACACCTTGGCCCTTGGAGCCACCGCATCTTCCGAAGGTACACATCCAGTTTGCCGATTTCCCTTAGCTGCATTTGCACTGTTGACCAGCGGCGTCTAGCCGAAGAGACCAGCCGCGGTGATTCGGTACGGTGCCATTCCAACCGGATCAGAGCCCCCAGATGGGGGCTTGTCCCGGTTTGGTCACCAAGGGTTCACACTTTGTTGCACAACTTCGCAGGGCGTTCCATGGAGTCGATGGCCACCACAGGCATGGCGCATTCCGGGTCGGCCGAGGCCAAATTCTCAGAGCATGGCACGCGTAAGTCCAATGGTACCAATGCAGCACCATCTTGCCAAGCAGAGAGCTATGTCGTCATGCAGCATGTGAGTGGATAGCCCACACACTCCAGCTGTCAGTTGGAAAAGACAACTCCACAGGGGCGCCACCGAGACGCGGCCCCGCAGCACCGGACTTGAGAACACCAGCATTGCCACTGGCCCTTCCCAGCAATCTCTCCGAGAAAGCGTTCTGAGTATCATCAGCCAAGACCCTGGTACGAGCGTGTCGGAATATTGAATTCGTCTGCCGGTTCGCCACTCCTGCAAGGCAGAGCCCTGGCACCGAGCTTCACCCGAAGGGCACAGCGCCGCTCCACGCCATCTCCGGCCCTTCTCGTTGGTCACGACCTTGTGCTCTGGATCCCCGCCGGCGCTCCTGGCAACGCAGCCCGGCTCCGTACCGCCGCTCGTCGTACTCCACCAGCACTCCAGTACAGTACCCCACTCCACTACAGCATCTTGTCAGGCTTCTCGTTCTGCCCCACACTGCTCGCCGTACCCATGTCACGTCCCGCGCCCCGCTGCCCGGGCGCTCCGTCCGCACCCGTCTGCGCCCCCGTACTCCGCCGCTCCATCCGCCCCCGCCCCGGGCCCTGTGCCCTCCGCTTGGGGTTCTCGTCCGTGTCCGCCAGCCCCTCTACCGCCAGCCGTGTCCCTGCCCTTCCCTGCGCACCTGCACCTCTCCGCTCCCTTCCTCCTCTCCTCGTGTCCGTCACACCCTCCCCTCACCCTCCTCCACCTTCGCCGACTCCCCGTGTCCACCTCCCCTGCAGCTCTCCTCGCATCCCGTCTGCCCGTCCCTCCCGCACGCCCCTGGCGCCTGGCCCCTGGCGCTTCTCGGTCCTGCTCCTGCCCAGTCCTACGCGTTGCCCCCGTACCACCCCTGCCGCTGCAACAGCTCCCGCAGCATCCGAACCCTGGGTTTCTTCCCCTTCTCCTGGGGACAGTCCAGGCTCACCCCCGGGAGCGCCTCTTTCAGCATCCTCCTCCACCGGCCCTCCTCCACCTCAGGCCCCCTTTCCCTGGGCCTCCCTGCCCTGCCGACCAGGTCGCTGAAGGGGCGAGTCCCCCTCTTCTCCCGCCTTCCCCTCGTCTTCCCCGCCCACTTCACGTAGCGGACCAGCTCCGCCACTTCCCCCGCCGTCCACCCCGCGACCGTCCCGGGTCCCCTCCGTACCGGCGGCGGGGCATACCGCCGCGGCGGTGGCGACTCCGAGTCCCAGTCCGTCGGCGTCGGCTCTGGGCTGGGGCTGGCCGGCCGCGGCGCCCTCTCCGCTTCCCCTGCTCCCCACTCCTCCCCCCGGCGCCGCTTCCCCCTCTCCTGCCCCGCCTCCTCTTCCTCCTCCCTGGCCCTTTTCCCTGACGGCAACCGCCCCTCCACATCCGTGGAGGGGCTGTCTCCTTCCGGATCCTGGAGGACCCGGTGTGCCCCCCGGGCCACCGCCTCCTCCTCCTCCCGCACCCTGCGCTCCCGCGCCGCCACCTCCCTGTCCCTCTCCGCCAGCTTCGCCGCCTCCCCCCTGATCCGTCTCCATGCCCTCTCCTGCATCTTACCCTCCTGCTCCGGCGGGATAGCCGGCTGCCTGAACGGCACCAATGGGGGGCGACCCTCTTGCCCCCTTCCCTCCTCTTGTGGTCCTCCCTCCCGTTCCGCCCTCTCAACCCTCTCCTGCCTTCTCCGAAGGTCCGCCCACGCCTTCTGCAGCTCCTCCACTGCCTGTGCTTCCCCTCCCTGCGGCCTGCCTGTCCCTTCCATCCTCCCCTCCGCCGCCCTGCCCGCCCCAGCGATGACCCTGGCCTCCCTCTCCCTCAGGCTCCTCTCTGCTTCCCCTATCCTCTCCCATGCCCTCCTGTACTCTTCTCCCTTCCCTTCCTGCGCCCCCCACGCTGTCCCACCGGCCTGCGGGCGCTGCTGCACGTGTGCCTGTGGCTCCATGCCCTGGTACGTCGGCGTGGGTGGGTACATCATCCCCATCGCCGGGTAAGGTGGCGGTGGGAATGGTGGGACGATTGGTGGGACGGCTGGCGGGACTACACCTCCCCACCATCCCAATCCCTTCCCGGGGAACACGGTGAGCCCATGTACCCATGGCCACTCTCCTTCCCTTGCCCTTTGCCTTTTTGCCCCGCTGCCCCGTGTCCCTTGCTGCCTACTCCGTGGAGTCCCGCCTTCCCGTGTCCCTTCCCCTGGAGCCCTTCTTGTCTCGCTCCTTTCCCCTGCGCACCGTGCCCACTATGCTTGCCCTTGCCGCCTTCTACTTCTCCCTCCCGCTGGCCGCAATGCCCCACCGCCGCTGCGCTGCTCTGTTCTGCCGGCCCTCCCTCTCTCCGCACCCCGCCACTGGGCTGCCCGCTGTGATCCCCTCCCGACCCCTCCAGCCCCCCCTGGCGCCCCGACCCTGTCCTCCCCGGCTCCATCTCCAACCGGTAGATGGTGTCCGGTCTCGGCTCCGGGGGCTGGTGGCGATGGCGCTGGCGCTCCACGTGCGCCAGCGCCTCGTACCGCGCCGCCTGCTGGCGGCGCGCCTCCCTCTCCTCCTCCGCCCGTACCGCCGCACTGACCTGTGGGGGCGACCCCGGTGGCGACTGCCTGAACGAGCGTTGGGGCTGTGGCCACTGTCGCCCCCGTCCACTCACTTTTCCCCCCTTCCCTGCCTGGTGTCCCTTCGCTGGCCCAGCCCCCGACGTCCTCGCCTGCCCTTTCCCTCCCTTGCTTGTCCGCCCCCTCCCTCCGGCGCGTACACTGCTGTCCCCGCTCCCTGCCGCTCCCGCCTCTGGCTGCCCTCGTCCACCCTTGCCCTCCTCCTGCCTCCGCACTTCCGGGAGGATGGACTTCATGGCAGCCGCCGGCACATTGGGCGCCGACGGCTGCCCTGGGCCTCCCTCCACCGCCATCCTCCTCGCCCCCTCCCCCTCATCCTCCGACACCTCGAGGATGTCGGCGACTACCGACTCCCTCCTCCCCATATCCACACCCGCCATCACATCCGCGATGTTGAACGGGTCCGCCCGCCGCCTCACCACCGCCCTCCGCCCCTGCCCCTCCCCCTGCCCCTCAGCCTCTGCTGCCACCTCCTCCGCCCTGCCTCCACCCGCCTCTGCCTGTCCTCCCCTGTCCCCTCCCTCTCCCGTCCCCGCCGCGGCTCCTTCCCCCCTCTGCCGCCCTGTCGCCCGAGGCCCTTCCCGCCTGACCATCTCCGGACTCTCCGGACACGAGGGCGACGACACCTCCGCAGATGTCGCCGAGGACGCCGGCGAGGGGGGCTGCGGGGCTGCGTCCGCCTGCATGCGGGCCACCTCGGCCCTCACGCCCACCAGCCCCGGCCCCCCGTACCCCCTCACTGCCGGCGGCTGGCTGGGCTTCGGCTCAGGCTTGTGGGACATCTTTCGAAAAAAAAATGACACTGGCATACCTGAGAGGTGGGTTGTCCACCTGCTCTGTGGTGTGGGTTGATTTTGGATACTTTTCCCTAAAGTTTATAAACATTTTGATGCAACTGTGCAAAAATTTCGTTTAAAACTTTAAAAACTACGGCTCATACCTTCTTTTTCAAGAGCCGTTTACGCTTGCGCAACCCTGTTTTTGAGGTCCGCTTCTGTTGCGCTTGTCTGCGACTTTAAGTTTTGGTGTAAAAATGACGATTTCTCGCGTGATTTCGTCACTTTTTAGCGATTTGACTTCTTAAAAATCGCTACACCTTTCGCTAAACCACAGGATTCACTCCCTGTTGGTTTCATTTTCTATTTTTTTCAGCTCCTGGAGATTTGTGTCCTCCACTGGGAGTATTGCTCCGCACTGGCCCTTGGTCAGGACGTTTACTAAAGTGCTGTTTATGCAGCGATAGCCGTCCGCATTAGAGCGTCCGACTGTACCCTAGTGGGCAAGCATATGTGCTCTAGGGAGGGAGTCCTGGGTTCAAACCCCACTACCCCCAAATTTTTACCAAAAGTTTTCGTCGCAAGCTGGCGACTTTTCAGGAATGCCCCATCGAAGGGACATCATACACGGTACATTACACTGTTTTTCGAGGTACCTACAGTGTGATAGGCTTCTATGAACTGATGAGGGTGTTTTTGGTAGGTTTAATACATTTTCTGAGGCAATTTTGGGAATATTTGAGCCTTTTTTCTTGGTCCTACTAGCTTGATCAACTAGTACTCCAGGGGGGAGTAAGAAAAAGGTACTGCCATGTCTTTCTTGGAGGGCTTGATCCAGGCCAAGCCCCCCTTAAAACCCTTTTGTTGATGCTAAGACTAACTTAAGTATTTTTATCACTCTTTTGAAGCTTTTAGTACACTTTCTCAAAGTAACTAGGGTTATGACCCTAGCCCCCCATGAAGTTCACCCCTACCACTCAACTGAGCGGAGGTATCTTCCTTCATGGAGGATATACCGAAATAAAATAGGCATTTCATGCTTTAGGCCTTGGAGGTTAAGCCTAGTGGTCTCCCACCCCAAGACCCCTATACTCAATTGTTTCTACCACTTATTGTGGTTCTACTTTTTAACTGTTTCTGAATTCAGTTGCTTGGCCAAGTCATAATCTGTGTCTGGCCTAACTCCTATGCCCCATATTCCTAACCAACACCATTTCATCCAAAAGAGTGCACATGAAGTGCTTGATGCTAACTTGGAGGCTAAAGTCAGGCCACTTTTCACTTAAAATCTTTTGTACTATCCATTTGTGATGGAATCCTTGTATTTATACCTGCTTTGTCTATCTGCAGCCCTTCTGTGTTACACTGGATTTCAAACTATTCATTGATTGGATCCACATCCAGTTCTTGCTCTACTTGCTCCTTTGGTTTTGGGATTTCACCATCAAAAACCTGCAGGATTTCATCAAAATCTATAGGGCACTAATCAAGGACATCTTTCTCCTGGCCCTGACGGCTGATTAGATGTAAAGTGTTTGGAATTATGGTACCGTGATGACGTCATCGTGATGACGTCATCAGTGATACCGTGATGATGTCATCGTGGTGACGTCATCAGTGATGGCATGATGATAAGCAAAGATGACATCATCACAGAAAATCCTAGTGAATTTTTTATGTGCAATAAAAATTTTGTTGGAAAATGAAAGATCCAAAAATGAAATAAAAAACCCTATGGGGAATAACCCATGCAACCAGGCAGATGGGTACTTCTGGGTGTGGACAAGAAGGCAAAAAATAAAAAATGGGCATAATTGTTTCAAAATCGATTATTTTGATGGCATTTGAAGGGGCAATAATCGGAACAATCGGTTATTTTTTGCAAAACGATCGGAAAAAACTGATTATTTGAAGGGGCAATAATCGGAGCAATCGGTTTTTTTTTTAAAAACGATCGGAAAAAACTGATTATTTTGTTTGAAACCAATTCCGAACCTTAATGTTGAGTTAAGCAGTAAGGCTGCCACGGAGGTCCGGGTGGATCATCGACAGCTTGTACGTAGCCGGGGGGCTTCGAGGATGTTGACGCTTGGTGCCAATACTCGTGGTACTCCTTGTCATCCCCCATCAGGCCCTTCTGGCATGTCTTCGTGAATGGAGTCTTGTGTTTGAGCTTAAGCATGTGTCCTCGGAGGCGGTCTCAGCCTTCTTTCCAAGATGAGCTCTGAGCAGAACATGACTGTTGAGTCAATTGTATCCCGTGTAAAAGTTGAGGTCCTCTTCTTCATCTGGGTCAAACCATTCGTCGAACCATTCATCACACGGCTCGGACCGTGCTGCATGCTGCACGGATCGAAAAGAGAGTAGGCAATAGCAAAATGCAAATCAAATCCACTTGTTGATGTTCTCGAAACTCACTCAATCATGGTGCAAACATGGAACCCTGAGAATTAACATACCAATCCGTGGAATAATGACATATGTCTCGATTTGCTGAAGAATTCTCCCACAACAACTCCTTAAGGCAATAAGGCAATATTCCAAATACATCAAACAAGGGATCAAAGCTTCAATTCTATGATATTGGTATCAATCAATGAATCTAACAAATCTAATGTGACGGACCAATCGATGTTAAAATTCCTACTTGTCTAGGACGCACATGTAAAACAAAAGAGAGCACAAACAACTCGGCCATATGGCGTAAATGACAGCGATGTCGCCGGCATCTGACTTAAAGTATCTTATACTATAATCTGATGCTAAAACCGACAAAAGTGAATTTAAATGTCTCTGAACTGCAAAAATTCCTCACATCTAAACTTGACTGAGCAACTGCGACATCTGGGGTCGTGTGACCTGTCCTGAAGCGATCTGGCTTGCCCTGAAGAAGGCAGGCCCAGGGTGCAAGGATGCATGTGCCCATTACACGTCCATCATGCGGCTCGAGCCACTCATGAGGACATTGATACTACTCGGGACAGACTGGTCGAGGTGCTTGGCATAGCTTGAACGGTGTTGTGTCAGGAAGCGGTTCCTAGCATTCAGTCGACAACAAGACATGCCTATTTGCGAAGGCTGGGTCGAGTGCCTCTAGGCCCTAGGTGCCACCTACCGTAATGGTTCCTCCACTTGGAGCAATAGTAGCGAAGATCCCTCGTACAAAGGGAGGTGGGGTCACACCTTCGGGCACATGTGCGCTCAAAGCTCCTTTGTCTTCCCTGGTGACCTGTTAGGCCGAAGGATGGTAATGTGGTCGATGTGTAGATGAAGCATATCGATCTTTGGCCTTTGAGCCATTCATCCCTCATTTCTTTGCAGCCGTCGAAGTGGGACATGGTTGATGCCCGAGAGGGTGGAGGTCGACCGAAAGGTGTGGAGACTCGACTAGTTGTGCTGCGGGCTCGAGTGGGTGGTGGATCAACTTTTTGTTGCTGTTCTTGTTCCGATAGGGTTGAGGTTCCAGTGGTCGATCTAGATCCATGCATGAGCTTTCGAAAAATCACGCTGTGAAGGATACAAGATCATTCGTGGTGGAGTCGAAAGAACTCAAGATACACGTGATCCTCGTCTAAGGCTTTGCTCGATTTTTAAGACATCGGTGTCTGGTTGTGGACATTGTAACCTCATCCTCCCTCATTCTGCTCTTTGGTGAGTTTTTGCCCAGTTTTGAGCAATCTAGCCAGATCCGAGAGTTGCGGCGTTGTTGACATGTCGGTTGTGACCAGCGTTGCGGCTGTGGGCGCCGAACGCGTCCTGCAGCCTTTGCAGACCTGTTTTTTGGCTCCATCTTGGCCCTTTGGGTCCAATCAGGTATATTTACCATTTTCACGTTTTTACGATTAATCAGGTCATTTGTGGTGCAGCAAGTGTGCAGCTATGTACATATGCTTTAGCAGTGTCGCTGTGCAGCTGCCTGTCCCTGCCCTGTGCACACTTGTGGGTTTTTTTCGCCGGTTTCCCATTGCAGGCTACATTTTGCAAGAGTTTGGGGCCCGAATTGGCTCAGGGATCTGTGCTGCATCTAGATTGAGTGCACCACTTGAGTGCGTGCAACTGTGTTGTGACGCTGCACGTGTTTTTGTGCACCTGCATAGTGTCAGCCGGTGAGTTTTGGCCGGGGTGCTGCACAACCGGGGGGTGGAGGACCCCCTACCTCTTCCCAATCTGTACATTTTGACCCAATGATGCCGAAATTAAGTAGACTAAGGGGTCATGCTCAGTTAGTGCCTGTGCTTCTGCAGTATCAATTCCTGGAAGCAGCCTATCTATTTGTGTTTGCGCCTTTGTCTTGTGGGTTTATCAGCCTATGCGCCAGCAGTGTCTCTTTTGGCCATTGTCTCTAGCTTTGGTCTTAGTAGTCTTAGGGGGGTGTAATAAGACTGGCGCACGCGCATCCATTTGTGATTTGTATTTCACTGATTTCAGCGATTACGATTGCATTATTCACGATTTCAGCTATTCAATATGATGCACTTGGTTTCTGTGTATGCCAAGCTGCAAAGTCGCAAAATGTCAACACCGCCAGGCAACCTCGACCCCTGCCCGTGCCCGACACCAAGTGGCATAGTGTGTCTATTGATTGGGTCTTAGGGTTGCCTCTGACTACACTAGGTCACGATGTTATCCTGACCGTGGTGGACCGGTTTTTGAAGCGTAGCATTTTCATACCATGCCGCAACGTCATGACGGCCGACGACCTCATCTACGTATTCCTCCGCAAAGTGATTCAACCAAAAGAATGTCTTCGACAAATTGTCTCCGATGATGACAAATAATTCGAATCCCAGGCATGGATGGAATTGGCGCTTCGCTTCAAAATCGAAATGCACCAGATAGTGGCTAATCGCCTTCGAGGCAACGGTTTGGCGGAGCGATCCAACCAATCGATTCTTCAGCAGTTGCGAACACACGGCATCTTCGGCAATAAAGAGTGGGATGTCAACCTCCTGTTTGCTGAGATCTAGTTCAACAACTTGACGTCCAGGTGCCTCCAGCTCTCTTCGTTCGAGATTGACGAAGGACGCAGCCCAAACTTTCTACTCGACGTCTCCAGATTGACATCTCATGCACAGCAAGCCTCGACTCTGGACGAGTATATGCATCGAGCCGAACTAACTTTTGATTGTGTGCGCGCTATGCTCCGCGAGTAACGCCGACACCAAATGTATGTGGTCGTATCAAGGGACAAGCACATTCGAGTTCTTGAGGTTGGGGAGAGATGGTGGGTGTTAGTGCCCGAATACCGACACAAAACGAAATTGGACATTGTTCTCTGTGGTCCAATCAAAATTCTCGAAGTGCTCAATAAAGGCGAGAACGTCAAACTGGACATTCCGGCCCCCTTCGATGGTTTGTCGGTTTTCAATTGTGGCAGTACAAAACCGTACATCCCTCGAGAAAGACAACCAGTGTGGGAATTTCCGATGCCACCCGTCAAGACTGGGCCTTCCCCTCGACATATTAAGATCCTGAGTAGACGTCGAGTAGGATCCCGAAAACGTCGAACCTAATTTGCACAAGCAGAGCACAAGAAAAACTGCCTAAACATTGGAGACGCAAACAAAAGTTGAGACGAGGCACAACTAGTGTTATACCGGTGTGAATGGGATGACGACACGGATAATACACGAATTCAAACCGTAAAAAATGGCAAAAATGCGAACACTTTCCGTAACAACCTCTTATATATGCATGTAACACTATTGACCATTCTGATATGATGACCAAAATTGCATGCTGAATGTGCCATACTGCAAAACTCCTCTGATTGCCTTTGAATCATGGCACTGAATGTATCGGTAAGAGCTTTCTATTTGAGAATTGCGAAAAAGATATGAACCTTAGATTTCAGTAAAAGTTCCAGGTTACAGAGATGTCAGGGGGATCTCCATTTGGCAGTGCCACCACTCACGTGGTGCCAATGCACCATTGTGCAGTGATTCCACTGCAATGGCTATGTTACCCCTAAGACTCCACCCTTGTGTCAACAAGGCCCCCTAGCCTTGCCTCCGGGGGTAAAAACTAGGGAAATATAAAAAAGACATGTGTCGGCACGTCACGCATACAGGCACAGCAAAGCAAGTCAGAAATTGGCGCCAGCAAAATGTCCATGTCTGGTTTTAAGTTCTGCTGCTTGAATTATCTGCACCAGGACTGCTTGAATACCACCAAATACAATTGGCGATGGAATCTGAACAACATGGACCATGCAGTCCCACTCTCAAAAAGCATGGCACCACATAAGCACATGTGTTCCCTGACAGACAGAAAATCATGAACAAAAGCGGTAGATATATATCTATCAATATGCAGACATCTGTTGCATACTGGCCTCCTTAGCAGGGGCCATTCGCGAGCAGAAAAGTAAGTTTTGTTTCTTGTGGAGTATCCACACAGGATCGGGGAGGCACGTCAACGAAAATGGTCCACTGTCAAGAATAATCCGCGTCTTGTGCAATTCAACCCATGCTCAAGGCAAAAAGGTCGCACAAATCAGTGTACAACGAAACGCACGACATATGCGCCCCAGGCTCCTTTGAAATTGCGCAATTCTGAAATCATACAGAAAGCAGTGTTGCACAGCTTCAGCAAAGACAAAAATGAAAACAGGTACAACTAACTACATTGATACGCTAGGGACACTGCTGACCCCTGGAAACATCACACATCGAAGGATCCGCATCTCAGGGTGCTGACAGACAATCACCCCACAGGATGTGGATCAGTTAGCGCACCTGCGCTTCCCCCTTTCGTCCCTTGAAATCATCCATTGAGTCAAAAACACCCAAAAATTCAAGGATTTTAGCTGTAGAATTAGTGTTGAACAAACTCTTGATCCATGTGCTAGTCAATATAAGTTTTGGCAGCCACAATTGGGCCCTGTTTGTCTCCACAGCACTCACAATCTGGTCTGCAACATATTCTGGTTCCAGGATGGGAAGTAGCCAAGGAAAGCGGGTCTTGACACCATCAAACATCCCAGTATTGATATAGAAAGGACATACAACAGTTGTATGAACACCAGAATTGTGCTTGATGAGCTCATTTCTCAGACTCTCATCGATTCCTGTTGATGCACAGAAATGAAATAGCGCAACTCATGCACATCATGACATCATGACATCATGACATCATGCACAGTCAAAGTTGGTGCATGCAGTTTGGTTGACAGCTCTGCCCAAAGGGGTGCTGCAAAAGAAATGCTGATCTTAATGAGGTTGCAAACTAATAAATACATGACATCTATGATGTCATTGATATCACAGGCAGCAGTCCTCAAACTGGATTCAGATACCCAAGCCAGAATGATCCCTGCATGCTGCTCATTCCCCATGCAGCAATGCATATGAATCCATGGGGCGTTAGTTGGGGGAATGGGATGTCAGTTCAATTCTGGGCCCCAATCCTGCATTGTGGGCAGGGGGTCAAAGAGGCGGCGTGGGATTTAAAAATTCCATTGCCTTCGGCAAGGCACCTCGAAGAGGGGAGAGGGACGACCATTCTTGAGCCGCCCAGGCTGGAAAACTGCATAAGCAGGTTGTGCCCTAGACCACTTGGGAGCCCCCCCCCCCCCCCCCCCCAACCCAACCCAAATAGTGTGAAAAACACATAAAGAGGGGCTAAAACATGCTTTACATAGGATATTTGATCATTTTGGATGGTCAAAGTATCAAAAAAATCAGTTTTGGAAATTTCCATTTTTGAGCTGCTGAGGCGGGAAGACAACATAAGGAGGTTGTGCCCTAGACCCCTTGGGAGCCCCCTCCCCCCCCCAACACACTCATAGGGTGAAAAACACATAAAGAGGGGCTAAAACAAAACATGCTTTACATAGGATATTCTGTTGCCTTCGGCAAGTCCACCTCGCAGAGAATCTACCCCAAGCAACGCACACACAAAATAGGGTAAAAACTACATAAATACGGGCTAAAACATGCTTCACGTATCTTGGATATGTGATCACAATATCAAAAAAACAAGTTTTGAAAACTTCGATTTTTGAGCTGTATAGGGTGAAAAACTGCATGAGCAGGTTATGTACCAATCCCTTGGGAGACCCCCCTGGAGAGCCCCCCCCCCCCCCCTCACCCCCGCACCCAAAGGTGAAAAACACATAAATAATGCCTAAAACATGCTTTACATCCGGTCATTTTAGGTGATCACGGGTTCAGAAGAATAAGTTTCGAGAACTTCGATTTTTGAGCTGCCCAGGGTGAAAAACTGCATAAGCAGGTTGTGCCCCAATCCCTTGGGAAACCCCCCCTGCACCCAATACCCAAATAAGGTGAAAAACACGTAAATCCGGCCTAAAACATGTTTTACATCCCTTGGATGGTCATATCCTGTGGTCAAAATATCAAAAAAATAGGTTTCGGAATCTTCAATTTTTGAGCTGCCCAGGGTGAAAATTGCATAAGCAGGGTGTGCACTGGCCCATTCACTCATGTGAGCCATTACCGGTGGAAACAGTCATTTCGCGTCTTTGGCACAGGTTGTGACCGGCTGTCAGCAACGCTAGAGACTGCAAAAAAAACGTCCTATCGTATCCTAGTAGGCATATACTGTCACAACATCCCCACTCACACCCCTCAGACTGGGTACCACCGGGTCAACGTGGTCGCCAAAACCGCCAACATAGCAAAAATGGCTGAAAAGTGCATAAACTACATCAGCGCTCGTCCCACTCCGCCTTATACAAACCCCATGGAGTCGGGACCCAGAAACACTTTTTCGGCTCAAAATCGAAAAAACCAAAAGATTCATGATTTCGACCCAAAAAAAGGGGGGGGGGGTCATTTTGGACCCCCCCCACCCCCCCCCCCCCCCCCGCTCCCCCAAAAGCTCCAAAAAGTGGGTTTCAAGTGGGGGGGGGGGGGTCTTGGGGGGTCCGGACCAAAAACTCATTGGGGGATGCGTTCATTGGACAAAATAATGATTTTACAAGGGGTTAAACTAACAATTCAACCCCTTGGGGTAGGGTACGCGAATAGGCCCCAAAAGGGCCAAAATGGGGGGGTATGTGGTGTTTTCCCCTATATATGCCTGCCTGGCTTTGATCTAACAACCTCTGCGAGGTGATTTCCCATTTTTGAACTGTGGAGGCCGGAAAACTGCTGAAGCAGTTTGTGCACACACCAAAGGCCTTTGAACGACCTAGAAACAGCAATTTTGAAGCTGTTGCGGGGCCCATGGCTCAAGCTACATGGGCCCAGTGGCCACTACGTGGGTCCCCATGGATGCTCAAGTACCCGTATTGTCACCAAATGATCACCCAAACCCATCCTAGGGGCAACAGAAGGGTTTCGGAAAAAGTCAAAATGTGAAAAACTGTCAAGTGTCACTAAACCGCCTACGCAACAGCAATTTTGGGGCTTTCGGAGGGCCCATGGCACAGGTGAAATAGGCCTAGCGGCCACTACGTGGGTCCCCATGGATGCTCAAGTACCCGTATTGTCACCAAATGATCATCCAAACCCATCCTAGGGGCAACGGAAGGGTTTCATGAAAATTCGAATTTCAAAAAACTTTCACATGCCACTTAACAGCCTATCCAGCGTGAAAACGGCCAAGTCCTCACTGGCAAGGGGCCATATAGGGGGGGGGGGGGGACTGGGGGTACCTGGAGTTGGGACCCGGGACCCCCGCCATGGGTTAGGGAGTCCATATACAAGAAAAAAGTTCTTCAGGACCCAGGTCCAAGCACACACACAGCGGCCACAATACGCAAAGAAGTTTTGAGCCCCCCCCCCCCCCCCCCAAAAGGGTACCCAAGTGGGGGGAGGGTAGGGGGGTCAAAATCCAAAAAATCATTGGGGGATCATTTTTGGGTCCTAAAATGATGATTTTACAAGGGGTTAGACGTGAAAAACCATACATTGGGGTTTGCTACGCATATACGGCACGAAGTCGCCCCCCCCCCCGTACCTCAGAGGTACGGGGGGGGAGGTACAGAGGGGGGGGGGTACGGGGGGAGGTACGGCGGGGGGTACGGGGGGGGAGGTACAGGGGGGGTATGGGGGGGATGTACGGGGAGGGGGGTACGGGGGGGGTTTGGCGGTTCACACACAAGGCGGTGCACACAGAAGGTGGTACACACACAAGGCGGTGCACACAAAAGCCGGCCTGTAGCCACTGCAGGAGTCTCGTTATTTAAGGGGCCACGGGCAAGGCGGTACACACAGAAGGCGGTACACACACAAGGTGGTGCACACAAAAGCCGGCCTGTAGCCACCGCAGGAGTCTTGTTATTTAAGGGGCCACAAGCAAGGCGGTACACACAGGGGGCGGTGCACACACAACGTGGTGCACACAACACGCGGTCTGTAGCCACCGCAGGAGTCTTGTAATCTAAGCGGGGGTGCGGGGGCTGGCCCCCGCGTCGAGCGAAGCGAGCCGTTTGTCGAGCGAAGCGAGCCGTTTGTCGAGCGAAGCGAGGCGAGGTATGGTTACGGGGGGGAGGTAACGGGGGGGGGGGGTATGGGGGGGAGGTACGGGGGGGTACGGGGGGGAGGTACGGGGGGGGGGGTACGGAGGGATACAGGGAGGGTATGGGGGGGCTACGGGGGGGGTACGGGGGAGGTACGGGGGGGACGGGGGGGGGTACGGGGATGGTACGGGGGGGGAGGGGGTACGGGGGGGGGCTACGGGGGGGGGGGGGCGACCGAGGTCTTGGGGAACTCCAAAATGAGGAAAATGAGGGAAAATGGAAAGCTACGTAGTCCTAGCCATCTTGACGAACTCCAAAGCAGAGAGGTGTGAGTGCATAACCCTGGTCCCAATAGGTCCCGCATTCGGTCAGACCTTGCAAATATATGCTCACAAAATACAACCTCCTAAAATCTAGAAAAACTTAGTAAAAAAAATTAACGAAAATAAAAAAATACAAAGGGTTTTGCTAAAACGTATTTAGTGTCGGGATGCGAAACATTAATATCCTATCTGCTCATTAGCGAGGTGATGCACAAATCGCAATGTGATGAGAAGGAGAAGGTGGAGGAGGTTTTAACTACGCCTTAAATTAACTGGAGACCCCATTGGCATCATTTGAATTCTCCATTTAAACCTGAGCATTTTGCACATAAACACATCGGGTGGAAAGTCTGTCCCCACAGGCCAAAAAATATTCCAGGCACTGGTGTGGATTGCAGGTCGTGGAGGGGGGAAACCCCGTTTGAAAGCTGACGAATTGTTTCCATGATTCACTTATTCTGTCCTCAAAACATCCCATGGGCACATGCGGGACACATTGGCGGATTCCTTTTTTTTGTATCCGCAGCCAATGGTTTGCAGGGTGATATGCAGCTGGGCACAGCCGCTAGTGAGCAACTCATGCATGGCTGGATCCTGAAAAGGCACTGCCCACTCCCCTCCTTTCAGCAGCCCGAGATGAACAGTTAGCTAACGATGAATGCAGATAGCCATGATGCAGCTGCACGACATACCTACAGCAGCGAACTTGGAGGCACAATAGTCAACAAGACCTGGAGTACCCGACAAACCCGCAGAGCTGGCAATGGTCACCACATGTCCAGCATTCTTCTCCAGCATAGAGGGCAAGAACGCTTTCAATGTCCAAAAGTGTGCTAGTGTATTCACCTGGCGAAGGGGATTGGTGTGTTTGCCATCAATTTGAGAAAACTGCACGGGGACTCAGCTTTCAAAATGGAGTCAATGAGGCCCACATCAGCAAGAAAAGGTCAACAGAAATAGGATGGAGGTGAGCAGCACCACGGCAGCACAGAATTACAAACAGACTGCAATGCATGCAGGAGAACGATATTGTCGGGTCTTTCACCAAATGGCACGATCATGAATGCTACCAGCGGGGAGGGGGGGGATAGCAGAACAGTAAAAAGAAATGAAATAAGAAGAGGTAAATGAAAACATTAAATATGCAAAAATATTGCGACGCACTCTTACAAAGAACGACAAACGGGAAATACACATGATCTTGAAACATCTTTGTCTGGAAATCACTTGGCTGAGTAGTAGATGAGAATGGCCTCATCACGGCTGCGGTCCTACACCTACTCCGATGCGAGCTCACCCTGATTTACGCCCCTAGCATGCACAAGCAGCGACCATCTTCAAGCTGCACAAACAAACGATAATGCTTGCTGCAGGCACTCAAGCACGAACAAACACACAGGCACACCTTCATTGTGAGCTCAATCATGTGATCAGCAGAATCAATGAAGCTCTTACCAGTCACAATGCCAGCATTGTTCACCAGAATATTCACATCGCCAACGTCCTGAGAGTGTCAAAGAAGACGCGTGGTTTGTGACCTGGGTGTGTTAAAACAGAAACCTGGGTTGCAGGCTTTTCCCCGTGGGGTGACAGACCCTCACCCAGATGATAATGAACATCTGTCGGGTCAGTAGATCCCGTGAATGCGAAATCGCAGCAACCTAGAGCTGGCTAGAAAGAGCGGACCTCCATCTGCATTTGATTGTGTCTTCAGACAAAAACACATCCTCAAAAATTCATGGTGGATAAGGGGCACACAATTTTTCATTCCAAGGAGCCTTGTGCCCCAAGAAATGCCTTGCGCTGTCAAAACCCATGAATGCTACGTCCAGCTTCTGGCGCCCCGCTTTTACTGCTCAGAACACACCTGCTGCAAAAAGCTTGTGCAAAGAAGCCAAGGGCCAAGAACACACTACAGAATTTCAATAGAAGCTGGCTCCCAACTGACGTCTGTGCTGACAAGCACCCTCTGTTTGAAGGGCAGCACTGTGATGCACAGGACAGGCCGGAGACTGCACACACGAATGAAAACATTGAACAGCAGCGTTGCATGCACTGCATTGTTGGGTGAGCATCCAATATGTTGCAAGGCCTTCGCAGCATGATATGGAACACCATGGCAAGTCACTGGTTCACTTTCTGGTTGTGCTTGTCGAATTGCTGGTGCAAATGGCCTCTCAGTGATACAAGTGTCAAAATGGCTGTCAGTTTGCAAAGACCCCAAGAAACACCTTATCAGCCAGGCCTTTTGGGGAAGCAAAATGTTGCCTTTAATCGCCCATCTGGCGGTCTGATGTCCCTCGTTGTGTTTGAATTTGGAAGTGCCAGAACGGACTGCCAAATTCCGGACTAAATGGAGACAGTTGCAACATCAGCAGGTGAAAGCGGGCCAAATCTCATCAGGTTGCACAGTGGCAAAGTCTGAGCCAAGCCAGGCGAACTTGCAGCAGGGTGGTAAGCCAGGGCCTGGGTCAAAGTTGATCGTCAAGCCCCTTGCGGACCTTGCCGCAGCGGCCGGTCACCCGTCCCCCCTGAACAGCCCCTCTCACTACTGAACCCATCAGGTTGAACCGCACCTTCTTAACCAATTCGGCTGCAGCATAGATTTCCTCTCGCTTGCTAAGATCACACTGGTATACATGAACTTCTCCACCAGCAGCCTTGATCTCCTCTGCAACAGCATCTGCTCCTGAGGAAATGTAGATGCGCAAAATTGTACGATACGCCAGGTGTTGATTAAGATGGCGACACTCTGAATCTCAAAAGCTTTCGACTTTTATGGGACGGTTCAGCACTTGCAGGACAATCACTGCACACAAAAGCTGGAACAGGGTTCAAGCAAATGAGACAACAATGTGCAACTTAGGTCACACTACAAAATGCAAAGATCTAGAGTTTCACTTTTGCAGCTCTCTTTTCTTGAAAACTTCACAAGTGCTGACTCCCTTATCCTCTGGTTGCAAGTGTCCGTTTTTTTCCCACCCCTCTGTTGTGAATTCATGGTGAAACAGTCAGTCAATACAATACTGCCTGTCAGTACAACATATATATATATATATATATGGGCGTTTGACAGGGGGGGGGGGGGGTAAACAGGCTGTTTTGGGTGTTTTCCCGGAGTAGGTCCCGGTGCCGGCTGATTTCACAAAAATGGGTGTCAAATCATATGGGTACGTTATACCTTTTTGAAAAGTGCATGGAAAGGGCTTTTCAGTGCAATTTGAGTTGGGGTCTAACTCATCGATATGTTGAAATGCCGGGCCGGACGAAAAAAACGTTTCGGTTCCAGAGGCCAGATTTAGCTGTTCTGCTTGCAGCTTGCGCAGGTAACCAACAGTGGTCCGGGGATATTTCTCCAACATACTGTGACTTCAGCAAAATATGCTAGGGAGTAAAAAGATGCAGTTTTTCGTGCCGAATCCATTGGCGCAGGTCTCACGTTCCAACTCAACAATATCTTAGAGAAATTCACCAAAAACTGTCTAGCTCGCAGCCTGAAAAAACGAAGATTTTTCATCGCTTACTTTTTCAGGCTGCCAGCCAGACAGTTTTAAGTGAATTTCTCTAACATATCGTTGAGTTGGAAGGTGAGACCTGCACCAATGGATTCGACACGAAAAACTGCATCCTTTTACCCCTAGCATATGTTGCTGAAGTTAGGATATGTTGCAGAAATACCCCCCGGACCACTGTTGGTTACCTGCGCAAGCTGCAAGCAGAACAGCTAAATCGGCCCTCTGGAACCAAAACGTTTTTTTCGTCCGGCCCGGCATTTTGACATATCGATGAGTTAGACCCCAACTCAAATTACATTTAATAGCCCTTTCCATGCACTTTTCAAAAAGGTACAACATGCAAGGGCGAATTTACACCCATATCCCGGAATTGGCTTTGGACCACCGCCGACTCCGGGAAAACACCCATATACCCCCCCCCCCCCTGTCAAACGCCCATATATATATATATATATATATATATATATATATATATATATATATATATATATATATATATATATATATATATATATATATATATATATATATATATATATATATATATATATATATATATATATATATATATATATATATATATATATATATATATATATATATATATGGGGTTTTTCTTTAGGGGGGGGGGGGGGGTGTAATTCATCCATGAAACGGGGTTTCAACTTCTCGGCCAAATTGCTCAAAATTCTTGTCACCTCGGGGTTGGTATGTTGTTTTGAATCTCTAAGAAAGGGCCATTCGGAGAAGTTGGGTCATCGAGGGCTTGGTTTTGAGGACCGGAGGGGAACTTGAACTCTTCAACGTTTAGGCCTGCTGCCAGCCAGGTTGCATAGGGTGGGCCTCAACCTAACGCCCCTATTCCTCCAATATATTGAAGTCATGCAGGGTGGATTTGTTTT
>OZ038381.1:3877162-4140769 GCA_964036045.1 Eutreptiella sp. 'Long Island Sound 2002'
GCATTGGGGCAGTTTTCCGAATCGTCGTTGAGGCAAGCGGAGCAAAAGCATGGGTATTTGCGGCGACGCAAGTGGCCCGGCTTGCCACATGATTGCCAATGATAATATTGGGTTGTGCCCTTCACTGTGGCACCGCTAGGCAAGGTTTTAACCTTGTCTTCCTCAAGGAGGGTGAAGCGGTACTGGGGTGGCAGGGGTGCCCTGTGACATGACTGCAAAAAAAAACTGTGGACAAAGGACACATAAATTCTGCAAAAACGTAGCCACCCTTGACAACAGGGCACCCTCAAACCCTCAAAAATGAACTCTTTCACCTCCAAAAGGGTGGGGGAACCACCACCCCAAGAAAAGAAGCCAAAAACAACTCCGCAAACCCTCGAACGTCAAAAATGGTGCGTCAAACTCAGGCACCCACAGCCCAAGTCATGTGCAAAAAAACGAAAGTTGCCCCAAAATACCATTAGACCACACCCCAAAACCTTGAAAAATGGATTCCCCACCCCCAAAATAGGGGGGGGGGTGCTTAACCCACCAAAAACCTAGAAAAAGCGGTGCCGGTGACGTGGATATTGCAATTTTGGCCCCTGTCACCAGTCTGGCAGCAGCAGCCGAAAATGGCCAAAATTTCAACAAAATCCAGATTTTCTCAAACATATCGTCAAACCATGAGCTGAAACCTTCAGAAATGAATCGGGCACCCTCAAAATAGGGGGGGGTACCCTCAACACCCCCCAACTCCCACAAAAACCATGCGAGAAAAATTAGTGGACGCTTTTGGGGGGTTTTGACCCCCCCCCCCCCGTGAAAACGCCCATATATATATATATATATATATATATATATATATATATATATATATATATATATATATATATATGCAACTGCATGGGCCGATCCCGGCTGGCACCGAACGGAGGCTCGGGGACGGAACCATCATCACTTCGCCGGGCCTTGCCATCGTGCTCCTTCACAAGCCTATCGCCGCGCACCATGATCTGGAACATCCCATCGAAATACTCGCCCTTGTGGAAAGGCCGAAGCCGGTACTTGCGTTCACTGTGCAAAGTCCGGAGCCCCTGTACTGTTTTAATGTACTCCAGGCAGGACACACTTCCCCACTCCCCGGTAATCGCCCGACTCTCATCCGTGCCACTCTCCCCCTCTTTGCAGAAGTTCGCAGCGTCAATGGCGTCTAAAGTGAAACGGGTCGTCCTTGTCCACGTCTCCAGCACAGCTTCGCCCTGCAGCACCTCGACCTTGCCGAGGTCGCAGGATATATGGAAGCCCTGGCCCGGAAACAGCGTCACGATGGCGTCACTGCGCGCAGCCCCAAACGGGTAAATCCTGGAGGTCCGGAAGATGGGGTAAACGCACCGGCAGCAGGGCACAAGCATTATTCAACTGCAGGGCCGGTTCCAAACACGCTATTGCCTGGTGAGCCCGGGGAAAGGAGGGGGTTGGCCACGGCAGGGGATGAAAGGAAGACCCGCCCACCCGGGCCGAACCACCCACGAATCCAAAACCGAAAGCCGGGAATATGTAAGGCCCATTTTAGGTACACAGCCAAGCAGCTGAGAAGTTTGGGATCCTACCTTCAGGGCCCCCCTTTGCAGGGCAGAAAAAACGTTCTGCGAAGTTGTTTCCACTGCCAAAATTAGTTCACCTCCAAATACCACCAGTTATCCTCCAACCGCTATCGATTACCCCCCACTTGCCATTGATCACCTTCCAACCGCAGTCCTTTTCCTGCAGCCGCCATCGGACACCCTCCAACTGAGTCCGGTACCCCAAACCGCCGTCGCTAACCCTCCAACCACTACCGCTTCCCACCGACCAATGAGCGGTCCAAAGACTCCAGTGCCTCCTCCAGCCCCCCCCCCCCCCCCCGCCACCGGTTAAAGTAGCCAATAACAAGGGTGGGTCGTGTGCAGCTTGGAAGCCTAGACGCCGTGTTAGCCCCACTCGGTCTACTCCGTGCGGAACAAGAGTTCGAGTGACTCGGGAGGATGCTCTTCCCCATCCCGACGAAATAGGGAGCGAGCCAAATCAGGCTCATCATCATCCCGCAGCTGGGGCACGAGCTATGCCTTCGCACAGTGTCCAGGACTTTAAAAGGTCTGGTTTGTTGCTTCTCACGCCGATGGTCCGTTCCGCTTCTAATGCCACCATCGTTCCCCAGGACAAACTCGGTGGCACCCATGTGCACTCGGCGGTGGTTAGTGCGCATGCGCGCATCCCCCGGCCGCCTTGGCCATGGCGGCCCGATCCACTGCCACTGCCTGTCCTCCACGGCGAAATCTGCCAAATGTGGACCCCAAAGTTGGATAGGACGCTGTGGAAGGGGTCAAAAAGTCGTGTTTTTCATGCATATTTCAATTCTCCACAAACATCTGAGGATTCTGAGTACAAACACATCGGGTAAACACAGGGGTAAAGGGGGTCTCGCCTTCAACTTCCGGCGCCTTCGGCACCAATGCCATACCCTTGGATGCCCCTCCACAATGGTCGAGTCCAATGTGGTATCCAGAGGTCCTCGGTGGGTTGGGGGAAGGGGGTCGGGTATCTGAACAAGCGGCTCCACATGGTAAACGGCTTCAGCTTCCCCTTCAAATGATCTGACGCCTACCACCCCCACCTGGCGAACTCCAATTCCACGTGCGAATAAGCCCCCGTCCCTGCTCTTGGAGGTGTGGTGGTCAGGTCGCTGGTGTGGGGTAACAGGGCCCGTTATGGGCCAGCACGGGCCACAAATTCGCTGCCTGCGGGAAGCCCCTCAGACTACGAAAGATGGCCATGTTCCCTAGCCCTCAAGAAAGCCCATCCCAGCGCTCTGCACACCGAAGGCAAGGCAGTTGGGTGGATTCCTCAACCTCTTCTTCGTTCTGATTCCGGGTAATCGTAACTTTGGAGTAAGCACAGCACAGCACAACACAACACAGCAAAGCACAGCGCAGCGCAGCAGAACACGGCACAGCACAACACACTACAGCACAAGACGGACCTTCTTCCTGGTGTCCCTTCCTTTGGCCATTGTTAGTAGCCTGGGTGGGGTGCTGTCCATGGTGATGTCATACCCTTTTTTCGCCCTTCCTTCCTCCCCATCCGCCCTCTCCCCGATGGTGCGCCCTGTGAACACGCCAGACCCCTGATAGGCCCCCCAATAGGCCCCCCAATAGGCCCCCCAATAGGCCCCCCAATGGGCCCCCCAATCGGCCCCCTAACAGGCCCCCCAATAGGCCTGGCCCACATCCTATTGACTGATCTACTCCACCCGTGGGGGCTAGTGGGCCAAGGCGTGGGTGGGTGGGTGGGAGGGCTGGACACAAGCAGGTGGGGTAGTGTCACGGGATAGCTCCCCACCCCACCCCTCTGACATGCTTTGGAGACACACTTTCCACGGCGCGGCACTTACGTTGCTCCTCGGGGAAAAAAAGGAAATTTATCAAAGGTGATCAAATTTGAAGGTCGATTTCAGGTCCACAAATGTTTTTTTGGCCTCCAACCCCCTCCCCCTCTCCCCCGGTATCGCACCAACCAGCCACTCAGCACAGGCTTGTATCCAGCCCTGGGGGGGGGGGGGGGGGGTCACTGCTCATGTTTGCCACTGGTGAGAAAACGGGAACCCCTCGGTGCCTTGGATCTGGGGCACCCTCCCTACTAGGCCCCCTAATAGGCCCCCTAATAGGCCCCCTAATAGGCCCCCCAATAGGCCCTCCAGTAGGCCCCAATAGGCCCCCTAATAGGCCCCTCAATAGGCCCCCTAATAGGCCCCCTAATAAGACCCCCAATAGGCCCCCGTATAGGCCCCCTAATAGGCCTCCTAATAGGCCCCCGAATAGGCCCCCCAATAGGCCCCAATAGGCCCCCCAATAGGCCCTGCATGACGTATGCTCAGTGGAACTACCCTCCATTTTGTCCAGTACATTGTTGTGTAAAAGGCCGCTGAACTACCCTCCATTTTGTCCAGCGGCCTTTTACACAAAAGTGTATTGTGCGCAAACTTCCCATCGGGACGCATTGAATGCGGAATTGGGGGTTGGGGGTGGCATGGGCTGTGATGGACCTATCATCCCATGGGGGGTACTTAGGTACTAGGTACTAGGTACTTAGGCTCAGATCCTGACACCAACGCTGGGGTCCCGGGTGCCCCAACATACAAACCTCAAAATGATCCCCTCGTCGTGCTGATCATTTTGACACATACATGTGGGGTCTTTGGGGGGTACGATCCCAGCAGCCAGGTTTGGGGGGGGGGGGGGTGGATGGGGGAGGTCACTGGACAGCTCTGATCCGTGATTCCGAGAGATTTCTCGAGTGCCTTCTAATGAGCAAGCTCCGGCAGCTCATCATGGCTCAACCCCTCCCAAAAAAAAGTTCGTCTCTACCCCTTACGCGGATGCTCAACATGCTCAGAATTTTATGGGGAATCCAAATCTGTATGCAAAACATGAAAGCTTTTCTGACCCCTGCTACGATTGTCCCACAAGACGGTATGGTAGTGGACACTACACAGAAGGGCTGGAAATGAAGTCCAACCCACCACCGGATGCTAAAAGACATTTTTTGGCGCCTTCGGCGCCAAGTTGAGGCCAAATGTGGTCCGGACCTCCTCAACATTTTGGACATCCTGGGGCTTGGGGAGGGGGTTTGGTGTCAGGTCTGAGCCTCAGTACGCCCCCCCCCCATGTCAGCCCCCCCCCCCCAACGCTTGGAGCCCCTCCGTAGGGTAAGTGGAGCCTCGTGCGGACGGCAACTGGAGGACACCGCCCGGACAAGCACCTGCAGGTCCGCGTATCGCTGGTGAAATTCGCGAGGCCGCGCTTGTTCACGTGCCCGTCCGGCCGGTTCACGAGGCCCGCGATGAACTTTGTGTCCGCGGGCCTCTCGAAGGGCAGCACCGGCACCGGTCTGCCCCACCGCTCCACGACGCCGTCCTTCTGGACCTCCATGAGGCACACTGTCGGGAGGTCCATCAGCATCTTCTGTTCCCCCGCCTTCCAGACCACTGTGGACGCCTGGGGCGCAGCGGG
The DNA here is from genome assembly GCA_964036045.1 of Eutreptiella sp. 'Long Island Sound 2002'. Lineage (NCBI taxonomy): Eukaryota > Euglenozoa > Euglenophyceae > Eutreptiales > Eutreptiaceae > Eutreptiella > Eutreptiella sp. 'Long Island Sound 2002'. Next base: position 3,882,193 of record OZ038381.1, read on the forward strand.
GCATTGGGGTGTGGTAGAAAAGGGGAGGGGATAGGCCTGTGCCTGGAAGGGGTGTTGGGGGGGGGGGGGAGGGGGGCCTGGGACCCAAAATTTTGTGTGCCAAAAATGGCCCAAACAAATTTATCTTTCAGTAAATTTCATGTTTACCCACAATAAAAATTTTGGTGAGGGGGGTACGGGGGAGGGGGGCAACACCATTGGCATTTCAAATACCAAAGCACAGGCCTGGGAGGGTTGTTGGGTTGGGTTGGGTGAAGGCCTCACCTGGTCGCCTACCCACGGTCCGCGCTGCCTTCCCTGCCGGACCCGACTGGGCGGCTGTACCCGGGTGTCCGGTCACAAGGCCTACCGGACTGCTGACCGCCCCCAGACCCCGCGGTGGCGCTCGCGGGCGGGTGATGCCGCCGTGCCTGTGTGTATGTGCCCTTGTGTGTCTGAGGGGGGGGGGGAGGGCTGTGGCACACCTGCTTGCTCCATTGTTGTTCGGCGTTGGCGCACATGGCGCGGGGAAGTGTGTGCCTGGTGCTCCGGGCCCCGGCAGGGAGGCTGGAGAGCCTGACTCTGAGCCCGCCGGGGGAGATGTGGGCCTGGGCTCGCAACCTCCACGTCACAAGGACATGCTACCCAACCACTCCACGACTGCCTGTTGGCACGGGAAGGCGGTGGTACGTGGCACGACTGGGGTCATACCCGCACTCCTTGACTGCCTTTGGCACAGGTGGTGCTGCCACGCGGGCTGGGTCCGGCTCCCCACGGCCGAGGGCGTACCGCGGGCAGGTGGAGGGGCACCAGGGCGCAGAGAGTGCTTCCCTGCCCTGGGTGCCACCGGTGCTGGCTGCACTGGCTGCGGCGCTACAGCCCGCGTAGACGAGGGGGCCCAGAGGGCACCACACCCGAATGGCCTCTCCGTTGAGGAAGGGGGGGGGGGGGGCAGGGGTCGGCAGGTGGCTGTCTGGCCTCCAGGGGTCGCCCACAACTGCACTGGAGTGCACGGGGCTGTGCTGGCCTAGGCATCTGTGATGAAGTTGGAGGGGCACGCGCACACCTGGAGGTTCCCTGGGCAGCTCGCTCAAGGGATACCCACAGCGTTCAAGCTGTGAGCCCTTCACAGCCTCCACTTTTTAGGCCCTGAGGGCGCCGACTCCGTGCACCCCTCCCGTCGGGGGCGCAGGCGGGGGGGGGGGGGGTTGTGGTGGATGGGTCTACCTGTTCACTTGTTTGGGAGAGGAGGACCACCTGCTGGGTTACCATGCGGGTCCCAGATCCCAACATACTTGTCTTTCGGCGTCCGCTCCCTGTCCGTGAGGGGTGGGACCTCGATCACCTTGTGTCGGCCTGCAATGAGGGTGCGAGGGCATGCTGGGGGGGGGGGGGGTGCTGGGCCTGCTTTCGGTCCGGCCCCATTTTAGTTGGGGGGGGGGGGTAGGGGCAGCAAAAGGCCTGCTCCCCGGTTTCCTGGTCCCCAAGGGGAACCAGCCCACGGCCTGCACCCTCGCTTTGTGGTGGCTGAAATTTGGGCCGACAGAGAGACGCCCCGAGAGACGCCATCATTAAAAACACTAGGGGCACCGTTGTTAAATTCGACCGTTTTTAAATACGACCACAGCAGTACCCCCCCCCCCCTCCCTTCCAATGCATCCCTGGGGGCCGGCCTCCAAACCTGCCCTAAGGCGGCATTCTTGAGTTCCCGATAAAATTCTGAACATGTGAGTGTTCCCAAGTGGGGGCGTGAAAAAGTCTACCACAGTCTACCACAGTCTACCACAGTCTACCACAGGCCAAATCAAATCCACCAATGGGGGATCCCAGCAGCCAGGAGGGGGGGGGGGGGGTTAGGATGTGTTTTCATGCTTACCTGTCACTCGTGAATTGTCCACTACCTTCCATTCCATGTCGCCGGTCGACACATGGTGTGGAAAAAGTTGCAGTCGTGCCAAAAAATCTTTTCCTGGCGCCTGCGGCAGCAAATGTCCGGTGTGCCCCACAAGGATTTCGGCCATTCTGGGAGAAGGGGGCTTGCTTGCGCCGGGGGGGGGGGGTACATGGACTGCATCTCAGCACCCCACATGGCCCTCGGTATGGATTAGAGCATCAGGCTGCTCTGACCAACTCGAACAACTCATCAGCACAACCCAAGCTCAAGTGGAGCGTTGGGCAAACCATGTTAGCCCACCGCACTTCTCATTGCCGCATTGTCTTGCTGTCCTTGCAGACTACCAACGGCACCAGACTTGGGCTATTGCACATGTCATCAGCACAAAGCGCACAAAATCATTGGCCCTCGTAGTTCCAGACACCGCGCACACATTGAATGAAATCTGTGGCACAACATTCAACAGGCTCCAGAGCCACGTCAAAATCGTAACCCCGCCCCTTGTAATAGCTACGGAAAAGTCCCAAATCAATACAGTCCCTACGCCTACTGTAGCTTGGACAAGGCCGTAGCTTGCACGTACCACATACATGAGGAGCTGGTGCCAGAAACGGGAATATTATGCACAAATATCCCCAAAATCAGAGCTATGTGGGTTCAAGTGGGCAAACACTCACAATAAATGTGTCCATGGCCCTATGTGACTGGCAAATTCGTCACCAAACCCATGTCTTATTTGGCTGCACTACATTTGTACTGAATGAAACTAGGTACCAAATTCATACGGTCCCCACGCCTGCTGTAGCTTGGGAAAGGGCGTAGCTATTACAGGGGGGGGGGGTATGCATCAGATTGACAAGCAGTAGGCCGCACACCAAACACGCAGTGGCACTGCACAAGGTGCCAGATGACACTAGGAACAAGGGGCGCATTCATACCAGCACCTCCCCCCCACTTGCGCAGGCACCACCAAAGGCACGACGATTTCACTGGGTAGTCGTGCTTGCGCAAGGCTGATGCGTGCGCAAGGGCGGGGGGGTACCTGTGGGTGGGGCACCATCGGACCCAACGCCACAGACACCGCGAGCCACACACGTGGGCGCATCTGTGGAGTTGGGACTGTGCGACGTGGCACCAGCATGAACCAAGGACGGTCAACGGATCATGCCGGGGTAGCTGTACACAGGTCATACAGCCCAGCGCACATGCACGTCCGAGGAGGCAGCACTGTTCGGCAGTTCCGAAGGATATATCTGATCTACAATTCAATTCAGTTCGCAGACAAGACCAAGCGTGTGTTCGGGATACATTCGGTTCTCTGCTTTGACCCTGTTTTGTCGACACTTGGCGTCTGCATGTTGCTACATACAGCGGCGGGGGGGGGGGGGTTGCCAAAAGACAATTTCGACGGAGATAATTTCGGAAGGGGGAAAGTTCGCCACCTCCACGAATCCTGAAACTTGCTGTTATTGACACGAGAGTCCCCGGGTGGAACATCTCCAGGCATCAGCAAGACTGTACACACCACAGGGCTCTGTACACAAGACTGTACACACCACAGGGCTCTGTACACAAGACTGTACACACCACAGGGCTCTGTACACAAGACTGTACACACCACAGGGCTCTGTACGAAAGACTGTACACACCACAGGGCTCCGCTTCTCCGCACGAGGGAAGAGTCCTTCCAACCCTGAAATTCGGCATAGGCCTTGTTTGCGGACAGGGCACTGAACTTGGGGGCATCTTCGCTGTTGGAGAGGGCCCTGCGTTCAGGTTTGTCTCACTGTGGGCACGAACTTGGCAGAATTTACTGCTTTGAGGACCATGCGCTGCGACACCCGTCAACACGAAGGAGGGGCAGCCTCTCCCTCCAGAAGGCGGCTGAATGGGCGAGACCCCAAGTTCCCGCAACGGACGTCACACGGGCCCAGAATTCAGAAAAAAAGAAAAAGGTATTTTTGGAACCAGCGCGACGAGGGGACTCGGAAACGTCCTCGTGTGTCTGCGTGTTGACTCAAACGTGTTCAACCGTTCTTTAGCCCCCCGATTGTTTTGGTCTGTTTAGCACTGGAGTGCACAGTCATTGACGAAGTCCCCGCCCGTTGAGACCCTTGCGAGAAGCCCCCCCCAAATACGAACTTTGTGGGGGCTCTTTGCAGTCCTCTTTTGGGGGGGCTGCGAGCCGGGCTGCAGAAAAAGTGGGAATGGCAAGCGGAGGACTACGGTAGATGATCGGTCTGAATCGGACCGGAAGACCATCCTGATGACGGCGATGCTGATGAACAAGATCCCAATGACGATAAGGAGACTGATACATCAGTGACGCACCCAGCACCCCCCCCCCTCCCCTCCGTGTGACATTCCGTCGGGTTGTTGCTCCTTTACGGGGCCCTGGACAGTCACCCGTTCTTCCCTCCGCATGTTGCGTCGGGTCGCTGCGTTCTGTCGGCCGCTGCGGCCGGTGCTCCTGCTGGTGTCGTTTCCGCGTTCGCGGAGCCCAGTGGTTGGTGTGCCGGGGCTGTGCTGAATGTGGCGGGACGTGCCGTTTGCGCGTCCCCCAGGCTATTGCTTAGGGACCCCGGGGGGGTTGGGTTTGGGGGCCTCAAGGGCTGGAAGTAACCCCCCCCCCCGTGGGGGTAGGGTGTCCGACACACGAAGCAATAGCCTGCCCCCCCCCCCCCCCGATTCCTTCCCCCAGGGGTAGTAGGCACGTGTCGGGCTTGCGGCAGGCGCCTGCCGCGCGAAAGGGATGGCTGAAAATGAGTAGGCCAATGGCACGCAGTACACTGGGGGCACCTGCAAAGGATCGTATTTGAATGCAGGTTGGACCTTCTCCTCCTGCTCGTCCTCCCGATCTTCCTCTTCATCCGGTGGGGCCCCAAAATAGTCCGGCGGCCACGTGTACATGACGCACTCCAAATCGCTTCCAGTGGCATTGGTAAGGGCCTGCACGCCCTCCTCCCCCGCAGGCGTAATGTCAGTCAACCCGCTCAAATTGATTTCTATCGCAAACGTCGAGAGTATGAGCTCAGGCTTGGCCATCAAAGAAGTGATTACGAAGGGCAGGGGTGGGTGGGGCTTTCACTGAGGGGAGGGGGGCCGTTCACTGGAGCCCCTTGGCTGGATCCCCCGCCCCATCCCACCCCATCCCACGCACCTTGGGCTTTTGGCGCAGGCGGTCCTGTTGAACCACTGCCCTCCACCAATCCTGAGCCCGCAGGGTCCGAGAGGAGGGTGGGGTGCGGTTCGGACTTGGGGTGGCCGAAAATGGCAACCCCTCGCTGCGCTTCGAGGGGGTGTTGGAGGGGGGGCGGGGTGGTAGCCCTGAGGGGGGGGTGTCCAGAGATTTGGGGCACCACCCTTGGCATGGGCACCTGGAGGGCACCCAATACACTTCCTCTTGAAAAAGGCCGAGAGAACATCGTTTCTTTCAATAAACCCCCGAGTAATTTTGTTGAGTTTCCCAGAGCTGAAAGCGAGTGCTTGGGGAGGGGGTCCGAGGGGGGGCGGGGGGGGCATGCCCAAAAAAGAATTAAGCAGAGGCCTGGGCACCCCGCGACCAGTATCATCGTACGGTTCCGGAAACCAAAGCACCGGAACTGAGAGGCCAGTACAACACGTGTCACTCCTCCGACAGGAGAAGGGATCACAGCCGCAGACCCCCGACCCTTGCCAGCCGTGCAAAAAGTGACCCAGACCACCCACCAAATCGGAAGATAATTCGAGAGCTCCTCAAAGCAGCAGGGCTGGGGCAGGCGGGCTTTCAATTGGAGAGGGGGGGGGGGGGCGATAGAGCCCCCTGGCTAGAGCCCCCCCCACCCCAAAAGGGGCTCTATTGACGGGACCCCCAAAATCCTACCGAGACTGACCCCTGGGCCTCGGAGGTGACCCAGACCCAAAAATCGGCAAAAAGTGAAAATGGGATTTTTGGAATCAGCGCGTCGAGGGGGTTCAGAAAAGTCATCATTGGCCATACATTTGGTGAAAAAAATATTTGACCATTTTTAATGCTCAAAAAATTTTCGGCGCCTTCGGCGCCAGAGTTCATAATAACTGATTAATGGTCCTGTCAATTGAGCCCTTTTCCCAGACCCCCCCCCACACAGTTTTGGGGGGGCTCTATTGGCCGCCCCCCCCCCCGCCCGCCCGCCCGCAGTTGAAAGCCCTACTGCCCCTCTGATGTATTGGCGCATAATGCCCCGAGATCAGCATGCCAAAGCCATCCGCCCCCACCAATGACTAGCCCCCCCGCAGGCCTCGGCACACCTCGCAGCCCGTGCCTCGGGGCGATGTCCTGCGGCCGGATCCACACCACCGCGTCGTCACAGCCGAGGGCGATCTTCCCGCCGCAGGGGCTGAACGCGACCGCACGCGGGGGCCCCGGCCGCTTCAGCCGCCCGACCACGCGGAGCCCGTCGACCTCGACAAGGCACACCGTCCCGCACGTGGCGGCGGTGGCGACGGTCCCGCCGCACGGGCTGAACGCCACCGCCACGACCCCCTCCCCCACGCGACAGGCCCCCGCACCCTCCGGCGCCGGCGCCTCATCGCCGTCGGCATCGTCGTCGTCGCTGTCTCGGCGGGCACGTCCGCCGCAGACGGGACATGGACCCCCGTAGCCCCCACGTTGGCGATCGTGAGCAGGCCTCGGGTTTGCCCCAGGGCAACTGTGGCCCCACACGGGCTGAGGGCCATCGACCGCACGCTCTCGCGCTCCTCCTCCCCCGTCAGCGCTTTCATGTCCAGCACCTCGAGCGTCGTCGCGTCAATGAGGGCGAGGTGCTGCCGCCAGGACACGGAGACATTGTGGCGACTCCCGAAACCGATCGTAACGCCCGCTTGCCGCCGGTGCCGTTTCGTCTCGACCAGAGCAATGATTCTCCCGCCACACGGGCTGAAGGCGACCTTCCGCACCTTTTGCCACCGCGGCTCCCCCAGCCGCTTCACCGCGACCTCCTTATCGGCGCTGATGAGACGCACGTGCCCCCCGTGGGTGGCGCAGCAGACGAGGTCGCCGCACGGGCTGAACGCGATGGCGTCAGGGGCCTCCATCCGGGACCCGGGGGGATGGAACGCGAGATGTTCCGGGTCTTCAGCATCGGAATCGTCAGAATCCTCAGCCCCCCCCCCCTTCGTTGCCCCCATCTCTCCGACGTTTATGGTGCGGATGCCCTCTTTCCCCCAGAAGCCGGTGATGGCCAAAACGCTGCCGTGCGACGGGCGAAACGCCGCCGGGAGCCCGGGCCCGTCATGCTCGTCCAGCCCGAAGGTCCGCAGAACGAGACCCGGGCCGCAATCCCCCGCCCCCCGGTCCCCGTCCCCCGCATCGAGCGCCGCAAACCTCTGCAGATCGATGACGTGCACGCTGTGGTCGCGGTCGTACTCGCCGCGCATCGTCCGTGCCGCGAGGAAGCGGCCGTCGGGGCTGAACTCGGTGGACAAGACCTTCCCGCGCAGCTTGACCTCGTCGGGCTGTCTGCGCGCGAGCTCCGAGACGCGGCACCGCACCGAGCCGTCCTCGAGCTCATCATCGGACTCATCGTCATCCGCCACGCCGCACACAACGCCAGGCGTCTTGTCGAACCAGACTTTTTGGCCCACCCCAAACGGCGTGGGGGCGGCCTGCAGACAAGACGTGCCGCCGTCGGGGGGCCCAGGCGAGGGGCTGTAAAGTGCACGCCGGGCCGCGAGCGGGACAGTGCACGCCACAGGGGGTGTGCGCACAGGACGAGGAGCTGAACAGGGCACATCATGACGCGGTGGGCCCGGGACAAAGAGCTGGGCAGTGCATATCAGGGGGTGGGGGGGGGCTTTCGTCTCCGGGCGGGGGGGGGCGGGGGGGTTGGCACAAGGTCGTCTCCGGGGGGAGGGGGGGGGTCGATACAGCCCTCTGGCTAGACCCCCCCCGCCAACCCCAAAAGGGTTCAATTGACGCCCCCCCCCCCCCCCCCCCCCCCAACGCTATCGAGACTGACCCCCGAGACCCGGAGGTGACGCGGACCCCCGATTCGGCAAAAAGGGAAAACGGGATTGTTGGAATAAGCGCGTCGAGGGGGTTCATAAAAGTTATCTTTTGCCACGTATTCAGTGAAAAAACAATGGTCAAAAAATTTTGCGGCGGCGCCTTTGGCGCCAGAGTTCATAGTGACTTATTAATGGTCCTGTCAACTGAGCCCTTTTCCCGAAGCCCCCCCCCCCCACTTTTCGGGGGCTCTACCGACCCCCCCCCCCATCCGCGGAAGTGAAACCCCGTCTTCCCCACGGGGGAGGCGTCGCTTGACATCGCCATGGCGCCCACAGCCCAACACCCGCGGAGTAGCCCATGCCGGTGCAGTATCCCCCACGGACGTCCCCGTCGTGGCATCACGTGGGCCCGGGCCGTCGCCCCAAGCCCCAAGTCGGGGGATCGCAGGGCCCCTGATCCCGCCCCCGTCCCCTGCCTCCCCCAGGCGGCGCTGATACCGTGAAAGCAGTAGGCCGCACACCAAACACGCAGTGGCACTGCACAAGGTGCCAGATGACACTAGGAACAAGGGGCGCATTCATACCAGCACCTCCCCCCCACTTGCGCAGGCACCACCAAAGGCACGACGATTTCACTGGGTAGTCGTGCTTGCGCAAGGCTGATGCGTGCGCAAGGGCGGGGGGGTACCTGTGGGTGGGGCACCATCGGACCCAACGCCACAGACACCGCGAGCCACACACGTGGGCGCATCTGTGGAGTTGGGACTGTGCGACGTGGCACCAGCATGAACCAAGGACGGTCAACGGATCATGCCGGGGTAGCTGTACACAGGTCATACAGCCCAGCGCACATGCACGTCCGAGGAGGCAGCACTGTTCGGCAGTTCCGAAGGATATATCTGATCTACAATTCAATTCAGTTCGCAGACAAGACCAAGCGTGTGTTCGGGATACATTCGGTTCTCTGCTTTGACCCTGTTTTGTCGACACTTGGCGTCTGCATGTTGCTACATACAGCGGCGGGGGGGGGGGGTTGCCAAAAGACAATTTCGACGGAGATAATTTCGGAAGGGGGAAAGTTCGCCACCTCCACGAATCCTGAAACTTGCTGTTATTGACACGAGAGTCCCCGGGTGGAACATCTCCAGGCATCAGCAAGACTGTACACACCACAGGGCTCTGTACACAAGACTGTACACACCACAGGGCTCTGTACACAAGACTGTACACACCACAGGGCTCTGTACGAAAGACTGTACACACCACAGGGCTCCGCTTCTCCGCACGAGGGAAGAGTCCTTCCAACCCTGAAATTCGGCATAGGCCTTGTTTGCGGACAGGGCACTGAACTTGGGGGCATCTTCGCTGTTGGAGAGGGCCCTGCGTTCAGGTTTGTCTCACTGTGGGCACGAACTTGGCAGAATTTACTGCTTTGAGGACCATGCGCTGCGACACCCGTCAACACGAAGGAGGGGCAGCCTCTCCCTCCAGAAGGCGGCTGAATGGGCGAGACCCCAAGTTCCCGCAACGGACGTCACACGGGCCCAGAATTCAGAAAAAAAGAAAAAGGTATTTTTGGAACCAGCGCGACGAGGGGACTCGGAAACGTCCTCGTGTGTCTGCGTGTTGACTCAAACGTGTTCAACCGTTCTTTAGCCCCCCGATTGTTTTGGTCTGTTTAGCACTGGAGTGCACAGTCATTGACGAAGTCCCCGCCCGTTGAGACCCTTGCGAGAAGCCCCCCCCAAATACGAACTTTGTGGGGGCTCTTTGCAGTCCTCTTTTGGGGGGGCTGCGAGCCGGGCTGCAGAAAAAGTGGGAATGGCAAGCGGAGGACTACGGTAGATGATCGGTCTGAATCGGACCGGAAGACCATCCTGATGACGGCGATGCTGATGAACAAGATCCCAATGACGATAAGGAGACTGATACATCAGTGACGCACCCAGCACCCCCCCCCCTCCCCTCCGTGTGACATTCCGTCGGGTTGTTGCTCCTTTACGGGGCCCTGGACAGTCACCCGTTCTTCCCTCCGCGTGTTGCGTCGGGTCGCTGCGTTCTGTCGGCCGCTGCGGCCGGTGCTCCTGCTGGTGTCGTTTCCGCGTTCGCGGAGCCCAGTGGTTGGTGTGCCGGGGCTGTGCTGAATGTGGCGGGACGTGCCGTTTGCGCGTCCCCCAGGCTATTGCTTAGGGACCCCGGGGGGGTTGGGTTTGGGGGCCTCAAGGGCTGGAAGTAACCCCCCCCCCCGTGGGGGTAGGGTGTCCGACACACGAAGCAATAGCCTGCCCCCCCCCCCCCCCCCGATTCCTTCCCCCAGGGGTAGTAGGCACGTGTCGGGCTTGCGGCAGGCGCCTGCCGCGCGAAAGGGATGGCTGAAAATGAGTAGGCCAATGGCACGCAGTACACTGGGGGCACCTGCAAAGGATCGTATTTGAATGCAGGTTGGACCTTCTCCTCCTGCTCGTCCTCCCGATCTTCCTCTTCATCCGGTGGGGCCCCAAAATAGTCCGGCGGCCACGTGTACATGACGCACTCCAAATCGCTTCCAGTGGCATTGGTAAGGGCCTGCACGCCCTCCTCCCCCGCAGGCGTAATGTCAGTCAACCCGCTCAAATTGATTTCTATCGCAAACGTCGAGAGTATGAGCTCAGGCTTGGCCATCAAAGAAGTGATTACGAAGGGCAGGGGTGGGTGGGGCTTTCACTGAGGGGAGGGGGGCCGTTCACTGGAGCCCCTTGGCTGGATCCCCCGCCCCATCCCACCCCATCCCACGCACCTTGGGCTTTTGGCGCAGGCGGTCCTGTTGAACCACTGCCCTCCACCAATCCTGAGCCCGCAGGGTCCGAGAGGAGGGTGGGGTGCGGTTCGGACTTGGGGTGGCCGAAAATGGCAACCCCTCGCTGCGCTTCGAGGGGGTGTTGGAGGGGGGGCGGGGTGGTAGCCCTGAGGGGGGGGTGTCCAGAGATTTGGGGCACCACCCTTGGCATGGGCACCTGGAGGGCACCCAATACACTTCCTCTTGAAAAAGGCCGAGAGAACATCGTTTCTTTCAATAAACCCCCGAGTAATTTTGTTGAGTTTCCCAGAGCTGAAAGCGAGTGCTTGGGGAGGGGGTCCGAGGGGGGGCGGGGGGGGCATGCCCAAAAAAGAATTAAGCAGAGGCCTGGGCACCCCGCGACCAGTATCATCGTACGGTTCCGGAAACCAAAGCACCGGAACTGAGAGGCCAGTACAACACGTGTCACTCCTCCGACAGGAGAAGGGATCACAGCCGCAGACCCCCGACCCTTGCCAGCCGTGCAAAAAGTGACCCAGACCACCCACCAAATCGGAAGATAATTCGAGAGCTCCTCAAAGCAGCAGGGCTGGGGCAGGCGGGCTTTCAATTGGAGAGGGGGGGGGGGGGCGATAGAGCCCCCTGGCTAGAGCCCCCCCCACCCCAAAAGGGGCTCTATTGACGGGACCCCCAAAATCCTACCGAGACTGACCCCTGGGCCTCGGAGGTGACCCAGACCCAAAAATCGGCAAAAAGTGAAAATGGGATTTTTGGAATCAGCGCGTCGAGGGGGTTCAGAAAAGTCATCATTGGCCATACATTTGGTGAAAAAAATATTTGACCATTTTTAATGCTCAAAAAATTTTCGGCGCCTTCGGCGCCAGAGTTCATAATAACTGATTAATGGTCCTGTCAATTGAGCCCTTTTCCCAGACCCCCCCCCACACAGTTTTGGGGGGGCTCTATTGGCCGCCCCCCCCCCCGCCCGCCCGCCCGCAGTTGAAAGCCCTACTGCCCCTCTGATGTATTGGCGCATAATGCCCCGAGATCAGCATGCCAAAGCCATCCGCCCCCACCAATGACTAGCCCCCCCGCAGGCCTCGGCACACCTCGCAGCCCGTGCCTCGGGGCGATGTCCTGCGGCCGGATCCACACCACCGCGTCGTCACAGCCGAGGGCGATCTTCCCGCCGCAGGGGCTGAACGCGACCGCACGCGGGGGCCCCGGCCGCTTCAGCCGCCCGACCACGCGGAGCCCGTCGACCTCGACAAGGCACACCGTCCCGCACGTGGCGGCGGTGGCGACGGTCCCGCCGCACGGGCTGAACGCCACCGCCACGACCCCCTCCCCCACGCGACAGGCCCCCGCACCCTCCGGCGCCGGCGCCTCATCGCCGTCGGCATCGTCGTCGTCGCTGTCTCGGCGGGCACGTCCGCCGCAGACGGGACATGGACCCCCGTAGCCCCCACGTTGGCGATCGTGAGCAGGCCTCGGGTTTGCCCCAGGGCAACTGTGGCCCCACACGGGCTGAGGGCCATCGACCGCACGCTCTCGCGCTCCTCCTCCCCCGTCAGCGCTTTCATGTCCAGCACCTCGAGCGTCGTCGCGTCAATGAGGGCGAGGTGCTGCCGCCAGGACACGGAGACATTGTGGCGACTCCCGAAACCGATCGTAACGCCCGCTTGCCGCCGGTGCCGTTTCGTCTCGACCAGAGCAATGATTCTCCCGCCACACGGGCTGAAGGCGACCTTCCGCACCTTTTGCCACCGCGGCTCCCCCAGCCGCTTCACCGCGACCTCCTTATCGGCGCTGATGAGACGCACGTGCCCCCCGTGGGTGGCGCAGCAGACGAGGTCGCCGCACGGGCTGAACGCGATGGCGTCAGGGGCCTCCATCCGGGACCCGGGGGGATGGAACGCGAGATGTTCCGGGTCTTCAGCATCGGAATCGTCAGAATCCTCAGCCCCCCCCCCCTTCGTTGCCCCCATCTCTCCGACGTTTATGGTGCGGATGCCCTCTTTCCCCCAGAAGCCGGTGATGGCCAAAACGCTGCCGTGCGACGGGCGAAACGCCGCCGGGAGCCCGGGCCCGTCATGCTCGTCCAGCCCGAAGGTCCGCAGAACGAGACCCGGGCCGCAATCCCCCGCCCCCCGGTCCCCGTCCCCCGCATCGAGCGCCGCAAACCTCTGCAGATCGATGACGTGCACGCTGTGGTCGCGGTCGTACTCGCCGCGCATCGTCCGTGCCGCGAGGAAGCGGCCGTCGGGGCTGAACTCGGTGGACAAGACCTTCCCGCGCAGCTTGACCTCGTCGGGCTGTCTGCGCGCGAGCTCCGAGACGCGGCACCGCACCGAGCCGTCCTCGAGCTCATCATCGGACTCATCGTCATCCGCCACGCCGCACACAACGCCAGGCGTCTTGTCGAACCAGACTTTTTGGCCCACCCCAAACGGCGTGGGGGCGGCCTGCAGACAAGACGTGCCGCCGTCGGGGGGCCCAGGCGAGGGGCTGTAAAGTGCACGCCGGGCCGCGAGCGGGACAGTGCACGCCACAGGGGGTGTGCGCACAGGACGAGGAGCTGAACAGGGCACATCATGACGCGGTGGGCCCGGGACAAAGAGCTGGGCAGTGCATATCAGGGGGTGGGGGGGGGCTTTCGTCTCCGGGCGGGGGGGGGCGGGGGGGTTGGCACAAGGTCGTCTCCGGGGGGAGGGGGGGGGTCGATACAGCCCTCTGGCTAGACCCCCCCCGCCAACCCCAAAAGGGTTCAATTGACGCCCCCCCCCCCCCCCCCCCAAACGCTATCGAGACTGACCCCCGAGACCCGGAGGTGACGCGGACCCCCGATTCGGCAAAAAGGGAAAACGGGATTGTTGGAATAAGCGCGTCGAGGGGGTTCATAAAAGTTATCTTTTGCCACGTATTCAGTGAAAAAACAATGGTCAAAAAATTTTGCGGCGGCGCCTTTGGCGCCAGAGTTCATAGTGACTTATTAATGGTCCTGTCAACTGAGCCCTTTTCCCGAAGCCCCCCCCCCCCACTTTTCGGGGGCTCTACCGACCCCCCCCCCCATCCGCGGAAGTGAAACCCCGTCTTCCCCACGGGGGAGGCGTCGCTTGACATCGCCATGGCGCCCACAGCCCAACACCCGCGGAGTAGCCCATGCCGGTGCAGTATCCCCCACGGACGTCCCCGTCGTGGCATCACGTGGGCCCGGGCCGTCGCCCCAAGCCCCAAGTCGGGGGATCGCAGGGCCCCTGATCCCGCCCCCGTCCCCTGCCTCCCCCAGGCGGCGCTGATACGCGTTTGTGGCACGCAGCAACCCAGGGCCCGCCTCAGGGCACTACCCAGCGGGTGTGTATGCCCGCGGCTGCCCCTGGGCTGCCGGTCCCTGCGGCAGGGATGCATTGGAAGGGGGGTTTTAGATGTGGGGAATCTACGGCAGTCACAACCATTTGTTGGATGATGCATTTGTTAGACAAAGCAATGAGATAGTTTTTCAACAAATGCTTAAATCAACCATGTGAGCCATTTGGGTAGGGTATGCGAATAGGCCCTTGCATACATGCAGGCAATCTCTGTGAAGGTGATTTGAGCAAAAATATATGAGAGATCTTTTCAACTGCCGCCGGGGGGGGGGGGGGCACCAGGGCGCCCAGCGTACGCCCAGCCACTGTCCCCCTGACGCCAAGGACCAGCTTCAATGGCATTTGTAACCGACAGTACCCGCTCACAACCGCTTTGCCAACCTCCTCCAACCGCCTGTCGCCGCCTCTGAGGCCGCTTCCCTTCTAACGCATCCCTGCCCTGCGGTCAGCGCCCCGTTGGCATGCCGCCCAACGCCGGAGGCACGAGGCACGAGGCACAGGCCCCTCAGTGGAGGTGTCCTGCGCATCCCTCAAAGTAACATACCCATCGACGGCCCTGTGCATGGCTTTTCTTAGCAACGGGGGGGGGGCAGAATGAGAATGGGAGGCACCCGCTTTTGGAAGGCACCCACAGCACTCGACCTACCCCCAGGTGGGGGGGGGAGGGGAGTCAGCTCAAGAGGCACCCACCCACCCCCTCACCGACTGACCAACGCAAAGGAAAATGTAACGGAACAAATCCTGCGGCGCCGGGAATATAGCCCTTCCCCTCAAAACCACCAGCCCAGTCTTGGCCCACCCCACCCCCTGGGGGGGGGGGGGTCCCATCAGAAGGAGGCACCCACCATTTTGAAAAAGGCACGCAACCCACCCTCCAAGGGATGCATTGGAAGGGGGGGGGGTTGCCCCCCTCCCCCCCCTCCAGGGCGCCCAGCGTACGCCCAGCCACTGCCTCCCGGACGCCCAGCGCCGGCTTGAATGGCATTTGTAACCGACGTAACCGTCCCCAACCGCTTTGGCAACCTCCTCCAACCGCCTGTCTATCCGCTTCTGGGGCCGCCTCTCAGGTCCCTTCCCTTCCAACGCATCCCTGCCCCCCCCCCCCCCGGGTAGGGTAGGCGAGGCACGGCCCTGTGTCTCCTGGCACCTCCCACACAGGACCATTCCGCAATTCCGGTTCCGGGGTGGAATTGATTCATGGCTGGCAGCAACAACTGGCCGGCACAAACCTATTGAGGGCCGTACCCCCCCCCCCCCTGCACAAGCACGCCGAAAGGCAGGAAAACGACGGTCAGACGGGTCCCCTGCGGAGGCTCCTGCATACGGCAGATGGATCCACTCAGGGGCCCTGGGCCTCCGGCGTTGGGCGGCATGCCAACGGGGCGCTGACCGCAGGGACGCGGGAGCCCAGGGGCAGCCGCGGGCATACACACCCGCTGGGTAGTGCCCTGAGGCGGGCCCTGGGTTGCTGCGTGCCACAAACGCGTACCAGCGCCTCGTGGGGAGTCAAGCCTGTGCTGCCACGCGCCGCACGGTACCAGAAGAAGGCAGGTGGCGAACACCTGCCCATATCCCACCCCACATCAAAACGAACATTATTGGGCTGCAGTTGCGAGTAGAATGTTGGTGTGAACAGGAGGGACGACCACAAGCATGATCCAGCCCCGTTTTCCCTCGACAATGGGAGCACAACCGCGTCAAGTTGCATTACTGACCACAAAAACCGCGGTCAGAAAAAACCAGGAAAACGGCGGTCAGACGGGGTAGCGTGCTTGGGCAAGCCAGTGCTTACGCAAGACGGCGGGGGGGGGGGGGGGTAAAGGTACCGACTGAGGGCCCTGTGCCTCCCGCACAGGGCTATGGCATACCCACTTAGCGCCGTCTGCCTCCCGCATACCCCCCCCTGCGCAGGCACGGCAGCGGTCCCGCATGCCCAGGCAAGACAGCCCGGCCCGTGCTTAGGCAAGCCTGTGCTTGCGCAACAGGGGGGGGGGGGGGCACTGCCCCATGCGGTGAAGCAATGTGCCACAAAAGTTCCACGGCACACTGCCCCAAGGCAGTGTAGCAGTGTGCCAAAGGAGTTTCACTGCCACTGCCCCGAGGCAGTGCGGCAATAGACCGCAGAACTCCCACTGCCCACTGCCCCCGAGTAGTGCGGCAGTGCACCACACGAGTTCCACTGCCCACTGCCCCAAGGCAGTGAGGATCCCTGCTGCCCGCTGCCCACTGCAGTGTGGCCATATTATGAAGAATACCCACTGCCCACTGCCCGACGCGGTGTGGGAGTGTGCTAAAGGATCTCAGCTGGGGGCCGTAATGTATCCGCCGAGAGCCCTGAGGGCCCTGCGCATCCTGCAAAGGGCGTTAGC
The DNA here is from genome assembly GCA_964036045.1 of Eutreptiella sp. 'Long Island Sound 2002'. Lineage (NCBI taxonomy): Eukaryota > Euglenozoa > Euglenophyceae > Eutreptiales > Eutreptiaceae > Eutreptiella > Eutreptiella sp. 'Long Island Sound 2002'. The sequence goes on from OZ038381.1 coordinate 3,898,546, forward strand.
ATGGACGCATCACGGCCCTATGCGGGAGGCACAGACCCTGAGGGGCTATGATACAGCCCCGCGCGGGCGGCACAGACCCTCCAGCAGAGATACCACAGCCCTGTGCACGAGGCAGGGGGGGGCTCAGAAGGTACATCATGGCCGCCACCCCCCGCGCCTGGCGGCACACCATCTGCATGAATCTGCACCGCTGGCTACACCGCACAGAGCGAGCCTGACAGCACCACGCCGCGAGCCTGTGCGCCGGACGTTAGGGGCTTGGAAACGATCATGCAAGTGCACACCGGGACTGGGACTGGGACTGGGACTGGGACTGGGACTGGCAACTGTTGTGGGCTTTGGACTGGCATTTCTACGTATTGCACGGCTGGGGCAGGTACTTCTGGGATCGGCACTTCTCGCGCGAATCCCACAACTTCCACTGGGACAGGGACTGGGGCTCGTTGTGGGGCTGGGACTGGGACTGGGGATGGACGTGCGGGAGACACTGGAGCTCCCTTCGCCGGATCCTGCACAACAGCCGGAGTGGTGTACCGATGAGGGATACAATCCGGGCGCACCAACGCTGGCTTGCACTTCAGGGAGCTGGACGCTTCAGACGCGTCGGGACGCGGAGGTTTCGAAGTGAAGACCCACAGGAATCCCCCGTTCCCTGGCCTGTGCCCGACTCCCTCTGCGCTACTGACGCTCGTCTTCGCGTGTCCCAGCGGGCGGCAATGACGCATCAAGCCATGTTTTCAGCCCGGCAAGCGCGATTGCAGGTTGACCCACGGCGACCGCCGGGGACCTTTGGGCCATCGTCGGGTGACCATTCGGTGACAATGGGAATTCGTAGCGAGCCATGGGGGGCCATGTAGCACCGTCTAGACCGTCCTCGCGGGGCTCATTGGCCCGGAAAGCGCCGTTTGGGCCCGTGCCTGAATGGCTCTTTTGCACAGAAGCTCAGGCCACGCTGTCCCTCCGTGTGACCACCAGAATTATGTGCCGTGCCTTGAAAACGTATTTGTATTGCCACAACGTGTGTTCTTGCCCTTGCATCTGCACGACGGAGACAACAACAGGAATGCTACACCCAAAGTAACCCCCCCCCTTGCGCAAGCACGGCCGCGGTCCCACAAATCAGGCCAAAACGGCGGTTCAACGCCCACCCCGTGCTTAGACAAGGCCGTGCATGCGCATGACACATGTGACAGCCAAACCGGGAATAACATTGTTAGCCATGGCTGAAAATCACATCAGAACAAGCAGCATGGGGTTGCAATGTGTAGTACAATGTTGTTATGAACAGAACGCACCATCACAGACATGACTGAGCCCCTCTTTCCCTGTACAAACGCACTACAGACACCCAATCCTCCATTCTGGACCACAAAAACAGCGGTCCCAAAATTTCCTCAAAACGGCGGTTCAACGCCCACCCCGTGCTTAGACAAGGCCGTGCATGCGCAAGGGGGGGGGGGTAGCGCTGCATCTCACGTTGCAAGGCAGAACGCCCTGACCAGCCGCCCCAATCTCATGCAAGTCTCCCCCAGCCCCCCCGCCATCGCATGCCCATCCAGAGATATCCTCAATGGCCTTGAGCTATCCTCAATGGCCTCGGAATAGAGATATCCTCAATGGCCCAGAGATATCCTCCATGGCCTTGAGATATCGTCAATGGCTTGAAGACATCCCCAATGGCCCAGAGATATCCTCCATGGCCTTGAGATATCGTCAATGGCTTGAAGACATCCCCAATGGCCTTGAGATATCCTCAATGGCCTTGAAATATCCTTGTGGGAGCACCTCGTGGAACCTCCTGCCGACCCCCTTCCGGGCCCTTTCGGCCCCTGACATCTGACTTCCTGAAGGAGAGCTGGCGGGGGACAAGAGGCGAACAACGGCAGGCGCTTCCAGTTTGAACGGTGACAAGGGGGCGTCAAGAGGAGGTAAGGCGGGCCTTCCTCGGTGCAAGTTCAAGGGAGGAACATTATTGACCCGCCGGAGAGTATACCAGCCTTCGTGAGGCCCACCGCCCCAATCCGGTGTCGGAGTGGCTTTTGCGGCCTCCGGGTGTCAGGAAGTTGCGTTTCTTTCGCCCCAATGCCCGTCGCAGTGTTCGGGCCGCATGGGGGGCCTTGAGGGCGCACGTTTCGTTGTCTCCCTTTGGCAGGCACGGTCGGCCGCGGTGAGTCACGAGGCGCACCGAATCTGCTCGTTGACCCACATTCGCTGGTTGTCCTCCAGGCAAACGATGGGCACGGGCGGCCCAAGGAAGGGATGGCGGGAAGGGTCAGGCGAGGGCATCCTCTCTGCAGTCTGAGATGCCTTTGCACACTGCACGCTCAGCGCAACCTGCACAATTCCCTTCGCTGCTCTGTGATCACGTGATCACAGCTGAGGATGCGCGGAGCCCGTCGCCTGCGGTGCAGGGGCGTTCCGGGGCTGAGTTTCCGGCCGGAAAACGGGCTCAAAGGGCCCCCATCCGCCAACCTTTTGACCCAAACCCCCAACCCCCGTTTGATGATCCTCACTCACTGTGAGCCTGATCGCACTGCACAGGCAATTGTGCGGGAATATTGTGTGCAGACCTGATACACCCCTCAAACACACCCCCAAGAACCAGAACTACCACCTGACATGGCAACTTCCCGCTCAACTTCCTGCTACAAAATGGGGGAGAAGGGAAAATGGGGGAAACTAGGGGAAACGGGGGGAAATGGGGTAAAACGGGGGGAAATGGGGGGAAATGGGGTAAAACGGGGGGAAATGGGGGGGAGATGGGGGGAAATGGGGTAATGTGGGGGCACCGAATTAGGCACCTATTTGATCAGGTCCCCAAAAAAGTACAGTCCAAACGGAAGTGTTCTTTGGACGCGGCATTCGTTGGACACGGGGGGGGGGGGGGCAGATTAGGCTGCACACCTGCGTCGGCTTCAGTCCGGATAGCGGGACTCGAATGTACGCCGGGGTCTGCAGCGCAAGGGGGATATCCTTCTGATTAGGAAGGCCATGGTACTTGCAAGTTACTGACCCATCCCTGTGCACCGCAGTCACGTGAGAGGGTATCCACTTGTGTTGGCTGCTCGAAAACACTTCGACTTCTTGCCCGGGGTAGTAGCACGAGCCGTTCATGTTTGGGCAATGCGTAGCGGATGGTACAAAACGGATGAACAAACGGGAACCTGCGCGTGTGCAAGGCCGTGTTCCAAGAGACAGAGGACACAATTTCAGCAGATGTGACCCGACATCATTGAACGGTTGCACAATGTGTCGGTGATTAGATGTATCGTATGGCCCGATTTCATAAGATACGTCCGTGCACGGGACTTATCTTATGAAATGTATCTTATGAAATCGGCCCATAAGATACATGTAGCGCAGAAATTATCTGATGAAAAGTCAGTAAGATACATCGGCACTCCGGATTTATCTTAGGGTCCGGAGGAATTTTCGTGGCGCCCCGGACCATGAGAAAAATCCATGTGCCGATTTATCTTACTGACTTTTTCATAAGATAATTCCGTCATTGGATGTACATTTGACAGAAAGGAACCGTCATCACTATCATACTGTACCGAGCCCCTGGTTTCCATCAACCAAATGCAGTCCAAGTCACACGAGATGAAGTGGTCAAAAACGGACCTTTCCGTGGTTTTTAAGTGCACATTGCAGTGTGATGCCCAACTTCAAGCCTTCCAGCCGAAAGGGACGATGCGGTAGCGAGGCAGTGGGGGGTATTGGCCGCTCCTACATTATTTCGCGGGCTAGAGCCTGGTACCGTATCTGCCTCTGACATCTGTGCCGAGCCGTGGGTATCACGTCCTGCACACTGACTGGGGGTCAATAGTTGGCGGTCAAAGGGAGGCCCTATTGAGGGACAGGGCGTCCTAGGGCTCCCGTGAGCAAACGCAGAAGCAGCAGCACCAGTGTCAGCAGCCGCAGCAACTCTAGCATCAGCACCAAGGGCGGCTGCAGCCACAGCAGCTGTAGCAGCACACACGGCAGCAGCAGCAGAAGTAGCAAGAGCCAGACTAGCAGCAAGATCAGCAGCAGCTGCAGCAGCAGGCAACACAGAGGGTACATTTGCCCGGCGCACGCCCGGCATCCAAATCAATGTTCCAGCCATGCATCCCGATGCTTGACCCCCAAACATCACTCCTTGCTCCAGCCCAGGAACCCTAAGCACAAATAACACAACAAAGCACGACTGCAGACGAACAGAAAAGCTTTCATGCCTTGTTATTCGACAATCGTAACCCCTGCCTAGGATTGTGTTCCAAGGAAATAATATAGGGCATAGCAGGCCAGGGGCATAGTGTTCCGGGGGCATTGTATTCTGGGGGCAGAGTGTTCCAGAGTCATAGTGTTCCGGAGGCATAGTATTCCAGGGGCATAGTGTTCCAGAGGCACGGTGATCTGGGGGCATAGTGTTCCGGGGGCATAGTGTTCCGGGGGCATAGTGTTCCGGGGGCATAGTGTTCCGGGGGCACAGTGTTTCGGGGACATAGTGTTCCGGGGGCACAGTGTTTCGGGGACATACTGTTTCAGGGGCATAGTGTTCCAGAGGCATAATGTTCCGGGGGTAAAGTTTTTTTAGGGCAGAGTGTTCCGGGGGCATAGTGTGACAGGGGCGTCGTTCCGGGGGGATAGCGTTCCGGGAGCATGGTGTTCCGGGGGTAGAGTGTTCTGGGGGCATAGTGTCTGGAGGCATGGTGTTGCGGGGGTAGAGTGTTCCGGGGGCAGAGTGTTCCCGGGGCAGTATGCCCCTGAAACACCATGCCCGGAAACACTATGCCCCCGGATCACTATGCCCCCGGAACACTATGCCCCCGAAACACTCTGCCCCCAGACCACTAAGCCCCCGGAACACTATGCCCCCGCAACGCTTTGCCTGCAGAACACCCTGCCCCTGGAAGTATATGCCTCATACTCTCATGCTCATGGTTCCATTTAAAAGCATTGACCAAGAGGGCCAGGGTGAAGACAACAAAAAGTGTTCCGGAAAGTAGCCCAGTTGTTTGGATTTGTGGCTCAGTGGAGATGGAGAACAGCCAGTTCTGGCCTGTCAGGCATTCTGTACAGACCCTTGAAGTCTTCATGGGTTTTCCAGATGGGTGTAGATCCCATGTCGGTTCGGGTGGGAGGTTCACTGCACAAATGCAAGCGCCATAAAAACACTGCACCCGATCCCTCATGAATGACTGTGCGCCATGTTGGCAGTACATTCGAGGCTGGTGATGTAAGAAAGATTTGCGTGTGATGCGACCGGAACTCTCGTCGGGGCGCGTGGCAACGATTTCCTTCCTTTGATTTTGGAAGCCCAATTTGAATCTGGCTTTTGCCTCAACAGAATCCCGTGACAAGTGTTTTGCGTACCCGGACCAGTCTGTATCCAACAGAAGCCAGTGAACTCCTGGCCCAACAACCCAACATCCAGCCGCTCATTTTGGCTCTTATCACTTTTCCAGGCGCCACCAACCGCTTTCTAGCTGCTCCTGAGCTCTTATTTCCGGTCTCTTTGCCGGGGGCATAGTGTTCCGGGGGCGTTGTGTTCTGAGGGCATAGTGCTCCGTGGGCACAGTGTTCCAGCGGCATTGTGTTCGGTCCAGCTTGTTTGTCATGGTTGTGTTTGTTTGGGTCGGGGTGGGGCAGGAGTCTCTTTGACATGCAACCACTTCCAGACCCACTATGCTACATTTGGATAAGGGCGTGCTCGTGCAAGATGACCTTCCTTACCGCAATTGGGGTGCTAAATGAGATTTAATTTTGGTACAACAAGCATGAAGGGAGAGAAGAAGGCAGGAAAACGGGTAGACACTGCTCCGCTCAGTGCAGCGTTGTTTTGGTGACCGCCCGACATACGGCAATTGAAGCACCTGAAACATCAGCACAAAGAGGTCAGAACCGAATGGCTTGAGCCCTGAGAAGCCGGACTGTCGGGCACTTCTACTAGCCCCAGGTCCTGTAGCCGGGGGCGGCTGGGAGGGGGGGGGGGGGATAAGATGGAGATGCAGCCTAGAAGGGGCCCTGAATTTCTCACCAGAAGGGCAGTGCATAATGTTACCCCGCTAGGACCTCCAACCAGGTACCAAATGAACACGCAACGTACATCTGCTTCACTTTGGGCGGTATGTTGGTGCTTGCAAAATTGACACGTATGCATCCCTATCTCATCCGTGCTCGGACCCAAATGTATCGCAAAAGGCAAATATGCAGTCAGTTCTTTTCCCAACCATGAATGCGGGCACCGTCATCCATGTGACGGTTCCCCGGAGGGGGGGGGGGGGGGCATCAATGTACTCGGGCACTGGGTTACACAGAGTTGCTTCGTAACTGTCAACCACTCACAACATATAGCATCCTTCAGGGTGTGCAACGATACACACTATCAGCAGCAACACGAACTGGCTCACAACGCCATACAAGTTGCTTGTTCAAGCGCTGACAAAGTGACACTTCCCCGCCGGGGGGGGGGGGGTTGGCACAAGGCCTCCGTATCTGATTGTTTGCCTTTGGCGGCGCCTATTGGCCTCTCGCCACTGCTCATTCTGACCCTCTGCGGGCCTGAACGTGTTTTGGTTGTGTCAACGGAGCCCCTGGATGACTTGTCCTGTTTGACTACTCCAGGGTCAGCTGTCCCAGAGACAGGCTGTTGCCCGTGCCGTTGACCAGGTGCATCCAGATGCACACTCCGAGTCCATGCTGGGTTTGCCAACTCCAGCACCGACTTGAGCGCGCTGGGGTGTGCATCTGCAGGATAATTTTCCTGACAGGGGCTTCTAACACCCACAATGATTCTTTCCCGTTTTGCCTTTCCTTGTTCTCCTTCTGCGCTCTGCACCGTTTTCGGCGAGCGCGGTCTGCCGTGTCCTGTTACCCTCCTTGGTTCGTCCCTTTCCCCCTGCCCAGTTTCTTCCCCGCCCTCTCCATTCTTTCTGCCCTGGGGGGCATTGGGTGGCGGGGGTGCGTGTTGCTGTAGGGAGGGGGTTGAGTAGGGGGCGGGGGAGGGGGAGTGGGAGTGGGTTCGTCTCTCCCTGACCCCTCCTTCCCCTTGAGGAGGGGTGGGGGGGGGGGGGCAAGGGGTTAGTAAATGCCCGGTGTGCGCCCTGTGCGCCATATTTGGGCAACTGTCCCCGTAATCACCCCCATTGTTCGCCTGCCACAGAAAGCCCCAAGAGTAATAAAAAAAAGGGGGACCACCCAAGATTGCATTTGAAAGCATGCACATTGCAGGACATGGCAATGAGCCATGGCATGTGAAATTGAATGCCAGAAATGCTTGTTGGCCCGCAGTCCCTCTTTATGGTGCGCCAACAGGGCCGTGGTTGGGAAACGTGCCCAATGTACCCAAAACGTGCACTGTGCGCGTCCTGTGTGCGGGCGACAGACACAGGGGTGAGGGGGGGGTGAGTGTGCCATTGTACTTGGTACTGAATCAGTTCAGGCCCCAAATTCAGAAGGTAGGTACGCCTTCTGAAGCTGTTCGCGGCCTTAGGCGCAGAAGCGGAAACGCATCCGGCACTGACCCTGAGGTCTTCGGCAACAGGGCGCCCAACATCACGGGCTGCTCTGTCAGCCATGGAATGCTCAACGTACCAGGCACGGTCAGTGCGATGGGGGCTCCATGAGCGACCGAAGAAACGCCAACCACGTGTCGGATACAACGCGCTCCGTGAAGCCACAAACGTACACCACTTTGCCGTCGTCTCCAACCTGGTACTGCCGGGCGGCCTGGGCCTCAGTGACGGGTAGGTGCCCCCCCCCAGCCCGCTTTCTCTCCTCCAGCGCCTGCTCGAGAGGCAGCATCCGCAAGCCGTAGATCAGCCCCTCTCCGGTTGGCCGCGGCACCTCCCCATTGCATAGCACGAAGAACTCCCGCAAATCCACCGGCAGCTGCCACCCGTACCCTCTCTCCAGGTGCAGTATCTGTCCTGCCCCCAGACCGCCCTGCAGAAACCATGTGTCGGACCCTATGAACAGCCTCAGGGCGTGGAACGTGGCCCTGACGTCGCGGCGCGTGTCCATGCAGACCACAAACCGGCTTCGGTAACACGCAATGGCGTGGACGCTGTGGTGCCAGCCACGGCGGGTGCAGAAGGGCTGCCACAGCTCATTGCTGGCGAACGCCTGCCGGCAGCCGCGGCTGACAGCACATAAAGTGGAGAGGCTGGTTGCCCCCAAGTTTTTCCCGATCAGCGTCAGAACATCGTGAGGGAGCCCAGACAGCGCCGCCATCGGACTTTGGTGGGTGCACAGGTCCTTCCATGGGCCGCCATGTCGGGCCTCAAACATATTCTCTGCCAGTTTGCTGCTCCCAATCCCCGCTGATTCCCTTGATGCCGCAGACGATGGCGCAGGCTGTTGGGCGTGGGGGCTCCATTGCACAAATTCATCCATTTAGGGAAACAATGAATGGCAAGACCACACTCTGTGGACACGGTGGCAAAGCGCAAGAAGCCGCTGTTAGTCACTCGCTACGTGCCGTGTGCCAACTGTCATCAACAGCACAATTAGACCTCAACAAAATTGTGACTGAGTAGAGAGGCACCAAAGGCCTTGCATGCGTCGGTCAGGGGGGAGTAAGCGGCTCCTAGGCCTGTTGTAAAAGGGGATCCTCCAATACTTCATTTGATGTTTAGTTTTCACTCAACAAATCTTCCCAGCCCCCCTATCAAGGTATTACATGTGTGTTTTATATTTGCATTGTGGTCGTGCAGGTTCAGGGCACTGACCTCCTGCAAGAAAGTGGACAATGGATCCATTCGGAAAACTGGCGCAGGCAAATAACCCAAACATGCAAGCGGCACCATGGAGCTTACCTTGCCACGGGGGGAGGGAGGAGCTGCTGTGTCGTGTCATGGCTTGGTGTGGCACGGTGCCCTATCCGGTGCCTCCCCATGGTGAAAGTACATCGGATGGCCCCTTGGGAGCAACCACCACCATAGTTTGGGGTCTCCCTGCTGGATTGTTGATATTTCCCAACCTTGTCCAAGTAGCTAGAAAATTTTGCTCTTCAGGGGTAGCCAGCAGTTAATCCACAGCTGCTTGCTCGGGCCAGAAGACTAAATCTTGGTGGGCCACGTCCGGTGCTCCCCCTTGGACTTTCCCCTCTACAGTCGTCTGAGACGAGATTTGCCGATGGGCACTGACAGGGTTGTCCTTAACGCTAAAAAGAAAAACTTTCCGGCCTCCGGTACCCTCAGCCTTACGGCCCTACAGCCTTACGGCCGATAAGTAATGCTGTCGGCCAGCGACCAACGGGCGTTGGTTGACTTGAATTCAAGCCGTGTTCATCACAATGGTACATTTTCCCGTTGCTTCTTCTTGGTTGGGACTTCGGCGACATATGTGATTGACGCTTTCTTTTGCTTGTTCGACCTTTTCTTGCTTTTTGTTCCTTGCGACGTTGGCGGCGTCGGGGCAAACCTTTCGTGAGGGGTTTGAACTTGTTAAATCTCCAATACTTCCAATTCTATCCTTGATACCCTCTTCAGTGGCAAAGCACGACAATGCACGGTTGCACCATAACGACACACTGAAAAACAGTGACGTATGAAAGTTGCTTTTGGGCATGAAATTAATTGGTTGTTAGTACACTTCATGTGTTAACCATGCAACCTTGTTGTCACTCAAGGGCTACGAGGCAGTCATGCGACGTGCGCCTGCGGTTTGTAGTGCTGCCCCTGGACAAAAATCCAGGGCGCCCAATTGTCCTTTGTCGCAAGCTGTATTATAACCTGCTCCTGCAAGCGTATGGGGATGAGTGTCAGTTTGAGTGTGTGGCCGATTTACCTACGGTAAACCAGGCCTCCAAAGTTGCACTGGGTGTATTGCGCGCGCGCACAGAGCACATGAGTCAGCACTTCAAGACAGGCCGACGGTACAGACCACCGTCTACATTCCTGATGGTGAAAAACAAATTCCAGGAGGATAAAGGAGAGGGGCTGAAAGTGCGGTTGGTGTTTTCTTATTTTGCTCATCCCATGAAGGCGTATGCGAAAAAGGTAGGGCGCAGCTTGACGCTGCTATCGAAAAAAGCGCAGGCGCTGTTGCCCACGTTTGAGATGCTGGACATCTCTGACATCGTGTCGTGGGCGCGCCATACAGACACAGCCCGCCCAGTTTCTGCGTGCAAAAGTGCGAGAGACCGCACGCATCCGTGCATGTACCGCAGGGCCGTGGTTTAGCCTGGGACCGGAAAGAGGGTATGACGTCATGCGCAAAGCGTATGGCGAGATGTTCACTAACCTGTCCTGGACCGACGTTTCCCAGTACCTCCATTTTGACTTGTTTCAGAATGACCTCTTTGTACTCGGTACTCGGGTAATGCAACAGAAACGGGGGGTGGCGATAGGCGGTGTGCTGTCAGCGCAATGTGCCTCCCTATACTGTATGTATAAGGAATATAAATGGCTGCAACAAAGGGGGGTTTGGGAGCGTGGGCACACATCCCTGGGCTCCTGGCGCAGCCGTTTAGGTTCCGTGACAATATTGTTGGAGTACGCCACTGCAAGACCTCCTTGGAGACGCTCAGAAAGCGGTTTGAGAAAATCCTGGGTTTGAGTTTACAGGTTGAAGGGGAAGGTACAGTGTGGAACTCCCTTGAAGCGAAGTTAATCTTGAAGCCAGGAGGTGAGGGGCTGGACATCGGGCTAAAAGACCGCACGACTGAATGGGATCCCCTGAGGGCAGTGCGCCGGTACCCTGATGCACACTCCCCCAATACTCGGTCTGTACTCCGTTCCCTGATCCCAGGGCTAATATATAAGTGTATCCAGTATGCTTTCGACGCTAACCACGACTGACTGAAGAGACCTTTATGCACAGGTGACATGTAGCCACGCAGCGACGAAAGCACTCAAAAATGGTGAGGGGAGAGGATGGCAACCAAAGGACACAAAAGGGCCCCAGATGGGGCCTCAATGGGCCCATTGGTACACGATGCACACATCTTTTCTCAGCTATAGGCGCAAGCCTTTTGTGTTCTCATGCTTGCTGAAAGTGCCTACTGACGAGTCTCTGTGTGCTTTGCCTGCGATAATTCCGTGATGTGTAGGCCTACATCGATTGTGGTTTTCAAAAGCGTCACCTCATTTCCCAGATAACTTTTGTATTTGACCGACTTTTCACATTTTTTCTCGAAATCCAACAGATGGCATGAGTTTGTTTACAAAGGTCGATTGGAAATTTAATTTTGTGTAGATTCCAACTCTCAACAGTTTGCCACCAAATGGATTTTTGGTACTTGTATTTTAGGGGTCGCCATGACTCGTGGCTATTTTTGGCACTGTGGCAATCGCCCCTCGGTGAGTACTTGGCGTTCGAGCCTCTTAGGTTGTCCCCTAAGGTTGGAGATTATCGCCCACAATGGTGCTAATGGAAGGAATGTAGGACTTGGGTGAAGCGACGCAAGCTTAGTTGAAGTTGAAGGAGTCACTCAACAGGTGTTCACGTTGCGGTGACTCTCGTACCTTCCCTGCCATTGCAGGGTACAATTTCGTCGTGAGATGCATCGCATCTTCCACGATGGAAGAGCGCCAAGACACTGGCAAGAAAGGGCACGCCTTGGCTGCCTATGCTGCCTATGCTGTGCAGGGTTTCGGAACACTGGCGGCCCAAATGTCTACAGTTGTGAACATTGCAGAGTGCCACTATTAGAATGACTCCTGTCACAACGGTTGTAGGGGGGAAGGTTTGGACCTAAGTCGACCGCAAGGTTTGTAGGGCCCCGCCACCGTATCGTGAAAGGTTGGTTTTTTTTTTGCAAAACGTAGCTCGAATCCGGGAGAATTTTGGCCCCCCGCCCACACTTGGGCCCAAAACGGCCTCAGTTTTGCTCTACGGCACTTGGGGGGAGACGCAACAGCAAACGACCATGAAATGGATAATTCATCGCTGGGGATCAGATTCGTTGTGGTTCCGATGTTAAAATCTTTCAGAAAAATTGTCAATGTTCGCTGAACGACAAAATTTGGCGCTACCGCGAAGACGTCTGTCGGTCGGTTGTTAAAAACTGAATATTGGACCGCACTACGCTATGCATTGCAAACAGATCATACCCTTACAGCAAACATCGCTTGCGCCAGTGGCCAGCCACTCTGGTTCTGGTACACACACGTGTGCTGTACGTCTGCAGCATGCCCCTGGCGTATTCCGGTGAGGCTTGGTCATTTTCATTTTCATGGATGGTTCAACATTGTTTTGAAGAGGAATTTGTGTTTCACCCGGTGAGGCTTGGTAGTTTTCATTTTCATGGATGGTTCAACATTGTTTTGAAGAGGAATTTGTGTTTCACCCGTTTGCCAATAAGTTTTGAGGCATCTTTTAGCTCGATGAAGCAAGGCGGCGCACCATGGCTGGAAACCAAGTGGGGCCAGCGGGACGTGATTCCGCTGGTGATCTCCAGCAAGTCTGAGTGTAAGTGAGATAGATCCGACCGCACCCTCGTGGACACGAACTGTGAGTTCACCCTGATCTCCCTTCACATGCTATGCTACAGCCACAAGAAGCCGAAGGCAAGCTCTATATAAGAAATGCTACATGATAGTATTTCTTGGGTCAGGGGCCCCAGCATTTCTTCCCAAAGAAATGCTATCATGTAGCGTTTCTTTATATCGGCTATCTGGGTCTCACAATTTCTCAATGAAGAAACGCTATCGGCGACCCTGGATGGCAAAACCCACATTCATAACACAATGGCACTGTGGGACGGAGCATAGAAAGCATTACGTGCATAACACGAGACATGGTGCGAACAATCACGATCACGTCATGTTTTGTTTGTTTAAGCTTGCATATGACTTTCTTTGCCTGTTGACGTGCTCCGTCTTTTGAATTTGCTCGCCATCGAGACAAGAGTAGTGAACAATTCAAATGAACTGCGAAACGTCACTTTGATGAGTATGGTACCCCGCACCACTGGAGGCGGAATGGCTACCATTGTGATACCCTTGAATCAACATCATGTAGAAAAAGGAACAATTGTGGCGTCATGGCACAACTTTCACAAATCCATGAACCATGCCGAGGAACTCGAGCCAACTTGGCACACCAAAGGTGGTAGGTTGCTCGGCAAGCATCACATGACACCGCTTGGAGAGCAATGGTGTCACGTTTTCGGGGAATTGGCTCATCACACATATAGCATACACCAGGTTTAGCCTTTGGCTTACATGGAGCGGCCTTTGGCTTCTTGGCACCTGTGAAAGGGTTGGGCATGTCCGTGAAGACTTGATTGTTGGCTGCACCCTCCTCGCTAGGTGGGGCTGCAAAAGCTGCTTCACGGTATGCATCTTGGCCTTCTGCAAGTGAAGTAAACACATCCCCCCTTTCAGACAATTGGGTGGGAGGAAACTCTTCATAATCATCCTCTTCATCACGCAAAGATGAATCCACGGAAATATTCAACACATCAGCCGAATGTGAGCTTAGTAAATCTTCACATGGTGCTGGGACGCACAGCATAGAAGGTAAAAAATGGCAGGAAAATGCTGAGCATATTGCTCAGGATATTTGGGGATGCTCAGCATTCATGCTCAGCAAATGGGACTCATATTGCAGGGTTGATCTCGGAAGTCCCAGCCAAAATTTCTTCCGAGCTCCCCCGGCACGGTCGGCTGGGAAGCCCATGGAACATTCCTACCGATATCGGTTGCGTTTTGGGGGGCCGATCTGGCTGCCAAAACTTCCGAGCATCTTTCCGAGGGATTTCAAAAACTTCCAGGCGTTTTTCCATCGGTTTTTTGTACAATGAACTACACCGTTCTTGGTTCCCAAATCCCACACCTCAGCAAAGAAACACACAAAAAGGCAAGCATGACGGTTCACTTAACACCTCTACTGCTACCGGAATCCACTGAGATTAGACACCCTGCCCCATTGTTAGAGGGTGGGGGAGGTGGGGGAGGGTTGGGAGAGGGTTGGGAGAGAGTGGGAGAGGGTTGGGAGAGGGTGGGAGAGGGTTGGGAGACGGTTGAGAGAGGGTTGGGAGAGGGTGGGAGACGGTTGGGAGAGGGTTGGGAGAGGGTGGGAGAGGGTTGGGAGAGGGTGGGAGAGGGTTGGGAGAGGGTGGGAGAGGGTTGGGAGAGGGTGGGAGAGGGTTGGGAGAGGGTGGGAGAGGGTTGGGAGAGGGTGGGAGAGAGTGGGGGAGGGTTGGGAGAGGGTTGGGAGAGAGTGGGAGAGGGTTGGGAGAGGGTGGGAGAGGGTTGGGAGACGGTTGAGAGAGGGTTGGAGGAGGGTGGGACAGGGTTGGGAGAGGGTTGGGAGAGGCTGGGAGAGGGTTGGGAGAGGGTGGGAGAGGGTGGGAGAGGGTTGGGAGAGGGTGGGAGAGAGTGGGAGAGGGTTGGGAGAGGGTGGGAGAGGGTTGGGAGACGGTTGAGAGAGGGTTGGGAGAGGGTGGGAGACGGTTGGGAGAGGGTTGGGAGAGGGTGGGAGAGGGTTGGGAGAGGGTGGGAGAGGGTTGGGAGAGGGTGGGAGAGGGTTGGGAGAGGGTGGGAGAGGGTTGGGAGAGGGTTGGGAGAGGGTTGGGAGAGGGTGGGAGAGAGTGGGGGAGGGTTGGGAGAGGGTGGGGAGAGAGTGGGAGAGGGTTGGGAGAGGGTGGGAGAGGGTTGGGAGACGGTTGAGAGAGGGTTGGAGGAGGGTGGGACAGGGTTGGGAGAGGGTTGGGAGAGGCTGGGAGAGGGTTGGGAGAGGGTGGGAGAGGGTGGGAGAGGGTTGGGAGAGGGTGGGAGAGAGTGGGAGAGGGTTGGGAGGGGGTGGGAGAGGGTTGGGAGACGGTTGAGAGAGGGTTGGAAGAGGGCGGGAGAGGGTTGGGAGAGGGTTGGGAGAGGCTGGGAGAGGGTTGGGAGAGGGTGGGAGAGGGTTGGGAGAGGGTGGGAGAGGGTTGGGAGAGGGTGGGAGAGGGTTGGGTGAGGGTGGGAGAGGGTTGGGAGAGGGTGGGGGAGAGTGGGAGAGGGTTGGGAGGGGGTGGGAGAGGGTTGGGAGGGGGTGGGAGAGGGTTGGGAGAGGGTGGGAGAGGGTTGGCAGAGCGTTAGGAGAGAGCCCCTGGTTGTGAAAATCTGAAACAGTGGGCCCCTATAGGGGGGCGGATAGTCGAGCTCACTTTGGAGCCTTCTAAAACTGTGATGGTGTGGTAAAATTCCACAAAACAAAGTTGTGGTGAAAGCTGGTGGTTGGGGCTTTACATAGAGCCCCTAGTTGTAAAAATCTGAAACAGTGGGCCCCTATAGGGGGGCGGATAGTCGGGCTCACTTTGGAGCCTTCTAATCATGTGATGGTGTGGTAAAATTCCACAAAACAAAGTTGTGGTGAAAGCTGGTGGTTGGGGCTTTACATAGAGCCCCTAGTTGTAAAAATCTGAAACAGTGGGCCCCTGTAGGGGGGGCGGATAGTCGAGCTCACTTTGGAGCCTTCTAAAACTGTGATGGTGTGGTAAAATTCCACAAAACAAAGTTGTGGTGAAAGCTGGTGATTGGGGCTTTACATAGAGCCCCTAGTTGTAAAAATCTGAAACAGTGGGCCCCTGTAGGGGGGCGGATAGTCGAGCTCACTTTGGAGCCTTCTAATTCTGTGATGGTGTGGTAAAATTCCACAAAACAAAGTTGTGATGAAAGCTGGTGGTTGGGGCTTTACATAGAGCCCCTAGTTGTAAAAATCTGAAACAGTGGGCCCCTGTAGGGGGGCGGATAGTCGAGCTCACTTTGGAGCCTTCTAAAACTGTGATGGTGTGGTAAAATTCCACAAAACAAAGTTGTGGTGAAAGCTGGTGGTTGGGGCTTTACATAGAGCCCCTAGTTGTAAAAATCTGAAACAGTGGGCCCCTGTAGGGGGGCGGATAGTCGAGCTCACTTTGGAGCCTTCTAAAACTGTGATGGTGTGGTAAAATTCCACAAAACAAAGTTGTGGTGAAAGCTGGTGGTTGGGGCTTTACATAGAGCCCCTAGTTGTAAAAATCTGAAACAGTGGGCCCCTGTAGGGGGGCGGATAGTCGAGCTCACTTTGGAGCCTTCTAATTCTGTGATGGTGTGGTAAAATTCCACAAAACAAAGTTGTGGTGAAAGCTGGTGGTTGGGGCTTTACATAGAGCCCCTAGTTGTAAAAATCTGAAACAGTGGGCCCCTATAGGGGGGCGGATAGTCGAGCTCACTTTGGAGCCTTCTAATTCTGTGATGGTGTGGTAAAATTCCACAAAACAAAGTTGTGGTGAAAGCTGGTGGTTGGGGCTTTACATAGAGCCCCTAGTTGTAAAAATCTGAAACAGTGGGCCCCTGTAGGGGGGCGGATAGTCGAGCTCACTTTGGAGCCTTCTAACTCTGTGAGGGTGTGGTAAAATTCCACAAAACAAAGTTGTGGTGAAAGCTGGTGGTTGGGGCTTTACATAGAGCCCCTAGTTGTAAAAATCTGAAACAGTGGGCCCCTGTAGGGGGGCGGATAGTCGAGCTCACTTTGGAGCCTTCTAATCATGTGATGGTGTGGTAAAATTCCACAAAACAAAGTTGTGGTGAAAGCTGGTGGTTGGGGCTTTACATAGAGCCCCTAGTTGTAAAAATCTGAAACAGTGGGCCCCTGTAGGGGGGCGGATAGTCGAGCTCACTTTGGAGCCTTCTAATCATGTGATGGTGTGGTAAAATTCCACAAAACAAAGTTGTGGTGAAAGCTGGTGGTTGGGGCTTTACATAGAGCCCCTAGTTGTAAAAATCTGAAACAGTGGGCCCCTGTAGGGGGGCGGATAGTCGAGCTCACTTTGGAGCCTTCTAATTCTGTGATGGTGTGGTAAAATTCCACAAAACAAAGTTGTGGTGAAAGCTGGTGGTTGGGGCTTTACATAGAGCCCCTAGTTGTAAAAATCTGAAACAGTGGGCCCCTGTCGGGGGGCGGATAGTCGAGCTCACTTTGGAGCCTTCTAACTCTGTGAGGGTGTGGTAAAATTCCAGATAGTGCAAGACAAATGGTCTCTGTTTTCGGGTCTGAGTACAAACCAAAGTAATGTTCATAATCTTTTGGGAAATCTCCCTGGCAGGACATCAAACGGCCAGCCCTCAAGCCATGATCTTATGAGTACCCATTCTTTGTTGGATCGGGGCCCCGGCTCGGTTGCCAATGAAGCATCTGAAACAAGTAGTCGAAGCAACCATTGGACGATTCTTTTTCTGTGTGACTGACTTTCTGCGGAGTTGTGAGATCAGAGAAGTGGAAAGTACTTGGCGAAGCCCCGGGATCACATGCGAACTGGAATGCATGAGGCCAATACGGTAGGCAGCCACGGGCTGCGCTGCCCTCAATCCGTTCACAGACAACTAGTCTTGGAATGATTGGGTTTTACAGGAGCTTTTATGCGGCGCACGGGGCACAGGGTCCGGCTGAAAGCGAACTTTGTTCTGTGTTCTGGCATGCATACACCTGAGATGCAGTCACCTTGGTCATCCAGCACATCGTATGACACACCCCAGCGGACTGGAGTGCAGTGGAAAATCAGTGGGCCTTGCAACAGCCTGAGGCTAATCGGTAGCAGCACAGCTACTGCCAGTGCCTTGAGGGATACAACAAGCATGGTGCTGCTGCATGGGGGGTGGCCTTGTTTGTCGTAGAAGACCGTGACTGTGACGCCCAAGAATGCACAATAAGTGCAGCAAGGCAGCGCTCTGCACATGGACTGTGGCTTTGTTGTTGTCAGGTGTCACATGGGCGAGGTGCAGCACTGCACACACTTGGGGACCACTTGCACTGTGCGCGCACTGCACACTGCTCTGGGTGGGTTGTTTATACAAAGACCTCATTTATGTACCCCACCCGAAATCCGCCCAAAGCTCTGACATTGAGAAGCTCGGCAGAAAAACCTTCGTCAGTCTAGACCGCATCGCGAATGTCTGGATGTACTTTTTCTTGCCGCTCTCTGCCGCAGCCCGAGCTGGAAGTTTGCAAGTTCCCGATGGCATGGCCATAAATCAGCGATGGTGCTCACCCTCCAGCATCACTCTGGCATCCTCAACAGTACGACAGGTCTCAACGCAGCGAAGCCGCGACACACATAGTCTAAACAGTCCAGCAAGGCGCCGGTAGGCACCGTCAAACATCGTTTCAGAAGGGTCCAGAAGGGCGCCGCTGATTGGGTTTCATGGTACGGGCAAGGAATGGGGGGCTTCAAGTCTACACAGGCAGCAGCCCAGGGGGAACTGAAATGTACAGAGGAGCCTTCTTTGGCCGGCAGCACCCCTGCCATGTGTGTGCCATGGTGCGCCATCCATGGCACGAGGGTAGACTGCACATGCTCCCGAGGCTGAAAAAAAAAACAACAACAACAGGGCAAAACATCCTGCGCGTGGTATTACTGATAGACATTTTGGGGATGGTCAAGGGGCGTTGTCGGCACTCCTTGGGGTTGATAGCTGGGCATTGAGCTAAAAACGCCTTTGCAATTAAAATTGCAGTCAGCGAGTGGAACCTGCCACAGGGAGCTCAGGGGTGCAGTGACACAGGAGGTACAGGATACTACCTTGAGGAGGAAGTACAGGCCTACGTAGATGGCTTTTAAATTAGTTGTGGTCATTGCCATAGCTGTTGCTGTTGTTGTTGTGGCAGGAGCTGCCATGGCTTTTGCCATTGAGATTCATGGATGCAACATGAGCTTCTTCATGTGCTTGTTTTGGGTTTGTCTTGGATCCGTCTCCTGAGCCGTTGACATGCCCTTGTAGGCAGAGGTCCAGGGATCGGGGGGCCTCCCCTTATTTCAGTACAGCCATTCAGGTACGGGTCTGGGGGGTCTCCCCTTATTTCAAACCACAACTCCAAGTATCGGTTCCTCACCACAATACATCACATCATATCACATGTGCAAGTTGATGACATGCACATACCAAGCAGTTCGAAAAGGGGGGGGGGGGTTACTATACCCAGGGTCCCTGACTTTCCCGCATGTTGAACGTTTTCCTAGGTTCAATATTTTCCCATTTTCCACTTGTTCCCAGTAGCATGGCAGTTTCTTGTCCGACCTCGCCCCCCAACAGCACTTGGTGGGTGGGTGGGGGGGGGAGAAAAGCCTGATGGGGGGTTTCGGGTTGAGCGTTGGGGTGGCCCACCAGCAAAACTGACCCTGTTGTTATTCACATACCTAGTTCATGCCTACGGCCATGGTCAAGGAAGCAAGGTGCAGAATTGGGCAAGAGAAAAGGGGGGGGGGGGGCAAGTCTGATATGGGGGGCAAAGCGCATGTCTGATATTTTTTGGGGGGGGGGCAAAGGCCTATCATGGGGGGCTTGGGGGGTTGGGGGTTGGGGGTGATGGTCCATAAAAGTCTGAAGTCTGAAGTCTGATAGCCTATTGGGTTACTATACCCATAGCTGGGCACCAAGGATCAAACTGCAATTGCACATGTCAAAACCAAAAGTGCAAATTCACAAAGGAGCTCAAAGGGGAAGCAGTCATAAGCTTGAGCACAGTGTTCTGCATGCAATTTTGTAGGCAAAGCAAACAAAGGGTAGACAAACATTAGCTTCAACGTACTGTTCTCCATGGCATCTTGCAGGCAAGGTAGGCACCAAGCATGCAACCAAAGTTCCACTACGTTCAGGCTAAAAAATTTCTTCCGAGCTCCCCCGGCACGGTCGGCTGGGAAGCCCATGGAACATTCCTACCGATATCGGTTGCGTTTTGGGGGGCCGATCTGGCTGCCAAAACTTCCGAGCATCTTTCCAAGGGTTTTCGAAAACTTCCAAGCGACGGACCGAAGCATATCGCATGCACGTCGGTACAGATTTCCTAAAATTGCCACCGGTAACCGGACAATATTGGTCTCTCTTTCAATGTTCTGTGCTGGGCACCGGTGGTACATGTGTCATCAGAGATGGTAACTACACTTGCTTCTCGAGGTGCAAAAATTGGTGGTGAATGAGGTTGATTAATTAATCATTGCTAAAGCTTCCTTTGCCAGTCGTTGACAAGGTTCTGCTTTCACTGCTGGTTTTGGGCAAGGCTCGGCTTTGATTTCGTTCTCATCTTTGTGATTCTCCACATTGTACCTACTTAACAACATGGCTACTTGAGTTAGCTAGCGTTGAGTTTCAAATAAACCATCGAAGTTGGTATCCTCCCACAACTTCTGCAACTCATCATCCCTCAAGATTTCAGGCTCTGGAGACTGCGCCTCTTCTATGGCCTCAATGACCTTGTACTGCTTGTCAACATGGCTAAAATACATGTTGAACTTGGGAAACCTCATCTTGGAGGAAGGCACAAATTGGTGCTGTTGGCGCAATGCATTGTAGATTCCAGACAATGCATTGATGTACGTCTTAATTGTTGACATTGATAGGGATCGCACCTTGAAACTATGGAGCTTACCCAGCCACGGAGGGGGGGCGGGGGGGCTTGGGCCGTGCCGTGCCACTGTGCCGCCACATAGGGTGTGTCGTGTCACACGGGGCCGCCGTGTGACATAGGGTGTGTCGTGTTGTGTTGTGCTGTGCTATGCTGTGTTGTGTTGTGTTGGAATCTGCCTCTTTGACTTTTGCTCTCTAGATCACATGATGATCTGCCTCTTTGACTTTTGCTCTCTAGATCACATGATGATCTGCCTCTTTGACTTTTGCTCTCTAGATCACATGATGATCATGATTATGATGATTTCCATGTTCAATTGATTTGGCTGAGGAGTTGCTGCTTGTTTTCCTGTTGTAGTAGTTGTCTCTCTATAATTAGGTAAATTAATGAGGTAATTCGTCAATTAGGTAATTAGTTTAATTAGTCACATTATGCATCGGGATGTGGTTTTGGGATGTTTGTGTTGCACAATCACCAACACAACTGCCGTTGCAGTGTGTGGTAGCGTCCCCGTGTCCAACTAAGGTCGGCGAGCATGCATGGAGCTACCCCAGTGCATGCATTTTTTAACTGGGAGAAATTGTGTGAACTTGTTGGCATCTTTGCACAACAAATTCACATGCGTCGACAGGACCGGGGATGTAGAATGGCCGAGCCCCATGGCGCGTTGGGGTTTAAAGATGGGACGCGCCACCACTCGCAAACCAGCCCTACTGGCACTGTATATATGGTATGGTATAGAGAGGCCAAAACATTTTTTCTACGTTGGTGCATAATTAGGCGTTTGTGTGTTCCGTTTAATGAGTAGGGCATGCCGCATGCTAAAGAGGTCCAGGATTGTGAATGATCCCCACAAATACCTTGTTTTGTTTACCTACTTACTTTTAGGGTTATGTCCCACATTCATGATTCGAGTTTTTGGCGATTTGCATCTGGTGGCCGCCGCTACATCACCAGTAGGATTGGCATTGCGGCATGGCTTGCCGAGATCATTTTTGATAAATACATGCGTCCATTTCCACACATGACACGTCTTGTGCTGTGGTACGTGCTGGCATGGATGTACGAATACCCCAAGTCCCTTGTGCCACCATGACATGGAGGGGGGGGGGGGGGGGCGATGGCACGGTACGCCATGCAATGGTTCGTGTAGGAGGGGGTTCGGCACTTGTGTCACCTGTGTCGCCTATGCCGGCCGTGCCACCATGACACGGAGGGGGGGGGGGGGGGGCATCGGAAAGTGTGCCGCGACACATGTCGTGACATGGGTAAGCTCCTATCCCCACACGACTTCTTTCGAATCTCAAGATACTTATCTTGCTTTGTTTTATCCACGTGCATGGCACGGACATCCACCGTAAATTTCACAAACCCAACAAACTAGTCGTCTAAATTTTTGTACTCTTGGTTGTTTGCCTCGGAGACACTATGAAAGTTCATGACAACACTCACTGCCACTGCCTCCATCCTTTTGGTGTTGATGGGCTTCCCCACATGTTGTTCATGATCGGATTCATCCTCAAACATGTTGCTTCTTGCTGGGGCATCCCGTTTCTTGTCTTTCCACTCGTTTAGGGTTTGGATGAACTCTGTTACAAGTGGCAGTGTGGGCAATTGTACTTCTGAAACCTTGGCATCTTTCTTCGACATTTTGTCAATATCCTAAAAGTGGATGAGATAGTGTTTCTTGGGGAAGAAATGTTATCAGCGATCAAGATATGCTATCATGAAATGCTATCAACTAGCATTTCTTTGGGAAGAAATGCTATCTGCCACTAGGGTCGGTGATAGTGTTTCTTCATTGAGAAATTGTGAGACAGATAGCGGATATAGTTGTTGAAAAAAGGCCGCCAAAAGGATACACCCAAAAAAGGTAGCGGACATGAAGACATATACCATCACCCAATGACTACATAACCCTTGTGGTATTGGGGAGGAGTAGCAGTGCTACACAACCCACCCAGGATCTCAGGAACACAAAACAACACAACACAACACAACACAACACAACACAACACAACACAACCCACCCAGGATCTCAGGAACACAAAGCAACACAACACAACACAACACAACACAACACAACACAACACAACACAACACAACAGAATAGAGGGCGCAAAAAAATGCTTATGACCATGGTCAACGCATATGACTGCATAATGCAGTCATATGGTGGGGGACATGTCTAGTTGTTCCCACTGTACTGGTATCCCAGGTGCGCTTTGGGGAAAAGGAAATTAAAGGAAATTTAACAAAGCTGTCCTACGGGCAGCCTGTAAGCACCATCCCGCCTTGTGTTATTTGTGTTAACACAGAGCCCACCCGAAGGGTGAAAATAACCCTAGTATGGACCCATAACACAGCCAACATGCTGAACATACACCCCATCTTTGTTTCCTTTGGCATTGCATTTGCCGCACACATGCGGTGAGCAATTCATCTTTTGTGCTTTGTGTGCCCTCTCGTCTACTTGACAACTAAGCTACAAGTTGGAACGTGTTTTGCACAACAACAAGTAAAAGCCGCCTGCAACAAGCACACGGGAAGCCGAACTTGTTCATATCAGAGACCGCTCACTGTCACAGTTCGGGGTTAGGGCGCAAGGTATTCCTCTGATCAGCAAAAGGTGTTGTCAGCAATCCTGAATGCGCGCAAGTCACTTACATTTACATTGTGCAGGCGAAGATGTTTGCTGCATCCAATCGCCCCGTAACCGCCACGTATGTGATCCACGAATCCCATGAGCTTCCTACTGCAGACCACAAGGTACGTATCTTGTCCGGTGATGGTAGTTTGCCTACATGCTGCCCAGCTGTTAGGCTTCGATGCATTTGTGTATGCAGTGTGGGCACCTGTAGGTACTCCAATACACTTGTCGTCCATGCGATTCGACTACCCCATTTTCAATTCATCCCCAAATCCCGCTGATTCAGGATCACTTATTTTGTGCTGTGATGATTGACCTCAAGATCTTGCAACACGAGAATCCCAAGATTCCAGTGGAGTACATTGAGGTCTCCTCTTTGTCAGTCAGGTTTGTTCAATGTGGTGTGAACCGCTTCATCATTCACCCATGTCGGAACACAATGTCCCCCTTCGCCATGTTCATCGCCGGCCGACAGTCAACGTTTCTAGTGGTCCCTCATGCACCTACTGATGCTCAACGGGATTTGCTGCCCTCCAGCCAAGCACTTGCACTGCTGTTCATCATGGAAAATGTTGCCTGCGCCATGCAGTCAGCGACAGTATGATCGGCATACCATCCATGTCTTTCCGTTGTGCGAGGTTTGGTGGTGCAGTTTTTGGCTTGTGCTGACCCCAGGGCCAGATGCCCCGCACCCTCCTCTTCAGGGACAACACAACACAACACAAAGCAAAACAGCACACACCACGGATACAACACTCCATGCTTCAGGGTCCAGGGTCCAGGGCCAACCAGGGGGGGGTGGGGGGGGGGGGGTCAGGGCCATCCATACCAAGAACAACACTGCACACCGCAACACACCGTACAGCATAATGCAACATTCACCTGACACTATACTCTATTGATATAATTGTGTGGGATATGGGCGCCCACGGTTGCAGCTGAGGTCAAGTGGGGGTCGGAGTGTTTCATTGAGAGCAAAACAACCAGACTCTCCTTGCGATTGGTTGATTGTTGATTAATGCACCCTTTTTATGTGTTCAAACGTCAGTTAGACAAGGCTGCTAACAAGCCTGAGAGTTAATAGAGCAAGTGTCGGCGAACGGGACACACCACAGCACTGAACCTGGAATGCAAAGTGACGAGAAGAAGAGCTATCAGGCTTTTCGCATGGTACGGTTTGGCGGGGTTTGGCGCTTGCCGCGGTGCTTGTGAAGCTGGCGGATTGGGCATTTTGTCAACCTGCACAAATACCTTTCTCAGTGCCAGGCGAGGGAGGAAGCAGTTGACAGGAAGGGCCAATGACACTAGGCGGTTCCCAGTGCCGATTGCACTGCACACGTGGGGAAACAGTGATGGTCGCCAACGGCATTGGGTTATGGTGCACTTCTCGTTCTAACTCATGCCGTTAGCCCGCCATTTGCACCTTGTGTCCTGGGTCCCCTGCAGGGGGTAGCCTGAGCTCGGCGAGCACCACCAGGTGTCTCACTGCACTGCGATTGCCTCTTCGGACTCGTGAGGCGCCCAGGAACTACCACTGCCGTAGCCGAAGCACGGTGAAATGGGGATGGCGGTGCCTGGTGGTGGAGGCCCCCTGCCCAGGCGGGGAGGGCGGGGGGCTAGTGCCACACGGACCTAATTGACCCGAGACACTATTGCATGGCAGAGCAGCCCCCGACCAGCAGCGAATATTACGCAGACTGGCACATCGATTGCGTTGGGGGGGGGGGGGGTGGCACTTGAACTTTATCATGTTGAATCTGCCTTCAACCCCGCAGACCCAGTGAGCAGGGCCTTATCTACTAGCCCTGAGGCGGTGGGGGTTTATCTCGGTTTTGCCGTGCTGGTTCGGGGGTTGGCGCGGTTCCTTCCGAGTTCTGCGCCGTCTGTCCTGTTTCGCTTGATGCATCACCGCGACATTGCCCCAGCTGCGATGACAGTAACCCCTGTCTCGAGGTCAATCCGTCGGTGGCTTCGTTGCCCATTGCTCCCACCCATCGGCTTGTCACCACTACAAGTGACGATGAGCGTTCAAGGACGACAAGAGCCTTGTGCAAGTGCAGCCAGAGCGCACTGCCAGAAACCAACATGTTGAGACTGTGTGTTTTCCGGCGTACATCTGCGGCTGGCCATTCGTGCAATGTGTACCACGGCGAAACATGTGCGCTACACACCGAACATTTCGCGAGTAAAACAAGTATTTCCCGGGCCACAACACTATCTGGAATTGGCATAACCGTGAGAAACCGTCTACCTTCGCGTCGTTACAATGGCCCATATTCATTTTCATATTCATATTCATATTTTTTTGTTTGTGCAATTGTGATGTTGACCAACTCGTGCTAGGGGAGGCTTGGGACCGATGCAAGTGTTCTCAACTCCAGACACATATGTTGGCAAGCACGAGCAGCCCGAGAAGTGGACCAAGCATTATGACGTGTGTCCGCTGCATTACTTTTTGCACGGCCCCCTTCCGTCGTGTGTGCCTCGGTCTTCATTGGAAGTGCGTCGAAATCATATTTGAACATGGTAGCAGATTGTAGGTGAATTGTTTGACATGGGTGCCATTAATGAATGCCGACAACTGTCCACATCGTCCGCTGTAGTGTCAACAAGTGTCACTAAGTGGCAACAAGGGCAACACGTGTCTGCCAGTGTCACTGTCATCCAGCGTACGGCCAAGCAGTGGCATCATCCACCATGATGTCAGCACGATACAATCAGATTTCCTGTGTAGAATGAGGCATGCACAGATTCCGCTTCCATCAGCGTACAGCAGCCAAGTCCCCAGGCTGGGCATTGAAGCCGTAGAAGCGGACCAGTGCAACCAATTCCTTTGGTGGTGTTGGGGCGTAGAATGAGGTCAGCCGTGTGAAGTAGATGCTGTTGAGCTGTGCCCAACGATTACATCCTGTTCCGACCAACGGTGCGATGCAGTGCAGAGATATGTCCATCCGAATGGATTTGTTGGCTTTCGGAAAGGCCACCCATCCTGCCTCCCCTCAGAAACGACACGAGCCGAGTTTCCGTGAGTTCGTGACGCTGCCGTTCCACGAGCCATTGGTGCTCAAGCCCGGGGAAAGCTGTGGCCTGTACGTGCATTCCAGCGCCATGGGCGATGAGGCCATTGCCTACGACGATTATGATAATCGCCGCGATATTCCACGCGAGGTCCCCAGATCATTGCCCTGCGGTGCAAGGACTCCATCCCAACCAATCAACCAACGAACCCTCGCCCCCCAACCAACGCCGAAGGAGGGACAAGAGGCAGAGACGAGAGACACACGGCAATCAACAGGGCAATTCTCCGCCCCCGGCCAGAGAGGAGGGCAGGGATGCATTGGAAGGGGGGGAGCCCCCCCGCCCCTTTCCAGGGCGCCCAGCCTATGCCCAGCCACTGTCTCCCTGAACGCAACTGCCAGGCTCAACGGCGTTTGTAACCGGCGCACATGTCGAACATGGATGGAGGAGAACTCTGAGCACTGTCCTTTGGAACAGATTGGCAATGAAGGCCGTGTGCAGGCATGCGAAGCTGGCTGGGGTAAGTGGTTGGGCCTGGCTCCCGTTCCCTTCTTGTCCTGCCCTGCGGGTGGGTTCGATGCGTCGGCTGTGGGTCAGGTCTTAGCTCCATTCGGGAGGGGGGGGGGGGGTTGTTTGCGCAACAGGAGCGGGAGCCCATCAGGGGCAGACCAGCCGTGAGGGGGAAAAGGACACATGGTGGACGGCCGGGACAGCGCGTGGAGGAACAGGGCACCTGGGCCTCACGCACACAGAAACACAGCGAGGCAGGCTACGGACGGCCTGTGGACAGAGGTGCGTGGACAGCAAAAACAGTCAAACGACCCCGGCAACAACCAGCACATCCTCAATACGCCAATTATTGGGCGCCGCTGACGCGCAAACGGCACACCATGCCACATTCAGCACAGCCACAACACACCAACTACTGGGCTCCGCGAACGCAGAAACGACACCAGCACGAGCACCGGCCGCAGCGGCCGACAGAAAGCAGCAACCCGACGCAACATGCGAAGGGAAGAACGGGTGACTGTCCAGGGCCCCGTAAAGGAGCAGCAACCCGACGGAATGTCACACAGGGGGCAGAAAGTTCAGGTGTGGACCTGCCACTGTGCTCGACCGCGTTGGACCCCCATTCGTTCGGGGGACCCCCCCCCCGCGCGCGCGCACCACACCACCAAATGGCACCAGCAGACGATCGGGTCTGACCGCATGGGCCCTGTCATGTGTGATCGGAATAGGCTTCCCCACTCCTTGGAGCCTTCTGAGCGAAAACTGTTGACCCCCCCCCCCCACAAACCCCCCCGCCGCCCCCCCCACACCCCCGGTCAAAAAAGTGATATCCAGTTTTAGGGGATGCGGGCCTCAGATTCAAAAAATCCATTGGGGGATGGTCTTACTGAGCAAAAAGATGATTTTACAAGGGGTTGGACATCCAATATCATGCCTTGGGGTATGCTACGCGAATAACCCCGAAAAAGGGGGGGGGTATCTAACGCCCGCGCCTGCGCTTGATCTGACAACCGCTCTTCGAGATGATTCAGAATTGGCCAACATGTGGGGGTCCAGTATGCTTCAAGAGTGCGGGTGGGGAATCAGAAATGGCCCATGTTTGGGCCGATTGGCTACATCACCCCTGCCGTCTCCGGGTCCCCGGCGCTTCACAGCAGCCAACTAAAGTGGTGTACATGTGATCGACGTGCGTTGCGCCGGGGAGTGCCACAAAGATGGCCCCGGTACCACCGGTCAAGGGCATGCCAGGCCCGGAACCGGGTGGAGCGAGCTCGAACAGTATGGCCTCTCTTACGTAACCAACACGAAAACACCCTCATGCTAAACTCACTCACTTCACTCCACAGCCAACGGGGGTGGTGGGGGTTGGGGGGGGGGGGGGGCAATTTCTCGGTTATGAACCAAAGTCCCCCCGCCCGCCCCGGCCTCTGGAGGAAGTACGGGCTATTCCGGATGTACACAAGAGGCAGTCAGCGCAAAGCGCAGGAAGAAAATGCCTTGTCAATGGCCTAACAGACAGCCGGTACCTTTCTGTCAAAAAGAGCGAAACGCGAAGATGACCTGCTGGTAGGACATCAACAAGTCAGCAAAAGCCCTGCCCCCCAACTCCCCGCCCGCCGCCCCCTGCCTCCCTGTTGGCCGGAGGCCCCGGTGGGACGAGGACAACGCGTGTTGGCATGAGACCCACAAACAAAGGTCCGGGTGCAAAGGTTTGTTGCATGCCCGCCTTTTCAGGGGGGGGGGGGCACTGTCTGCGTGGGAGTGGGCACAGTGCCGTGCCACAGACCCACTGCACATCATGTGCACGTGCTACCGGACCACCAGCGCCAGCAAATCTGATCAGAATGCCCATTATCTGTGCTACAGGTCGTCAAAACCAGGATGCATTTTCTGGGCCTGTGGCCCAGTGCAACTCCAGGGAGGGGGTGCTTGGAGCAGGTTTCCCAGAGCCCCACCTCCCATCTCTAATAGGCTGGAAGGCCCAAGCCCACCACAAACGCCGCAGAACGTCTAAAATTGCTGAAACACCTGATTTTACACATAAATTTGGCAAAATTTGCTTGACCACCGGTTTTTTTTGGAAACATGCACAAACAAGGTCTGGCCCAGTTTTCCAGACCCCCCGTAAATATTTAGGGGAATGGAGGGGGCTGCTGAGGAGGGTCCGTGGGGAGGGGCAGAGCATTGTACATGATCTGGTGACACGTATTTTGGGTACCCACCCCCCCAAAAAAAACATCGACCCTCCCAGACCCCCTGACGGCAGAGCCATACGATCGGTTGACTGGCAGCCGCTGTTACCAACTGCACAAAGCGAAGGTACCTTCGTCCCGAGACGATTGCCCGCCCCTCAACATACACGCACGCGCGCATACGCACATGTGCGCGCGCACACACACACACAAGACAAGAACAAAGTAAGAAAAGCGATTGAAAGGTCACACACAGATACACACACACACACACACACGCATACACAAATGCACACACACCCGTGCGACGGGGAGAGACCCGCATACTTCTGCTGTCCCGAAACAGAAGCTGTTTCCACAACTTTGATTTGGAGGAGTTTGGACGCCGGGCCGCTACCCTTCGTTGGCACCCCGCAGCCCCAGCGATGCCTCCTTTGCGCCCCCCCCGCCCCCCCCCACTTCCTGCCACGCCCTCCTCCGGGCGCTCCCCCCCCCCCGCTTTTCCCTTTGCCAGCACACCTACAACGTCCCTCAGACGAGCCCCACACCTGCAGCACCGAGACAGTGCTCATCAGCCGTGCTTCGCATTCATCCGCCTCCTTCAAGTTCTCCTCCAAACACTTCGGGGCCACATGCGGGCCACTTCCCGCACTCCCGATCCGCGGGACGGCCCGGGACTGGCTCCGGGGCTCGAGTTCAGACTGTTCGTCAGCGCGTCCACCGGCACAGCGCCCTTCGCAAGTTCCTCCGCTATCCGTGCATTCTGTGCCCTCATCCTGTCATTCTCCTTCTTAGCTTCTGACAGCATCTGGGCCATGCGGGCGTTGTCGGCCTGAAGGGATTTAATGATCTGGTGCAAGCACGCCGGGTCTTGCTCATCCTGTGCGGACGCCAGGCGGTTGAGGCTGCAGAATCCCTGGACCTCGTTGATGGTGGCGTTTTCGGTCATGAAGGTGTTGTGGACAGACATTGTGGGCTTGGGTCCAAAGATGTCTGATCTTTGTTCACGAGGGTGCGAGTAAAGGAAAATCCTGCGAAAGTCGCATGTACAGGGGGGGGGGGGGGGCTGAAAGAGTATCCCGGTATAGGGGGCCGCAAGAAGGTCATTCTAGCGCTCCAAACATGCACGTCCTTGTACGCATCTGCAGCAATGTTCGGCAGCTCTTGCTTCGTGATCATTTGCTGTGTACAGACACGTCAGTGAGTCAAGGGGTCGCTCCGCTCAGCATTCCCTTGGTCCTTGTTGCCTGTTCCCTTTGTTCTGTCGGGCTTAGATTACCTGCTCTCGCTTGGCCGCGTTTTGTGGGCCCATGCATCTAGTCTACATGTTACAATACTCAGGAACACATCACCGGCCGCCCCATGGCCCATGCAATTGCTGGCACTCCATCGGACAGGCCTCATGGTGCCGATGCTGCTTTCCTATTGGTGCTGCTTCCAGTGTGTGTGGTGCTGTGTGCGTGTTTTTTCTTGCACTTTGGTCACTTTTGTCAGTGCCATCACTTCAGTGCCTGTGGCGATGCGCCATCCTGCTTCTTTGCAGTGGTGTATCCTCCTTGCGTGGCGTTTTGTTTCCCATACCTCTGTACCTGGCCCTCCCAATGGCCCAACGATTGACGTAGACAGAATGTCAGCAATAATGTGGAAGAAAGAGAAGAATGAAGTGCTAGTGGCCAGAAGGCTTCTGCAGTGTGTGACGAACCGCAGCACGCAATCACGCAAAAAAGACATAACAACACGCATCAACAATCGTGACTGCCAATGCCCTGGACACAAGTTGCATATGGACATGCCTGCCTTGGCAGACGGTGTCTAGGTGATGTCCCTACATGCAGCCACGCGGCTGGCCGTCTTTGGTGGTGTATCCCAGATACAGCAACATAGTAAATAGCTACCTCACCCGTGCCATCTCAGGGGCCCACATGTGGGTAAAATGGCCACATCGCCCCCGCCATCTAGGGGTGCCCTGATGCACTTGTTAAAATCCGGAATAACGGCTGTATATGCAGGGCCTGCCGCAAAAGACAAAAGGCAAGTAACAGCAGAAACAGAATGACAAGCAGACAGGAACAATTTGCAAAACACGGCACGAGAAGAGTGTGAATCATCGTCAGTTGGATCATCAAACAACCGCACACCAGGCCCTTTAGGGGACACCATTTGGCTGAACAATGCAATGGAAGAGCGCCGGCTGAACAAACAGAGCAGAACAATGCCAGTAGCGCTTGTGGGCGCAAGCGAAACCCGAGCTCCTATGTACTCACAGCAATGTACAAACTGATGGCTCATTTCAGTGATTTGCGGCCCAGCCCAAATGCTTTGTCCTATGGGGACATTAGCGAGGGCAGTAGGACAAGCCCGTACCACTTTTGAACCGCCCCCTCCTTGGCAGAGATTCCATTGCCCCCTACCTGGGGGGCAATGGTGGGTAGCTAGACGGGTCGCTGCGGGGGTGGGTGCGTTGGTGTTGCTTGGGCTGAAAGAGCCATACCTCCCTCTCCCGGCTTTGGTGCAAATAGCTGCCTTTTTGTAGGAAACAGGCAAACAGCTGCAATTTGGAGCTGCCCTAATACAATAAAAAAAGTTAGGAGTGCACAACTGCCTTCATTAACTGCAGAGACTGTGGGGCCAACATGTTCCGAAACGCTTTCTCATTCACAAAAAATCGGGGATATCCGGTCGCCGGCTGATAGTTGGTCCGAAGGGCTGCACGACGAATTTCTGAGGAAATTAGCCGCTGGCCCGGGTAAAAGTTCAGTTGATGGGGCAACAAAGAAGTCGGGTAGTGACCATATACCAACGGCACGCCCTCAATGCCACTAACCGCTCCGCTTCCGTTTTGTGCATGCACAAATCCCCTTGATATTCCGACCCCGTCACCGTAACGGTGGCCTGGAAGAGAGGTGCCTCGTAAAGCTGCGCGGGCCCAACCGACCACGTGTCAAATTGCGCAGGAGAGCTCCCCCGCTTGGCCAACCACTCCAACAACACTCCCTTCTAGTTGCGGGAATCGTCAGAGAACTCTTGTTCCAAGGGCGTGTTCTGGCACTGCGACTGACTGCAGCGCTGCGACGGCGGACATAGCACTGGCCTGCTCGGCAGCCTGAGCATCCCCAAAGCAACCCACCTCATACTCCTCTCCACTGCAAAGCGTCGCGGCGAAGCGATGTTTTGTGGCTACCATTGCCCCAACTACTTCCAGCACAAACTCAAAGCGATGCACAACCGATACGCGACCATCGGACGGGCGGTACAGGCGCTGCAAAGTACGATGCAACAACGCCTTCCAGTTCCTAGACAGCGCGTGCGCCCGGGTTTCAAGCTCAGTGCATGCGTCATGTGTGTGCGGAAGTGCGACGACCGTGGGACCGTGTGTATCCAAATCTCCCGCACCACTTCATCGTCCCCAGGGGAGGGGAAAAGGTCATGCGGTGCGATGTCCTTCCAGTACTCCTCCACGTCGACAAGCGTCACCATCTGAGGTCCCTTCGGTGCGGGGTAATAGATCGCCACAAGTGTTCCAATGAGGCTTGGGCGGCAGCATAGCGCGGACTCTTGGTACACGTACATGGCTTGTTCCACGTTGAAGTTGTGGCCCAACACCTGACAACAGTAATTGCTGAAGATGTCCTAGCATGCAACAAGGGTGGGGCTAGTTTGGGTAACCCCACCCTCTGGAGTCCCGCCCACCCGCTCTGTCCTGGCCCCATTTGTAGCCGACAACAATTCACCCAAAAAGCTCTGCAATTTAATCCTAATTTCTTCCGCAAACTTCCACTGAGGGCCGTCCACTTCGAATGCACCCCTGGTTGAGGTGTCAGGCAGGGGCATTTCTTGCAGGTGCTTGTACACCGCTTTGGCTTTAGTTGAGTTCTCTCGGCATCAACTCTGCCGGCATTTGTGGCACAATTCCGTCTAATTCGAATATCCTACATGCAACTTTCTCAATTTCGATGAAGGTGTTGCGAGCGCTGTAATCTTGCTCCAGCTTAGCCGTAGCCACCGAGCTTGCCAGATCAGCCAATCCATAAGTCCATGGGACGGACGGCAAGCCCATGGCCTGCCATGACTCCTGCACGTCCAACACGTTTTGTACCCAAAATGACAATGTATGGCCTGCCAAGGCCAAGCGTTCGCTTGGTCGGGCAAGATAAGGGCCAGATCGAACCCACACACACCCCCACACACACACATACTGTTGCAGGGGGGCCACTGCATCGCAGTCCTCCGCCCCAAACACCGCTTTGACCACACCTGGGTCTGCCAGGAGGTCGGCAAGGCGCGAGTCCCGAACGCCCCCATCGTTTGCGGCCACAAACACGTACACGCGGCACTGAGTTGCCACTTGCACAACAAGTGGGGGCCGTGTCAGGCATTCTGCATCCAACCCTACTTACCCATTGTCACGGGCCTCTTGCAGCATATGACACGGGGTGTGCTCCGAGCGGATCACGCCTATAGAGCACAAAGAAGGCAACTAAAGGGAACAAAAGTGTTGCCCAATCTGTTAAGGGATTGGTAGGTGGGTGAGTCTAGATGGGGGGGGGGGGGGGTTACACCCCTTGGGTTGCCGAGCTGTTAATGACAGCCCTGGGGGCAGGGGGGGGCATAAAAGTCTAACAAGGATGCTGGTGTGCTTGATACTTTCTGGTGTACCCATGTGTTCGCCTTTCAATGAGGGAATCCTCCACTAATTTGTGTGGTACGCAAGAATGCTGGCAGATTCGTCGAATGATTGGCACCCCCCCCCCCTGTTGGAGCAAACACTGAGTCTGAAAAAGGACAAAATGCTTGAACATGCTGTGCACTACTGATGGGTCACACTTAGTGATCCGTGACCCCTGGCCCTGTGGTACATTTCCGACATCATTTGTGGTGCTGGGCACCCTCCACACTTCACTGTCTTGGTAGTGACTGAATGCCGGCGCTGGTGTGAGCAGAGGGACAACTGTCCCACTCTCATTTCGCAAAAATACTTTTCCCCAAATACTTTTCACCGACACACCCACACCACCTTTCCCCCCACCCACCAGCCCCCGTCCCCACCACCATAACTTCGCTGGGTGCGCCCGCCTCGCGCCTTTTGGAGCTCAAATATACAGTGCCTCAGAATGTGGGGGGGGGGTGCCACACATAAGGTGCCCAAGAGATGGGGCGTGGGGCTGGACAAAGTGGCGCCAGGAGAACACAGCACCCAGTACTCTATGGTCCGTGCTTGCCGAAGTCATGCAACCATGCCGTGGAACCCTTACATGGATGACATGACCTCTTTGGCAAGCCCCCCAATTTGTTGCCCCTAAAACCCAGGGCCACATCTTCTCCTTCAATCAGATGACCAAGGTGAACAACCAATATGCCTGTGATTCCTTCTTTGGTTTAATTTCTGTGTGAAACATCCGCTTCAAGCTTTGGACCCTTGCACTGTACCCCTGCGCTGTTCCCCTGCACTGTCTGCGCTGTCCACCTGCATTGTCCCCCCTGCAGGTACCCCTGTCCCTCTGCACTGTCCACCTTCACCCTACTGCTTGTTTCCCCTCCTGTTGGGCAGTGCAGGGGGGTAGTGCGTGGGTACAGTGCAGGGGGGCAGTGCAGGGTGGCAGAGTTAAACACCATTCCTGCAGTATTCCCCAAATCCTTGCAAGTCTTTGTCCGAATGAGGGCACATGTTACGATTCAGGCGCGTGCAGCGCAAAATTTTCTCAGCTGGGTCTGGTTGGGTTCACGAGGTGTCTTAAATTTCAGCGCATTCTTTGTCGGCCACGGACATGTTACGGGCCAGATGTTGATGCTTCCAACGGTTTCCTTGAGCAAGAATTGAACTGAAATCAATTTTTTCGGATCCAAAAGCCGCTTCATTGGCGAGAAGAAAAATGAACTGGCACCTGGCAAGTGTTTGTATTTCCAGCTTCACCACACCAACAGTACTGTCCTCCGCTCGCGGTCTTTTACAATGGAGGCGATGAGCTGCCACTGTGCCGCTTCCGCATGTTGGCCCTGGGAACACCCACCCACCCACCCACCCACCGACACACACGCGCGCGCGCGCGCGCACACCTGTGCCGATTCGTTGCACATATGCACTCTGAAGGCCAGTATTCGGTGGGGACGGTTCGGGCGTTGGGGCATGCGTCTGAATGATGGGAGAGGCGCTCAGCAGCCGCTGCGTGTGCTGCCATGGCGGGGACACGGACCGGGACCACGATGCAGCCGTCAGCATGCTGTACACTGGGTGCACGGAGCTGGTGGCTGTCCCGAAGTAGGAAGACCATGGCGCGGGGCTGACGGGGCTGCGCAAGCAAATCAATGCTGATCGGAGTTGCACGTACGAGACTCCGGGCGCGAGCTTAAGGAGAGAGCCACATCAAGTCAAAGCAATTTAAACAAATGGAGCAGACGGATCACTTTGTTCGAAAATGCGCAGAGCGGTATATGCACGTTGCACATCATGCCTGGTACCTTGTACACATGGGTGGGGCTGTACACTGGCGTCGGCGACACAGAGGCGGCCGGTTTGCTGAAATTGACGGGGCTGGCAGGTGTGATACGGTGTGCTGGTAGGGGCTCTGCGTTGCTGAAGGTGCTCAAGCGGCGCACCGGGGGGGTCATTGTAATAGGACTTTCTGGGCGAGGGGTCTGCATAGTGCACCCTCCGCGGGGACGTGCAAGCTTCGGGGGGAGAAGTCTGAGCAGTGCACTTTGTACGGGGAAGGGTCGGGGTCGTGCACCTTCTGGGCAGAGGGCTCGCTGTAGTAGGACTTCTGAGGGGTCGGACTGATGCGTTGGTCCTGGTTGTAGTGGGCGGACTTCTCCAGGGAAGGTGGGGCCTGGCGGCGCCGCGGGGAATCGGACCTGTGCAGGCGCAGTGCGTGGCAATGCGACCCGCGGCGACGTAGGGGTCAGGGAGGTAGCATTTGAAAGTGTTCCCTCGCAAACACATGGAGACTTTCCACTGCGCCAACGCGGCGGCGAACATGACTTGGGTTGCAGTATTGTGCCGCATTGGAACCCCGACACAGCATTGCTTTTTTTTGGACGAGGGCTGAAACAGATTGTGGGCCAAACGACGGCGGACTAAACGTTTTGAACGGACAGACTGTCCACTGAACAAAGCCCTGGAGAGCCGCAGTGATGTGACAAGAACGCAGACACTAGAACTAGAACGTCTCATGCGAGGCCTGATACAATTCCCTGGGCTCTGCGCCTCTGGAGCACGCGCGCGCGCGAAAAATGCAGCAATTTAAAGGTGTGGTGTGACGTGTTGTGACTGTAAGAACACTTCTTCACCTCGAAAAGCATTGTTTCAAGAGCCACGTCAGCACAAGCATACACCTGTACAAGGAGAGGACAGAACGAGTGCTGGTGTGCACGTCCATCATGCCACGGTGAAGATCACACACACACACACACAGAGAGAGAGAGCGAGAGAGAGACTTTTGAACACCTCCTATCCCTCCCGCACCCTCATCTCTGAGTAGCACTTGCATCTTTGGCAGGCCTCAGCTGGCACACCTGCTAAGGCTCTTGACGGCACGGCCATATTCCGGCTCCGGAATTTAGAACTGTGTCGGCCCATAAAACGAAGCATGGGACGCCATGACATCATTGTTGTAGGGCCATGACCGTCATGTTCGGGGCATGTTTGGCCATCTGTGCGTCGGAACGTGAGCTGCCGACGCTATGCTGCCCAACACCGTCAATCGCCCACCAAAAACATCGGTGTTCAAGTGTAATCGCGAACCACGGGCCGCCAACTATGGCCGCCGCAATTTTCTCACGAGGGTCGCAGGTGGAATTGTGATGTCGCACAAGTGACGTAGCGGGAATGGCGTGGAAAATCTGCTCTCCCCCGAAAATCAAATTCCTGTGGGGCTTTATTGCCCTTGCCAGTGTGACTTAATCAAGGGAACCATCCAAACAGTTGGCGGGTGATGCTGGGGTCCATACAAATCCACTCGCACCGACGCCCTGGAAAGCGCCCCGCCTCTGCCTATCGGAAGGTCCTTACGTCTGCCTCTGCCCACGTCGCACCCGTGGAATTCTTTGCTTTCTCTCGGAGTTGCACCATCACAAGCCCGTCCGCGTGCTCCAGGGCCAACAACAGCGTGTCCTCCCACGGCACCATGCCCCCCACCGACGAGCAGGGGCTGCCCGCACACAGCGACAGCAGCCCCCTCACGTCCTGGGCAGGGAAGATGGCGTTCTGACTGCGGGGGACGCCCTCGTCCACTGGAAGGGCCAGCAGTTGCCACGTCATGTGCCAGTCGCCACCCAAAAGCAAGTAGGTTTTCTGGCGCTGGACTGTGGGCGGCAGGCATGCCGTCATGTTGTGTTTGGAATGGGGAATCGGGTTTCCTCGTCCGTGGCCTGAACACACGCTTCCCCGAAAAGGCAGACCCGCAGCTGTTCAGTCCACCCCCAGTGTTGGTGTTGCCCTGCGACGCACACGCCCAGGAGGGAGGCAGCCTGACTACTGCAAAACACAGTGCACAACGCACCAGCCCTCGTCGCCCGAGCAACTGCCATCGCCTGCGGCCCCGTCGTTGCAGATGCCGTGGCCCGTACAGTTGCCCTGGCCTGGGCACTGCAGGCTGCAGTTGGCTCCAGCAAACCCCCAGATGGCACACGCATGACTGGCCAACCGTGACGCCAGAGTAGCGCCGCGACTGGCAAGAAGCGCCCCGCCAGCCCGCGGGGCAGTTCGAACAGTCGGTGCCTGCACAGTGGCCTGCCGCATCGTCGAGGCACTTGCACAGGGCAGCTTGGCCGTCGAAGTAGCACGCCTCATGACCTTGGCAGGGGAGACTGATGGTGCTGGGGTCGACTCCTGGACAAGGGGACGTGCACTTGGGATTGGTTTAGCCCTGGGTACAGGAGCATGCGCCATCGGCGTCCTGAGAAGAAAAGGGTACGGGCCGAAGAGGGGGTTGAAGAACGTGAAGGGGGAGGAGGGGGGAGAAGCGTTGGGTTTGGGTTTGGGTTGGGGTTTCGGTTTGGGAGAAAGCCCATCACCGTTGGCGAGGCCGTTGGCTGGGCCCTCTGCCCGACTCAGGTGCCCGGTCTATCATCCTTGTGTTCCGCTGCGTTGTGGTCCGGGGCTGGAACTGTCGTTGACCGCCAGACCTGAAACCACGACGAAGGTCGCAAAAACGGACTCCAGCGATACCGTCCCTGCCAGCAGCTGGGGCTGCCGCCGGTCGTGGCTTCATTAAGGGGCCTCAACAGTGCCAGATGGACAAGCGGCAGTTTGGCGGTTGTACATAACAAGGTCCGCTGGTAGCGGAATGGAAGTATGTGGAGAACTGCCGAACATTGCTCCATATGCATACCAGGACATGCACATGTGGAGCGCTTTGTTGACCTGCATGCAGCCCCCACCCCAGACCGCTGATTTCTCGGCCATAACCTCTACCCTACATGATACTATACTGAGGTCGGATTCCTCTGTCGGTCAGCACATCAAGCTTCCGTTATGCTGGCACCCATTCGGCCAACTTGCTGCGCTACCCTCCAGCCAAGGGCAATGGTGGTTGGTATGTGTGTTTCATAATTGTGTGATACTGCTGTGGGAACCACTAAACTTACAAAGACACGGCCGAATGGTTTGAGAGGCCGGCCCAACATTTTCAATTTGGAGGCAGGAGCTGGGAGCGAAGTCCACGCAGAAGTGCCGCCCATTGGACCAGGCCGACATGCACAGCGAAGGGAAGAACGGGTCACGGTGGGCCAGGGACTCGGCGCAACAGACGCGGGCCCAGCGGGCCCCCCTTGGCCGCCACACTGGCCCCGGGGCCACACCAAAGCACACCCTGCCCCAGGGGCCAATGAACAAAGGTGCAACACGGTATCACAGATGAAGTGGTCTGACCTGTGGCAGGCCTAGTGTGCGCCTTCACCGAGGCCTCTTCGGATCGCATTGGCGCCAGCATCTGTGGGCCTTGGCCCTGTTTGCCCTGAGCCGATCCCTACGGCACAGCACAAGCTCTAGTCTACATTGCGATGGCTGCCGCCCTTTGACACTCGTGCGCGCGGCAAAAGGCATACGTGAAGAACTTCCCGATGCCATTACGCTCATTGAATACTTTCACGCAATCGGGGCTGTTGTTCCGAATGTTTCCCACTAACGGGCCCACCCTTTGCATCCTTCCCTTGTAGGATCCATGCAAACGGGCAACTGGCAACGGGCAAGTTGAGACCTGCAAAAAGGCCGTATAATCAATGGATTGATGACGCGCTGCCGCAAGCGCAAGTGGGTTGGCCCCTTGGTTCGCCTCTGTGGTGTTCACCGTAGTATTATCAAAATTGAACGTCAAGGTGCTGTACTCTCGATAAATATCATGCAGGTCCACGTATTA
Source organism: Eutreptiella sp. 'Long Island Sound 2002' (assembly GCA_964036045.1). Taxonomy (NCBI): domain Eukaryota; phylum Euglenozoa; class Euglenophyceae; order Eutreptiales; family Eutreptiaceae; genus Eutreptiella; species Eutreptiella sp. 'Long Island Sound 2002'. The sequence continues at coordinate 3,937,563 of OZ038381.1, forward strand.
GGAGACGGGCATGTCGTCCTCTGAGATCAAACTTCCACGGTGATGCTTTGTCGAAATCGCCGATGCTCCCGAAGCTTGGGTCTGCGGGTGTAGAATGAAGACAGAATGTGCGAAGGATTTTCACGAGCAAAGTTGTTGACCCCTTCGGACTCACAGATTGATGGCAACTGCGCTACAAGGACCCTGACCATCGGGAAAAATTTTGTGGGGAGAAATTTTCGGGAGGGGAAATTTCGCCGGCGTGGGGGGAAGCTTTCGTGAGGGAAAACTTTCGTGAGGGAAACCTTTCGTGACCCACCACAGGCCGAGAGACACCGCATGCCCCCTAGCGACGTGCGGCAGGTGCTCACCGCTCCGAAGTTGTGCAGCAGCAGCTTCTGACCAAGCGCCTGACCAGGACGGCGGTGGAGAACAAAAGCTGCGGCCGTCGGGTTTAGTGGGTACATTTTGAGGACCGTGCAACCGATTGGGACTGTCCACTGAGTAGTTCGCAGGCAACGCTGTTGGCCTTGAGCTGTTGGTGGTTGACGGTTGACGGTTGCCGAGGCGTGAGGCCTGGCTGGTACTCGTCACCCCGGGGCAGCAGCTCAGGATTTGAGTTGTGACCCGTGTTCAAGGTCTGTTCTGCGCTGCATTTAGCGCAATTTGGAGGCTGTGTTGTGTTGGACTCAGAGGGGAGCCATGTTGGGCAACTGTCCCCCACAGACGTCTGCACCCGACCTCGAAAAGGGGGCCATACCTCGTGACGCTGCATCATCGGCTCGGGGGGCGGCATGCCATACATGTCCTGAGGTCCACGATACCCAGTCTCAAGGGGCGCGCGATGGTACCGCAGCCCGTCATGCGGGGGCTGCGCGTCCGGGTGCGGCAGATCCCAGGAATGCTCCCCATGCCACATCCCGTGGCATGGCATGGCTGGCAGCGTTGGGACCATCGCACTGCGTGGGTGCACAGAATGGCGCTCCTGGGGCGCGCCATCGCTGAATGGGTAGTTGTGGTTGTAATCGTCAAACTGCTGTTGGTGGTGGTGTGGCCATGGTGGTGGTGCTGGTGGTGGTGGGGGGGGGGGGGGGCTTGATGGTGGTGGTGGGGAGCTTGATGTTGGTGGGGGGGGGGGCTTGATGGTGGTGGTGATAGTGGTGGTGGGGGGCTTGATGGTGGTGGGGGGGGGGGGCTTGATGGTGGTGGTGATAGTGGTGGTGGGGGGCTTGATGGTGGTGGGGGGGGTGGGGGGCTTGATGGTGGTGGTGATAGTGGTGGTGGGGGGCTTGATGGTGGTGGTGGGGGGGGGGGGGGCTTGATGGTGGTGGTGATAGTGGCTTGATGGTGGTGGTGATAGTGGTGGGGGGGGGCTTGATGGTGGGGGGGGGGGGCTTGATGGTGGTGGTGATAGTGGTGGTGGGGGGCTTGATGGTGGTGGGGGGGGGGGCTTGATGGTGGGGGTGATAGTGGTGGTGGGGGGCTTGATGGTGGTGGGGGGGGGGCTTGATGGTGGTGGTGATAGTGGTGGTGGGGGGCTTGATGGTGGGGGGGGGGGGCTTGATGGTGGTGGTGATAGTGGTGGTGGGGGGCTTGATGGTGGTGGGGGGGGGGGCTTGATGGTGGTGGTGATAGTGGTGGTGGGGGGCTTGATGGTGGTGGGGGGGGGGCTTGATGGTGGTGGTGATAGTGGTGGTGGGGGGCTTGATGGTGGTGGGGGGGGGGGGCTTGATGGTGGTGGTGATAGTGGTGGTGGGGGGCTTGATGGTGGTGGGGGGGGGGGCTTGATGGTGGTGGTGGTGGGGGGGGGGCTTGATGGTGGTGGTGATAGTGGTGGGGGGGGGCTTGATGGTGGGGGGGGGGGGGTTGATGGTGGTGCCGATAGTGGTGGTGGGGGGCTTGATGGTGGTGGTTACGGTGGTACTCGGGGTTTTGCTCATGGGGTGGCATGTCGTGGTGGTGCATCATGCCCGTGGGATTGTCCAGACGCTCTGGCCCGCCCTGATGCTCCATGTGGTGGTGCGGGGCCATGGCGTGCCCGCGCTGCACGCCAGCTTCATCACACGGCATGAACCCCGGGCCGCGCACCTCCTGGTATTGCCCATCGTAATTGGGCCCTGGTCCATCGTAATGGGGCTTTCGTCAATCAACACAGACACCCTGCAGAGATGGTCGTGGGCGGCAGGCTGTCGTTCCCAACGTCGTACGAGAAGAACGTCGGCGTGGCCGCTGCAGAGTCCTCCACTTGTTTGTGGTCGTACGGGAACAGGTCCGTGCGCACGTACTGCGAGAAGACGAAGTCCTGCGTCGGCCACTCCTGCAAAGACACACAGACGGGCCGGAGGTGGCATTGGGGACGGCCGTTGGGGGTGGTTTGCGGGCCCCAGGGGGGTCGGCCAGAGACTTCAGGCATGGCCTCCGCAGTCCGCAGGCAAAGAAAGCAGCCTCCCACTTCACCGCCAGTCGATGCTTTGCGTTGGGTGTTGAGACCCCCCCCTCCGGCCTCCCACTCACTCAGGCTTCGGCCGAAACGACACCCTCTTCGCTCCTTCAAGGACAGCCCTGGCGTTGGGGCTCGTCCATTGTAGTGCAGTTCCATATCACCTGGAGGGAAATCACGCGCCAATCCCGATCGTGCATCCGCTGGGGTCCACCCTCTGACGCTGTGCCTTCCGCCCGAGGTGCCGTCCATGACGCGCAAACCCCTGGCACTGACACGCAACTCTGGCCTGGGCCCCGAGGCGCACCAGACGCGCGCAGCGCCGCGGGCTGACGTCGGTTACCGTCCAACTGCCATCAGGTGCGCTGCAACGCCGGGCAAAAGAACCATCAGACCACTGTTGGTCCCATCTCTGCAAACTATGCACCGTCTGTTGTCCTTCCCTGCACACACACAGCGCAACATCCCACGAGACACTGGATCAGGGGCTGTGTTCGGTGGGTGGGGTCCACAGATTGACCCTGCAGGCAGCAGCGGACCATGCCGGAGTTGCAAACCTTTCTGACCGGAGAGGCCCTAACCACCAAAGATACATGGACGTCAAGGAGTCCCAGGACCACAACGTGCCCTGCATGTTTTGCCTTCCGCTCTTCACCCTCTATTTCCCCTGCATCCCTGTCACGTCCACAGCCCTGTTCGCACCACGTCCATGACATACGTGCGTCGCTTGAGTGAGGACGATGATTCTCAAGCAGTGGTGGACAATCCTGACGTGGAGCCGGCACATCTCCCATGCCATCGTGGCTGTGATGACGCTCCGGCATCCCGTACGGCTCCCCGTGATCATGGTGAGGCATCATCATTCGCGGGGATCTTGGGGGAGCATATCCTCGCGGAGGGTTCTACAACATGGGGTGTGCAAAGTGGGGGTCCCAAGGAAGGGCCGTAATCGGCCCAATTGGGCCGCGACGTAACAATTTTCTCATGCCATTGATACAATTGGGGTTGTTTCGGTTAGATTTCCTTCGTCTCAGTAGACTCCTCTCCAACTTGGGTTTCACAGGCAAGGGCACAGCAAATGGTTAGCAGCGCAAGACAAGCAACCTGGTCCGTACTGTGTTGTGGTGTATGTCCCGAACATGTATGAGGGGCACCTTACACACGGGTCACACAACCATTCAGCGCCATGTTGTCACGTGACTAACATATGACATATGCACAATGCAAAATTTGCCATACAAGGCAACCGGCTACGCACTCATGGGCGGCCGCCTTGCATGGCGACAACCCGGCCCTCCCCCACCCCTTTTTTTCAGTACCATATTTCCCCTCACGAAAATTTCCCCTCACGAAAGTTTCCCCTCACGAAAACTTCCCCTCACCGAAATTGTCCCTCACGAAATTTTCCCCACATGAAACTTTCCCCTCATGAAAATTTCCCCTCAGGAAAGTTTTCCCTCACGAAGTTTTCCCTCACGAAAGTTTTCCCTCACGAAAGTTTCCCCTCACGAAAGTGTCCCCTCACGAAAGTTTTCCCTCACGAAAGGTTCCCCCACGAAAGGTTTCCCTCACGAAAGTTTCCCCTCACGAAAGTTTTCCCTCACGAAAGTTTCCCCCACAAAATGTTTTCCCTCACGAAAGCTTTCGTCCACGAAATTTTACCGTCAGCAAAGTTTTCCCACGAAAGTTTTCCCTAACGAAAGTTTTCCCTCACGAAAGTTTCCGCCACGAAATTTTTCCCTCGCGAAATTTTACCCTCACGAAATTTTCCCCCACGGAATTTTTCCTCACGAAAGTTTTCCCTCACGAAAGTTTCCCCTCACGAAAGTTCCACTCACGAAAGTTTTCCCTCACGAAAGTTTCCCACGGGAAATTTTTGCCTCACGAAAGTTTGCCCCACGAAATTTTACCCTCACGAAAGTTTCCCCCACGAAAGTTTTCGCTCACGAAAGTTTTCCCTCACGAGGTTTCCCCCACGAAAGTTTTCGCTCACGAAAGTTTTCCCTCACGAAAGTTTCCCCCACGAAAGTTTTCCCTCATGAAATTGTCCCCCACGAAAGTTTTCTCTCAAGAAATTTTCCCCCAAAAAATTTTTCCCTCACGAAATTTTACCCTCACGAAAGTTTGCCCTCACGAAAGTTTTCCCTCGCGAAAGTTTTCCCCCACGAAAGTTTTCCCTCACGAAAGTTTTCCCCCTCGAAAGTTTCCCTCACGAAATTTTCCCCCACGAAAGTTTTCCATCACGAAATTTTCCCCCAGGAAAGTTTTCCCTCAGGAAATTTTACCCTCACGAAAGTTTTCCCTCACGAAAGTTTCCCCTCACGAAACTTTCCGCTACGAAAGTTTTCCCTCACGAAAGTTTCCCCTCACAAAAGTTTTCCCTCCAGAAGTTTTCAGACGAAAGTTTTCCCGCATGAAATTTCACGAAAGTTTCCCCTCACGAAAGTTTTCCCTCACGAAATTTTACCCTCACGAAAGTTTTCCCCCACGAAAGTTTCCCTCAAGGAAGTTTTCCCTCACGAAAGTTTTCCCTCACGAAAGATTTCCCCCACGAAAGTTTCTCCTCACGAAAATTTCGCCTCACGACAGTTTTCCCTCACGACAGTTTTCCCTCACGAAAGTTTTCCCTCACGAAAGATTTCACCCACGAAAGTTTCCCCTCAAGAAAGTTTTCCCTGACGAAAGTTTTCCCTCACGACAGTTTCCCTCACGAAAGTTTTCCCTCACGAAGTTTTACGCTCACGAAATATTCCCCCACGAAAATTTTCCCTCACGAAATTTTACCCTCACGAAAGTTTTCCCTCACGAAAGTTTTCCCTCACGAAAGTTTCCCCTCACGAAAGTTTTCCCCCACGAAATTTTTCCCTCACGAAAGTTTTCCCCACGAAAGTTTCCCCCACGAAAGTTTTCCCTCACGAAAGATTCCCCTGACGAAAGATTTGCCCCACGAAAGTTTTCCCTCACGAAAGTTTTCCCTCACGAAATTTTCCCCTCACAAAAGTTTCCCTCACGAAGGTTTTCCCTCACGAAAGTTTCCCCTCATGAAAGTTTTCCCTAACAAAAGTTTCCCCTACGAAAGTTTTCCCTCACGAAAGTATCCCCTCACGAAAGTTTCCCCTCACGAAAGTTTCCCCTCACGAAAGTTTTCCAACAGGAAATTTTCCCCTACGAAATTTTCCCCTACGAAAGTTTTCCCTCACGAAAGTTTTCCCTCACGAAAGTTTCCCCTCACAGAAGTTTCCCCTCACGAAAGTTTTCCAACAGGAAATTTTCCCCTATGAAATTTTCCCCTACGAAAGTTTTCCCTCACGAAAGTTTTCCCTCACGAAATTTTCCCCTCACGAAAGTTTCCCCTCACAAAAGTTTTCCAACAGGCCATTTTCCCTCACAAAAGTTTCCCCTCACGAAAGTTTGCCCCCACGAAAGTTTCCCCTCACGAAAGTTTTCCCCCAGGAAATTTACCCCTCACGAAATTTTCCCGTCACGAAAGTTTCCCCTCACGAAAGTTTCCCCTCACGAAATTTTACCCTCACGAAAGTTTTCCCTCACGAAAGTTTTCCAACAGGAAATTTTCCCCTACGAAATTTTCCCCTACGAAAGTTTTCCCTCACGAAAGTTTTCCCTCACGAAAGTTTCCCCTCACGAAAGTTTCCCCTCACGAAAGTTTTCCAACAGGAAATTTTCCCCTATGAAATTTTCCCCTACGAAAGTTTTCCCTCACGAAAGTTTTCCCTCATGAAAGTTTTCCCCTCACGAAAGTTTCCCCTCACGAAAGTTTTCCAACAGGCCATTTTCCCTCACAAAAGTTTCCCCTCACGAAAGTTTGCCCCCACGAAAGTTTCCCCTCACGAAAGTTTTCCCCCACGAAATTTACCCCTCACGAAATTTTCCCGTCACGAAAGTTTCCCCTCACGAAAGTTTCCCCTCACGAAATTTTACCCTCACGAAAGTTTTCCCTCACGAAAGTTTCCCCTCACGAAAGTTTCCCCTCACGAAAGTTTCCCCTCACGAAAGTTTTCCCTCACGAAATTTTCCGCTACGAAAGTTTTCCCTCACGAAAATTTCCCCTCAGTAAACACCCCTTATCCTATCACCGTTAGTTGGACCCATAGGCTTTAAATGTTAGCTCAATGCGACGTACAATCAATTTTTTTTTTGGTGTGATAGCGGTCCTCTACCTGGCGAAGTTCAAGAGAAGTTCAGTCATCGGTGGAAATGTGTGCTAACCTGTGAATATGTACACCGGCGGGAACAGCATACGATCAATGGTTCCAAATAGCATACAAAAGGTGCAACATTGCCGTTGTGTCATAAGAAGTTTTACCACAGTGGTGCGCTGCTTTGTCATTCGTAATGAAACGAGTTTGTGGAAAGGGTCTCTACTTGTGGGGACCTTCGACAAGCATAAATATGCATTCCGCTACATTGAAGAGTTCCAAAAGGAGGTCACCGATTTTTTTGTCTAGATACGACCCACCACTCCGGTATTCAAGTGCTGGGCCTTCTTGTCGTGAGGGGAAACGTTTGTGAGGGAAAACTTTCGTCAGGGAAGGCTTTCGTGCGGGGAAACTTTCGTGAGGGGAAACTTTCGTGAGGGGAAACTTTCGTGGGGGAAAACTTTCGTGCGGGGAAACTTTCATGGAAGAAGCCATCTAGCCCGCAAGTTTGTTGGTCCCCATACTCAACCGCTCCGCTTTGAGAAAACTCAACGTTTCACCATGCGCGCATGTTGGATTTGAATGAGAAAATCTTGGTGAGGGAAATTTTCGTAAGGGAAAATCTTCGCGAGCGTGAGGGGCCAATTTCGTGAAGGAAAAATTTTGTGAGGGGAAAATTTGGTGAGGGAAAATTTTCGTGAGGCACATCCACCTTACGTTGGATGAAATTCTCGTGCAACACTCGTTGCTTTTGTGTCATGGGCCCAAATTTGAATTCCTCGGTGATTTCTTCTTGACATTGCTCGATATCGCACACTCTTGCGGATTCTCGCAACCTCTGAACAATCATGAGCCCTAGAGGAGGTCGGGGGAAACACAACATGGTGAATAGGTGCAAGCGAGCCATATACCTCAATCAAATCGCTTTCGAGTCCTACCACGACGATGTGGACTTTGCCAAAGCCCCACTAGTCCTGCAAAGCGTAATCCCATTGTGACCAATGATGGTTCAGCAAGACACTTGCACGGCGAGAAACAATCAATCCGGCCATAAGCGAAAAAAAATCAACACTCAGAAAAAGACCGCGACACAAATTGAACTTGAAAGACAAAGCAAACATGCGCCAACCCAGGGATGTGACAAACGATGGTCTCAAAATATGATCACAGCTTTCAAAAGTATAACGGCTTTCAAAAGAATGAAATCATTGCAAGTCACAACAGAACACACGCACACAAGCACGCAAGCTCGCCTCAACTCAATAGCAATTAATGAAAGTGGTTATGACAACAATTCAAGTAAATATCTGCAAAAGTCGAGAAAGTTATTGATTCGGAAATATGTCCCAAACGAACAAAGGCATGTTTCACAAAACGAACGCAGGTGAGTCTCTTAATTAAAAGAACCGAGGTTTGTTTAACCAAAAGACCTCGACAAATGTCTCAAACCACCCGAACCCTCACATAGCGTTCGTTGTGAGACATATGTTTCAAACCGATTAACCCGAAGCCTCATATAGCGTTCGTTGTGAGACGTGTGTTACTGCATGCCGTGGATGCAACGAGATTTGCGGCACAATACGGTCTCAAAAGTATGTTCATTTGTAAATTTGATAAAGAATAACCATCCAAATCATTGCAAATTCACACTAGAATACGCGCATACAAGTGCACAAGCTCAACTCAACCCCATAGCAAGAACTAAAAGCGTTGTAGAGGAAAAGCCACGAAAATATCTGCTGAAGTGGTGCAAGTTCGGGAGTTTTTGGTGCATTACTCGCATTCTTATCCAATTCTGAAAAAATGAGGCAAATTTCTGCCCTGCATCAAGTTCGTGTAAATTGCAGTTTAAACTCTACTACGTGGCATTACCGGAAAAGTTCGACCTTTGATACTATTGATAGCGAACGCGGTGGGGGTCGCGGGAGCGGTCACCACTGGTCCGATGATTTTCAATAGTGTAAAAAAAAAATGCTTATGTCCGGAATGGCCTTGGCAATGTCCAATGTTTATGATTTTGAAGAGTTCGGACAAGTCTCGGGACATGGTAAATTGATGTTCAATGAAACTTGTGTTGTAGGCCATCGGAGGTAGCTACCCCAATTCGGGTACTATCAATACTGCTCTGTTATGTTCCGTACCACAAATCAGGTTTGGAGCGTGCCTTGACAGATGAAGAACTTGGGGAGTTTCAGCAAGTCGAAAATGTGCCACATCACAAAGGCAGCCGAAAGGCCAAAAAAGCTATGGCAAGAGCATGAATGAGGGCCTACCTTTTGGCTGAAGACTACTGACACATAGAACTCCAACGGGGAACTTTAAAAAAACACACTTTTCCTGCCACATCTTGCACAGTTGTACGGTTACAAAGGCATTTTTGAATTACCATGGGTATACCTACGAAAAGGAAGCAAGTGCGCACACAAGCACATAGCGTCACTCCCAGCACACACGGGCGGTGGGGTTGTGTGCACTTTTGCACACTGATGTTTCTTCTTGGCGTTTCTCTCCATGCATCGTAGTGGTCGTACTAACGGCGATCCGCCAACTAATTTTAGTTTGGCAACGGCCTCAGGTGTGGTCGGCACCGCTAGGAAGGCGTAACTAGCGCTACATAGCTACGGCTCACCTTAGCCCTTCAAGCTATATTTCTATAGCAAAACTGCAGCCGTACCTCATGCACACTGAGATAAGGAACTTAACAGTGCTCCATCCAAAAACAATTATTTGGACAAATGTTTAAGGTTTGAAACCTGGTAGTTTTGAAAATAACCGGTTTAAAACGATTATTGTTACAAAAACAACGGGTGTTGTTGATTAATAGTTTTGGGAAATAACCCGTTTTTCAAATTAAATGCCCACTACTAACCAAAGTCTTACCATCGGCAGAAGAGAGCCCATACAAGTCAGAGCACAGTGATCAAAACTACGTCGGAAATTGTAATTCGCCATCGGCCATCATTTGCTACGAAAGCCTCTGTTTAGTGCAAAAATTGGACAAAATGAATTGCCAAAAAGAATCCGAAAACTTTGGAACCATTCAGATTCGTTGATTTCAATCAGTTTTCAAAATAACCGGCTGTGCCAATTGTTTTGAAAATCACCTCCGATTATTGCCGATAACCGGTTTTCCCGATTAATTGCTAAACCCGGTTCCGAACCCTACAAAAGTTTTCAACGGCTAAAATGTTAGGAACAAATGGATTCGCCGTTTCACCTCAAAAATAAGCATTCATATTTTAAGCGACCATACGTGACCAAAGCTGTATGAACAACAGTTCTAAACAACAGTGTCCAAAATGAAACAAAAAAGATTTAAATGGTAACATTTGTGTCCGACGTTCAGTTCGAGTAGGGAATCAGACCTTGGATGTGGTAAAGGCGAAGGAGGGGCACGGGCCAACACATACCTTCAATGGTGTTCACTGACTCCACCTATCCTTCAGCTAGCAAGATTTTGCCGGACGAAAGGTGCCCCTCGATATCAGCCCTTTACCCTGGCACCCACCTAGCATTTGACACTTTCGGTACTTGACCACCTAGCTTTTTGTGTTGATGGCGAGATATTGTGCATATGTTTCCCTTCCTCCCCATTTCCAACAACTGCACACCAATGATAACGCGAGATCTTGACACACAATTCAATGTGTATTAGGGGCGGGCGCAGGGTGCCAGCAATGCTAGCATGACATTAAATAGTACCCAGAAAGTAGGTATTATAAAATCGCCTTTGATTACACATCAACATGATATTATGTAATGCGAATATGTTTTGGATTGCCCGTCTGTGGAATCCGAGAGTGCACAAAAAGCTTGACTAATTATCAAAATTGCATTTTTAAAGGGAATGAAATTCCATTACAATCGTGTTGACCGAAATTAAGTATGCTTGTTGCCGGTGGTGCGGTGCGCCATCTGTCCAGAATTTCCTATGGATCGAGGCGATGCTAATACAGCATCGTGGTACATCCTTTCAGATAAATCTCGTTACGGACAGCTACATATTCAACCATGGCGAATGACATGCCGCAATGAGCAGCCACAGCTACGCACCGGGGAGCTCCAAAACTGTTTGAAGCAGAAGCGCAAGGCGAGCGACAAGCTCCGCGTTGTTCGTGAATGGTTGGCGAAGCTTAACAACGGACGACAAGGCGCCAAAGAACTACGTGTGCACAAGAACTTGGTGGCAGGAATGATGGAGTGCTATAGGTATTGGCATGTGCAACACATCAAGACTGATGGCAAATGACAATTTGAATGCCAATGCGGAACCTCAATCAATGTGAACGATCTTGAACCCTCGAGCGAAGCAACCTCTGCGTATGTGCGTGAAAAAAGTTTTCCTCAATTTTTTTGACCCAAAATTTTGGTGACAGCAATGTGGATCATGGAAAAATGTGTTTATGGGTGTAAAATCATGTCGCTAGGCAAGGAAGCATAGTTTTCCATGGCCCATGGGATACAAATAGGTGATGCAAAACTTTTGGCAATACGGATAAGAGTCTCACGGGGCCACCGGACCTCATTTCCATGCGAACAACCTACTTTTGACTGATTTCCTTGTGATTGCAAAAGAAGGGAAATTTCTTCTTGGTGCCCCATAGGACGGACCTCTATTGACCCAAACTTGTGTTAGGCAATCGGATTCAGGCGCATCGAAGCATATCCCAATGGTAGGCCACCTCTTATGGGCCCTAAATCTCACCAAAAAGAAATCGTTTTCATGTGGAAAATTGAGAAAATGTAAGGTGGAACAACAACTAGTCCCTGGTACAACAACTTGCTTTTTTACGTTAGGTGTGAAGCGCCAAAAACCCTAAACTCCCCCCAGAGACGCGTGAGGCATTCGAGTCCGTGATGCATCGTTGTCCGCAAGGCCGGTAGGACACTGAGTGATTCGGTGCTTTTGTTGGGTCGCCTCCGCACCAGATGTACGTCGCGATACGTCTAGCGGAACATTATACTGTTACATCCGGTCCCGTTATAATATTCCGCTAGACGTAACACTTATTCCGCTAGAAGTAAGTAGAATTTTGTACGTCTACCGGAAGATTATAGGGGCCGTAAGTTAGACGTAGGTAACAAAGCTGGATGTTCCAGTAGACGTAAGTATCCACACCATCCCATTTGTTGCATAAAAAATTCAACATCAAATGTTTCTTCATGTCGTTGGGCCAAATGATAGCACATCCCCTAAATTACACAATAAATCCAAATTTGGCATTCCAGTCATCCTATGCTTCTTTCAGGTACCTCCCCCTCCCGTCTCCACCCCAGCCTCGCCGTTTTTGCCCTCCGTCTCGCTGCAGGCAAGCCAAGAACTCGAAAAAAGACGACGCCATCAACACAAGGACTCCATCAAAGACAACGCCGCCGGGATCAACAACAAAACGGCGAACGAGCAGACCAGATTCTTCAACGACGTCAGCCACCGACACGGAGAAGGGCGCGGGGTAACAAAGGGCAATGATCAATGTTTTTTTTTTGTGCGTGCTAGCAGGGAGGGAAAGGGCACCACAGCACACACACGCCACCACCAGTCAAAAAACAGCACACACAACCAACACCACAACAGAGCACAGCACGGCGCTGCACGACGGGCCACAGGAGGGCAAAGCAAGCACAAACAGCACCGCACAACAACAGCAAAGCACGACAGCACAGCACCACGGGGCAGCACAGTACCACAGAACACGACACTGGGAAGCAGGGCACCACAGCACACCGCACCAACCACAGAAAGGAGACCACGCGGCCAAACAGGGACACCGACACCGAAACACACCACGAGCAAACAACCATGGGCCACCAGACCCAGCATCGCACCACAGAACACCAAAGGAAACGGCACAACACACAACAACGCACCACAGCACCAGCCGCCAGCAACAGCATGCACCACACGCACAGCACAGCGCAAGCGCACCAGCACAGCGCAGCACAGCACCGCACAGGGCGAAGAGGACAGGAAACGCATAGCACCACACCCCAGGACGCACACAGCACAAAGCACAGCGGCGAACAACATCACGCACCAACACGCCACGGCAAAACACACACAGCACAGAGCACGCAACGCGGGGGAACACCGCAAAACGGGGCGCCGCACAGCGCAGGGCCCCAGGGCGACGGGCAGCGCCAGAGAGCACGGCACAACAAGCAACTGCACCAAACGAGCGCAACAAAACAACACAGCACACAACAGCGCAACACCGGGCGGCACAACACGCAGCAGCGCGGCGCAGCACCGCACCCAGGGACACACAGCACAGCACAGCACACGACAACGCAGACCAAAACCAGACAGCAAACCACACCGCAAGCAACCCAACCGGACGGCACGACCAGAGACACGGCACAACACGCAGCAGCAACCAACAGCGCAGCACAACACACAAACAGACGCCCCAACAAACGCCTCACGGCGCACAGCAGCCCACAACACAGCAAGGCGAGGCACCACAGCACGACAGGCAGCGCAGAACACGGCAACACGGCACCGCACAACACCCGACGGAAGGGCAGCGCAGCGCGGCAACACCACACAGCACAAGGCACCACGCACGCACCGGGGGGGGGGGGGGGGGCAGCAAACGGCAAGAACCGCCGACGAGCGCCAAGCAGGCAAGCGAGAGCAAAGCAGCAGGAAAAAAAAACAAACCACCGAGCGGCAGCGGCGAAAACCGCGAGACACAGAAGGGGGGGGGGGGGGGCAGCACCCACAAGGGAGCAGCCAACGGCCAGGCCGGATACACAAAAGCACCGAGAGCGCACAGAGAGCCGAGCAGCGGGAGACCAACAAAACAAACAAGAGGACGGGGGGCGGGGGGGGGCAGACGGCGAGAACCGCCGACAAGCACCAAGCAAGCGGGCAAGGGCAAGGCAGCGGAGAAAAAAAAAAAAAAAGGGGGGGGCGGGGGCACCGAGCAACAGCGACGAAAACCGCGAGACACAAGGGGGGGGGGGGGGCAGCAACCACCGGGGGGCAGCCAACGGCCAAGCGGGAAACACAACAGCACCGAAAACAAACGGAGAGCCGAGCAGCGGGAGACCAACAAAACAAACAAGAGGAGGGGGGGGGGGGGGGGGGCAGCGGACGGCGAGAACCGCCGACAAGCGCCAAGCAGGCGGGCAAGAGCAAAGCAGCAGGGGAAAAACAAAAAGGGGGGGCGGGCACCCAGCGGCAGCGACGAAAACCGCGAGACACAAGGGGGGGGGGGGGGGCAGGCAACCACCAGGGATCAGCCAACGGCCAGGCGGAAAACACAAAAGAGGGGAGAGCACACGAGGAGCGGAGAAGCGGGAGACCAACAAAACAAACAACACACAGCGCCAAGGCCCGGGGCACCCGGGGCCAGAAACCGGAGAAAGCCAGAGACAAAGGGGGCGCAAAAAAAAAAGCAAAGGGGAGGGAGGAAAGGAAAGCAAAGCGTTAAAGTGAAGCCGGTTCGGACCCCCGTGGCCATCTTGGGGTCACTTGGGGTGTGTATCTATGTGCCGGCAAGCCGCCATTGGCTGATATCATACTCTCCCATCCACCTGACCTAACCCGATGTGATAGTGTGATAGGTTTGGCCATTCCGGCTATGAGCGGCCATATTCAGTACCAAGGCGCCGCCAGCTGAGATTTATATATCAGAATATCAGGAATCAACAGGGTTTTTTTATCATAAAGTTTCCGTAATTTTTGCGCCTTTCGTTCTGATGGTCAATGTATCGGCGACTGTCAGTTGGCTCGCGATTTTGCGGTAACCGATTGGTTAACTGTTATTTACAGATATTTTGGCGGAAACCCCGATGAAGGGTCAGATTTCATCAGTAAAGGGTTCGTTGCTTCCGCAATTTTCTAAATATGCACTCGAAATTTTAATCTGAATTTTTCGCGATGTCGAAATCGGATTTTCGACTTCGACATCGCCGCACTTGATTTGGTCTTCTTCGAGTGGTCATACTCTTTTCCCTATGCCCAAATCAGGTTTCCCTTGTATCGGCCACCCATTTGACTTGGAGATATAAGGGATACAAAAGCGATTCGTGGGACCACTTTGAAGGGCCATATCTACGCGTGAGTGCGAGGAAAGAGAATAAGGAATGTTGCGTTGCAATCGCCTTAGTCTCAACTTATTTTTAGTAGGGTCCAACACCTTAGGTTGTCATACACACTCGTTGTATCATAGGATCATGGTCAACATGATAGAAACTTGTTTATAACTTGTTGACCATTTGTCCGGACTTGATATTATGACTTTCGAGTGTAGCGCATGAGTCTTGCGGTTGCATAGCATCTTTCCTTCGGTTCCCACGTCCATTTTACCAAAAGTTATGACCATAGAGGGGCATGGCACACCATGGTGGGAGCCAATTTTAAGGGATATGTGTGATATTGGTAGTATATGTCTTGATAGGCTCACGCCCATGTTATATATCTTCGTGTGGCCGAAAAGATGGGGAGCCACACGTGACAAGGGCTTGGCCCATGTCCCAATTGTGGAATTCAAAGCGCTAGACTAAGTCTACCGCGTATGTATTGCTCATGGTATGTTTGCCAAAGAGATCCATGAGTGCACTCCCATTTTCATGGGGCATGTAGATATGAGTGGCGAAGGTATCTCCATGCGCCCGATTGGGGATCCAAGTAGGGGAATCGTTCGCAAATGGTTCCAATCATTTGTATATTGAACCATGCGCGGATATCATGGGTGAGCATAGAGATATACTATCATGACAACTTTGTATTTGGACATATTTTCATGTTTTTGACCTTAATTTTTGCTCATTTTTGCGTTTTGTGTACTTATCTGGTCGGCAAACAGCTAGAAGCCTATGGAGAGTCGAACCATGGTATGTTGTTCATATGTTGGCATATGCTTTGGACACCACCATATGCCGGATTGCGTACTCCATTTGGCTTGGCGCACGAAGGATTACAAGAATTGGTCTCAAGATCATGGGCTGACTTGGGCAGTGCGTGGCGCCCATATCCGAAGGGGTTTCGAGGGTAAAGTGGGGATGTACATGGGCATTGACCTTTGGTCTCTATCCTCCATGAATATTAGATTTCGATTCCATGCATGCTTTGAGTCTTCAGATAAGTGGTAACTTCAATTTTGAGCATATATTTGATATATGGCCAATATGGTGTGAATTGGCAGTTTTTGGCATGTTATGAGTTCAAACTCATGGGGCATATCTCTAAGCCCATTCGACTCCAAGTCCAACCAAGTATATGTCAGGGTAGGGCATGGTCCTGAGTGCCACTCTAGGCCATGACACGCCACCTCCCCTATTGGGCTAGGATTTAGAAGCTTGGGAGTGAACACATTTTTGGGGTTTATGAAGTGACTTTTGACACATGGCATTTAGCCATCTTATTTGACTGGGTTCAGGGCATCATGTTGGTGAGTCAAGGGAAGGTCTTGAGTCCAGGGAATGAGGGGTCTATGGCTGTGATTGTGTAGGTTTCCATCTTTCCCCAACTTTGCTTTATTTGTGTTCATATGCCAATTTCAGGGCTTTCCTCTTTGGTGCAATTTTTGTACATGCGCGCCACCGTGGGACGACCGGTGTGCTGAAAGGAAGCCCGCAGTGTGGATTGGGTTATTGCTGTATTTGTGGGATCTGGTTGCTGTTCAGGGTTGAAGGAGGATTTTATTTTCTATATTTTTGGATTTTGGACCCTGGATTTTGAGGAATGCAAGCGCTGATCCGGAGCAAGTCAGCAGGGGTAACAGGCGGAAGGGGCACAGCAGGGGCCGGTCCTGGTAGGGACCTTCTTTATGGTAGCAGAGGCGTACCTGCTGCCCCTACCTACCGCCGACCCGGGGACTTGGGCCCCTATGAGCCCTGCCCAAGTATGCCCCGGGTGCCTATTGTGGACTCGGTGGAGACCACGCCGGAGATTGGAGCCATAGAAGAGCCGAGACGCTCAGGAGCATGGCGAACTCCGGAAGTCGAAGCCCGAAGAGAAGTACGACGGTCGGGAAGAGGAGGACTTGACATGTAGGACCTGGTCTCCATGTGTGAGCGTCGCTGCCGAAAGGCATGCAACCTCCGCTCCGCCGCGGAGGACTCTGAGGAGACCTGCCATTCAGGCAGCAGTGGAGGACGGGCCTGGCGCTACCGGAAGCGCGGGTCACCCAAGCCCGCGGCAGGGGACGCCGGGGCTATGGATACGGACCCCAGCCCGGTCAGGCTGTGGGACTCCGAGGGGCACTCCGAGGGCCATCGGACAGCCTATGAGCAACCATCGGAGTCGGAGGAGACGGCCAGACCGCCCACAAGGGCGAACACGGCCCCAGAACCCAGCCTGGAGCATGACGCCGAGGCGTTGGAGAGGCCCGCCAGAGCCAGGACGGCGCCTGTGGCCCGGCACACGGAGCCAACGCGGGATAGCATGGGCGACACACCCATGGCGGAGGAGTCCGAGGCGCCGGGAACCGCGGGATGCGCCGGATCAGGTGGAAAGCACGCTGAGTGCCATTGCGAGCACGTGTCCTTCCTCATGGGCAAGTACCCAAAGATGGGGATGGACGCCATCGTGCATCGCCTCGACAGCCTGGACAACGCGAGGGACGGCCTAGAGGTGGACGTCGCAGGGATCCTGGATGACCAGTCGGCCGCGGAGAGAGACATGGCGGAACTGCGAGCGGAACGGGACCGGTACCGGGAGAATCTGGAGCCGGCCCTGCAGAAGCAGCAGCGAGTGGTGGACAGCCTCCTCCACCCAGTGGAGGACATGTCAGGACGCCTGAAAAGGCTAGTGGAGCGACAGCCCCTCACCTCGGGTCCGGAGCTCCCGGCAAAGCCAGCAGCGGCAGAGCTGGTGGAGCGGGTTAAGACCCTCCGGAGCGCCATGGATAAACCCATGGGCGGCCAGGCAGAGGCACCATACGCGCCTCCGCGTGTTGACCCGGGTGCGCTGCCGTCTGTTCCCATGTTCAGCGAATCCACAATGCTCGGGGAACACACGGCACCTGCCGGGTCCATGCGGGAAGGGCACATAACCACGGACCCGAGGAGCCTGACGGTACAGATGTCCCATGCCGCCCAGGATCTACCGATCACTACGACTGCCCATGCAGTTTATGCGGAAGAGGAGATCCAGAGCCAGACCATGCAGGGGCGAACCATGGGAAGCGCCGACAGACATGGTCGAGGTCATCCCAGCGGAAACCTGTGGGCGAAGGACCCCAATACGGGGATATGGACGGCCGGAGGAGCAAGTCCTTCCCGCATTCCAAACCCCATGGGTTCAGGCCCAACTGGACCGCACTCCATGGAGGAGAGGGATGTACGGGGGGTGTACTCACACCCCCCGGCCACAGGTGGTATCCGTCTCGGTGGAGTGGTGGCTGGTGACGTCGGAGACGCCATCAGGATTGACGACCTCAGGGGAATCAAAATCCGGTACTATGATGGCAACCCCTCCAACCTGGACGACTTCATCCTGGATTGGGAGGACTTCGCCGAGGAGGTCGTCGGCGAGATGCGGGGAGCGCCGCGGGATAAGTGGGTATGCCGGACATTCCCACACCGGCTGGTGCGGGACCTGAAGGAGGAGCTGCGGGATCAGATCCGGGAAGGACTGATCCATACGGAGCAGGCCTGCCTCCAGTGGTCGGAGGATGAGGAGCGGGTGGACGCTCCGAGCCAGAAGCTGGAGGACTTGTGGTCCATCCCGCTGCAGCTGGACCGCGGTGAGTTGTGGGTCCGGGAGTGGAACCGGTATCTGCGGAAGTACCGACGGAGCCTCAAGCTGGTTGAGGACTGGAACGAGTCCAGCCAGATCCGCCACCTGCTGAAGGACGTCCTCCCCGGGCACTGGAAGAGGAGAGTGGAGGACGAGGAAAAGAAGAGAGCGAAGAAGCGCGTGGCGGTGAGGATCATGGCGGCGGAGGATACCCATGCAGGTATCATGGAGTTCTTCAGGAGGAACCTGGGCGAGCACAACCGGATGTTGGGACTGAAGAACGCCGTGTACGTGGAGGTATTTGGAGACACCATGGGGCAAAGGTTGCTGCGCCTCAACAACGTGGAGTGCAGGCGCGGAGAGCAGCTGAGGATGCAAGTCATCTTCGCCCGCATGAGCCTCGACGAGATCGTGAAGTACATTACGGTGGAGTTGAAGCTCAATGCGAAGAACGAGGCCCACGTGCAGGATCGACATGGTCATGGACAACGAGGCCACCGAGAAGACCGCCATCATCGGGAGATCCAGGAGGACACGGCCAACTCTGCGGAGGATGGTAGTGGAAGTGGCCAAGACAACTGGTCCGGGGAGGATCACGAGGAGGCCCATTTCTTCGCGTTTTCTGGCGCACAACGTGATGGGAACATGGGCAGGATGGGTCCAGATGGAACCGGGTGGGACCCAAGAAGAGCAGAGAGCCAAGGAGGATCGGGAACCCACCGCTCTCGTTCCGGGAGTACAGGTCTCAGCACGACGGGTGCTGGGTCTGTTATGGCAAGGGAAACAACCACGCACACGACCACCGTCAGTGCAAGGTGTGTGAGGCGGACAAGAAGGCCTACTTCGCCGCCCACCCCGAGAAGAAGCCCAAGGAGCAGCGGATTGCCGATTGGACGGCGAAGGGCGGAGACGGGGGAAAAGGCCAAGGCAAAGGCCAAGGGAAAGGCGGAGGAAGAGGCTATGGTGGTGGACCTGGCCAAGACCGACGAGTGAGGTCGATCGAGGAGGTTGCTGAGGACATGTTGAGGACGTTGGAGGAACTCAAAGCCAAGCAACGTGGTGGACAAAGTCCTGGCGGATCGCAGCTGGAAGGGGCTGCGGGAAGTCAAGTCTAGAAGAGCCCCCACAGGAGTGGGACCTCGGAGGTCTCTCCTCCGAAAATCAGTGGAATCCCTGAGGAATCCGAGGCACGTCGGGTGCCGAAGAAGGCTCCGGAAGAGCCAAAACCACTGAGTTTTGCCACTCCCAACCCCTGGAGCGCCCTGCCAAGGGAAGTACATGTGGGTACGGGACATGGCAAGAAGGAAGGAGCGACCACGGAGAGCCCCGTGGATGGGCAGGACCAGCCCAAGATCTACACCATCCGTGACCATACCCTTGAAGTCCTGATGCACCCGGACGTGCTAGAGTTGCATGCCGTGAGAGTCGTCCATACGCCTCATGGTGACGAGCGGCAGTTGCACTTGAAAGTGCGAGTACGGTGCGGACGAGAGGAGAAGGTGGTGGATGTGTTGGTGGATACGGGTGCCCAGGTGAGCCTGGTCCGGAGAGGGTTGTTCAAGGAGGAACTCCTGCAGCCCAGCCGGAGACCGGTCCGCCTGAAGGTCGCCAACGGAGAGATTATGGGTGGTGGCACCCATGAGGCCACTATCAGTATGGAATTCTGGGAGCATGAGCGCTTGAACCGCCCTGATTTGGCGAAGAGAAGCACTCTATCCGGGAACTTCTATGTGGCCGACATCACGGATTGGGATATGATCATGGGGTATGACTTCATGGTGGCAAACGCCATTGGAGCCCTTCCCCATCGTGCAACGCTGGTCCGGGAGGATGATGAATGCCTCATATGGCTGTCCACGGACTATGCATGCGGATCATCCCAATGGAATGCTGAGGAAGAGGATCGGATCGTCCAAGCGGTGCAAGCTGTGGGTTCCAAGTCCAGAGGAGACCGTGGAGTTCAGCTCACGGAGTATGCAATGGCGCCGCAGGTGTTTGCTAGGATGATCCAGACACTGCGAGCCGAAGCGCCCGAGACGGACGTCTTCGCTTCCCGGGATGCCCCACTTTTGCGGAAGTGTAGGAGGCATTGGCATCGAGGAGACTCAGCCTGGCATAGGCATTGGGGTTTGAAGGAGTGGAGGCTCATGTATTGGCATGGCTCCCTGGACAATACCAGACGTACGGTGGAGAAGATCGTCGCGGATAGGGCGAAGGCGATCCTGGTCATAACCGGCATAGGATCCACCCCATGTCCGCTGGAGGGTTTCAAGTCGACGCTGGACTCCATCACCCTGAACAAGATGTCATTAGGGCCAGAGGAGGAGTTGTTCATCGACGCCAAGGGTGTATCAATGCCCTCCCCGGGTCAAGCGTGGGGTACCAAGGCTTTCCTGGTGGATGGGGCGCAAGCCCAGCCCACGGGTGATGAAGCATTCACCCGTAGGGTGGAGGCGGTGCCCATGAAGGTCATGTTTGAGCCCAAGGAGGGCACGGATCAGCCAATCGATGGCATTGACGTCCTGTCCCACGCCGAGATCGAC
Organism: Eutreptiella sp. 'Long Island Sound 2002'; assembly: GCA_964036045.1. NCBI lineage: Eukaryota > Euglenozoa > Euglenophyceae > Eutreptiales > Eutreptiaceae > Eutreptiella > Eutreptiella sp. 'Long Island Sound 2002'. The sequence continues at coordinate 3,958,371 of OZ038381.1, forward strand.
GACGTCGTCAACTACATGCGGAAGGGTGATGCACGACCGTGTGGCAGCCAAGAAGAGGCGGGCCATGGTCACATCTCTGCATTGGTGGGATGACAAGATGTTGGTCACCGGCAAGTAGGAGAAGGATGAGTTCGTGGCGAGGGTCATGGATCACATCGCGGACCAATATGATGGTCCGGTTGGGTCGGACCCGCCGACATGGGATTTTCCAAGAATGGGTGCCGAGAGCGATAAGAACCAGCCCGAGGCCGCAAATTTTCGAAGATTATCGGCGGGAATCGCGACCAACGACGATGAAGACGGCATATCGGACGAGGAGAATTCGGATTCGGACCCAGAAGAAGCCTACACCGCAGTGCGGTCGGTTGTATCGATACCGAAGCAGGCGGCTGAAGAGGCCCAGGAGAACCCGAAGGTCGCCGAGCTGAAGGAGAGGCTGATCAATGCCTATCCGCGGCTATTCAGTGGCGTCGCCAACAAGAACCCTCCAGATCGTGGGAGGTTTGGCACAGCGAGGATCAAGCTGAAGCCGAACCCCAAGATCTATCGTCATCCGGAGTACCAACTTCAGGGCGATCGGGCCGAGGCCATGAAGAAGTTGTTGGCCGAGTTCATTGAGCGAGGATGGATCGAACCCTCCGACAGTGAGTGGGACAGCCCAGCCTTCATCGTGCCCAAGAAGGAGAAGGGCGAGTGGAGGTTGGTGGTGGATTACAGTGGTTTGAACGAGCAGACCGAGCACGACTCGTACTCGCTTCCCCTGATCGACTCCATCATCCAAAAACAACAGAAAAAGCGGATCTTCACGGTGTTGGACCTGAAACACGGTTATCACCAGATGCCGCTACACCCGGACTCCAGGCCCTGCACAGCGATGTCGACGCCGCTGGGGCCCATGCAGTGGAAAGTGGTGCCTATGGGCGCCAAGAATGGCAACGCCGCTTTCCAGCGCATGATGGAGGACCTACTCGGTCCTGTCCGGGACTGTGCCGATCCCTTCGTGGATGACATCATCATCGGGTCCGGCACAGAGAACATGACTGAGGACGAGCTCATCGACGCGCATGAGAAGGATCTGCGCCGAGTGCTCAGCGAGTTGGACAAGCACAACATGGTGTGCAAGCCCACCAAAGCCTCACTCTTCGTGAAGGAAGTGGAGTTCGCAGGTCACGTGGTTGGTCATGGGCAACGCCGTCCCATGCCTGGGAAGCTGGCGTCCCTGCACCACTGGGAGAAGCCCCAGACCATCAGCGAACTCCGGTCCTTCATGGGGTTCTGCAATTACTATTCGGGCTATGTCCGGATGTATGCAGAACTCTCGGGGCCGCTGCACAAGATGCTGCAGGTGGGGAAGTTCGATGGCCGGAAGGGGAGCAAGAAGAAGCTTGCCTGGACCCCTGAGGCCGAAGATGCGTTCAGCCGCCTGAAGGAGCGAGTCCTGGGGCAGCTGGGGCTATTCCTGGTGGACCCGAACAAGGGATTCGTGCTACGGACGGACGCCTCAGACTATGCTGTAGGGGCAGTCGTCGAGCAGATCCGGGACGACGGGTCGCACGTACCAGTGGCGTTCTGGAGTCGGATCCTGGCCGAGGGCCCACGTCGAACATGGACCGCGAGGGAGAAGGAGACGTATGCCATTCTCTGTGCGCTCAGGAAGTGGTCTGGCCACATCGGATTGCAACCGGTGGTGGTTTGTACAGACCATCAGTCCTTGCAGAGCTGGCACAAGGAGCACGTCGACACCCCCTCGGGACCGGCGGCAAGGAGGGCCCGATGGCATGAGACGTTCGCCAAGTTCGACCTCAGCGTCGTATACGTCCCGGGGAAGGACAACACTGTGGCAGATTGCCTCAGTCAGTGGGCCTACCCCGCGGGCAAGGCTTGGATGGACATATCCAGCCATGGGGACGCCGAGGAGACCGAGGAGGCCAAGCGCATCATCGAGATGGAGAAGGCCATGGAGCAAGAGGGGGTCAAGTGCTTTGTGGTGATGGCAGACCGTACGGACCTGGCCAAGTTCCGGGGCGCCCGCGTCCAAGCTATTCGAGAGGAAACCCTCGAGCAGTGGATGGTGGCCCCTGTAGAGCTAGTCAGGTCGGTGCTCACTGAGGACTGGTCGGATGACTATGCGGCATCCGAGCACTGGAGCAAGTACTGGAATGCCGTGAGCGCCCCGTCGGACGACGAATGGCCCGAGGACTTGACCGAGGATGGGGACAAGTTGTTCCTCAAGGACAAGCTGCTCGTGCCCGAGAACCGAGTGGAGGAGCTCATTGACCATTGGCACAACGCCCAGCTCATGCACCCTGGCCGAGACAAGATGCAGCAGGACCTGGAGTGGCGTTTCAAGTTCCCTCCGGGGTACTACGCCATCCTGGATAGGTACTGCAGCGACTGTGCCGTGTGTCGGGCCACGAAGAGCCCCGACCACTCCACAGCGGACAACCCGGTGTATACGGCTATACCGGAGGCCCCTATGCGGTCCGTGGCCATGGATGTGTTCGCCATGCCGGAGGTCACCGTGGAAGGAGAGACATATGATTGTGTCACCCAGCGGTGGACAGGCACAGCGGGTATATCGTGGCAGTCCCGGGCAAGAAGTCCAAGAAGAAGGACAAGAAGGACAAGCATGGAGTGGGGCTGCAGGCCAAGACCGTCGCTAGTGCCATGATCAGGCATTGGCTGACGATTTTTGATGTCCCAGCTGTCATCTGCAGCGATCGGGGCAGTCAATTCGTGGGGACGTGGTTCAAGACGATGTGCAAGCACATGGGGATTCGGCACACCAAGACTGTGGCGTACCACAGCCGGTCGAATGGCCGTGCTGAGGTGGCCGGGCGGCAGATGTTCGAGAAGTTCCGCCAGCTGCCTATTGACGAACCAGGCCGGAACTGGTATAACTCGCTGTGGAGAGTGCTCCAGGCGTATCACCACCTTCCGGGACCCACTGGACTGTCGCCCCATCGTATCCTGTTCCTACGGGATCGAGTGTCACGCACTCTCCCGTGGTTGAACCATGGCAAAGTGGCCCGGGATGCGAACGCTATGATGGCTGACGCGGACGACACGGCAGCCAAGGTGTGCAAGGCGCTTCAGGACGAGCATGAGAAGAGGGCCAAGTACTTCAAGCAGGGAAAAGTCCAGAAGTATGCTCTCCAAGACACCGTATGGGTGGAGCGGCACCACAAGGATGTCCTGTCCATGCATCGGCAGGCATCTTGGTATGTGCCGGGGGTAATCGTGCGGAAGGTCGGGCAGGATGTGTATGCGGTTCGTGTGGGGGATAACAAGATCCTGGACCGCGACCATACCCAGCTTCGTCCCCGAGCACCAGACCCCAGCGGACGTCCTGTCACCTTCGAGTTCACGGCCGGCGATGTGGACTCGGACGACGAGGGTAAGGACGACGACTTCACCGCCGAGAGGATCCTGGCGGACAAGCCGGACCCGGGGACGCCTGGGGGTAGGCTTTATAAAGTCCGTTGGAAGGGATTCGCCGCATCCAAGTTTTCATGGGAGCCTCCGAGCAGTTTCGTGCCGAGGTACACCACGGTCTGGATGGACTATCTGAAGAAAAAGAACATTTCTTTGGATGTCAAGGACGTGTTGGTCCATTTGGTGGCTGCAGTAGCACCCTAATGGATCCCCCCTGGCATTTTTGTTTGTTTTTGTGCTTGGGAGATGGGTGAGGGCGTTCATCCGGGGATTTTTGGGCCTTGATTGGCCATATACCCCCTTCACTCGATCTCCACACATATATTTCATTGTGGTATACTTATTTAGGTCAACCGACGACGTTTTTCTATCTTTGATCCCCTTGGTCAATGTTGTAGATCAAGGGGAGACCGGATATGGCGTAGGGCACCAATTATGAGTGTCCTCAACCCTCCCTTGGGGCGTGGGGGACGCCTACGACGTGTGTGGGGCCTCCATGTGTCCTTGGGACATGGGGGGGGGGGTTGGAGCCCATTGGGGTCCTTCCGTCCTCTCTTGACTGACTTCCGAGCGTTAACAACGCTCTGAGAAGGGGGGTGAAGCCGGTTCGGACCCCCGTGGCCATCTTGGGGTCACTTGGGGTGTGTATCTATGTGCCGGCAAGCCGCCATTGGCTGATATCATACTCTCCCATTCACCTGACCTAACCCGATCTGATAGTGTGATAGGTTTGGCCATTCCGGCTATGAGCGGCCATATTCAGTACCAAGGCGCCGCCAGCTGAGATTTATATATCAGAATATCAGGAATCAACAGGGTTTTTTTATCATAAAGTTTCCGTAATTTTTCCGCCTTTCGTTCTGATGGTCAATGTATCGGCGACTGTCAGTTGGCTCGCGATTTTGCGGTAACCGATTGGTTAACTGTTATTTACAGATATTTTGGCGGAAACCCCGATGAAGGGTCAGATTTCATCAGTAAAGGGTTCGTTGCTTCCGCAATTTTCTAAATATGCACTCGAAATTTTAATCTGAATTTTTCGCGATGTTGAAATCGGATTTTCGACTTCGACATCGCCGCATTTGATTTGGTCTTCTTCGAGTGGTCATACTCTTTTCCCTATGCCCAAATCAGGTTTCCCTTGTATCGGCCACCCATTTGACTTGGAGATATAAGGGATACAAAAGCGATTCGTGGGACCACTTTGAAGGGTCATATCTACGCGTGAGTGCGAGGAAAGAGAATAAGGAATGTTGCGTTGCAATCGCCTTAGTCTCAACTTATTTTTAGTAGGGTCCAACACCTTAGGTCGTCATACACACTCGTTGTATCATAGGATCATGGTCAACATGGTAGAAACTTGTTTATAACTTGTTGACCATTTGTCCGGACTTGATATTATGACTTTCGAGTGTAGCGCATGAGTCTTGCGGTTGCATAGCATCTTTCCTTCGGTTCCCACGTCCGCTTTACCCAAAGTTATGACCATAGAGGGGCATGGCATACCATGGTGGGAGCCAATTTTAAGGGATATGTGTGATATTGGTAGTATATGTCTTGATAGGCTCACGCCCATGTTATATATCTTCGTGTGGCCGAAAAGATGGGGAGCCACACGTGACAAGGGCTTGGCCCATGTCCCAATTGTGGAATTCAAAGCGCTAGACTAAGTCTACCGCGTATGTATTGCTCATGGTATGTTTGGCAAAGAGATCCATGAGTGCACTCCCATTTTCATGGGTCATGTAGATATGAGTGGCGAAGGTATCTCCATGCGCCCGATTGGGGATCCAAGTGGGGGAATTGTTCGCAACTGGTTCCAATCATTTGTATATTGAACCATGCGCGGATATCATGGGTGAGCATAGAGATATACTATCATGACAACTTTGTATTTGGACATATTTTCATGTTTTTGACCTTAATTTTTGCTCATTTTTGCGTTTTGTGTACTTACCTGGTCGGCAAACAGCTAGAAGCCTATGGAGAGTCGAACCATGGTATGTTGTTCATATGTTGGCATATGCTTTGGAGTTGGACACCACCATATGCCGGATTGCGTACTCCATTTGGCTTGGCGCACGAAGGATTACAAGAATTGGTCTCAAGATCATGGGCTGACTTGGGCAGTGCGTGGCGCCCATATCCGAAGGGGTTTCGAGGGTAAAGTGGGGATGTACATGGGCATTGACCTTTGGTCTCCATCCTCCATGAATATTAGATTTCGATTCCATGCATGCTTTGAGTCTTCGGATAAGTGGTAACTTCAATTTTGAGCATATATTTGATATATGGCCAATATGGTGTGAATTGGCAGTTTTTGGCATGTTATGAGTTCAAACTCATGGGGCATATCTCTAAGCCCATTCGACTCCAAATCCAACCAAGTATATGTCAGGGTAGGGCATGGTCCTGAGTGCCACTCTAGGCCATGACACGCCACCTCCCCTATTGGGCTAGGATTTAGAAGCTTGGGAGTGAACACATTTTTGGGGTTTATGAAGTGACTTTTGACACATGGCATTTAGCCATCTTATTTGACTGGGTTCAGGGCATCATGTTGGTGAGTCAAGGGAAGGTCTTGAGTCCAGGGAATGAGGGGTCTATGGCTGTGATTGTGTAGGTTTCCATCTTTCCCCAACTTTGCTTTATTTGTGTTCATATGCCAATTTCAGGGCTTTCCTCTTTGGTGCAATTTTTGTACATGCCCGCCACCGTGGGACGACCGGTGTGCTGAAAGGAAGCCCGCAGTGTGGATTGGGTTATTGCTGTATTTGTGGGATCTGGTTGCTGTTCAGGGTTGAAGGAGGATTTTATTTTCTATATTTTTGGATTTTGGACCCTGGACTTTGAGGAATGCAAGCGCTGATCCGGAGCAAGTCAGCAGGGGTAACAGGCGGAAGGGGCACAGCAGGGGCCGGTCCTGGTAGGGACCTTCTTTAAAAGCCCAAGGCACCCGGGGCCGGAAAAGAGAAAGAAAGAGACAACGGAGGCGCGCAAAGGGAACAAGGCAAGAAGAAAGAAGGCAAACAAAGGAACAGCAACGGGGCAACTGTTGTGGTTTGTTTCTTGGGAACTCTTTTGTACTCCTGTGCCTCTTGTTTCTCAAAATCCAAAATCCCAAATCGAAAACCTCGCAGGATCTTTAGACGGGGCACCAATACATAGCACAAATTCGAAGACAAAAACCCTGTCCAGAGATCAAAGTATCTTACAGCGCTTCATTCACACAGTTGGCATTCGATGCTTCTTAAGTATTCACAGACTGCAGTGCGATTGCGACTGCGACTTGCGCGCTCGCTGCGCTGCTGCTGTTCGAAGCCATAACACTAGCTGCTGTTCGAGGCCATAACACTACCCCCCCTTGAGACCTCGAAGAGGTCTCACTCCTCTGTGTGGGCGTCACATGGTCGCATCTGAAGAGCAGGCCCAGAAAAAAAATTTTGGACCTCGACATGTGCTGGCTACAGAAGCATAATAGTGGTGGAAACTCACACACTGAGGTGCAAGTTATCGTATACCTGTCGTCAGCGCCTCATTCATACGCCGTGTTTGACTCTGCCACGGCTGTGTCTTGGCGGAAGCTGCAGAAGACAACTTTGCCAGGCACACTGCACGGGCGCTGTACCCACAGCAAGGCTGTGGGCACGTGAAGCATAACATACCATAACATTGGGCACAGCTATCGAAGCTGGATGCCCAGCAGACAAACAACCAACAGGCCTATACATCTGTCAATTCGACAGGACGTATTAAGGCAGTCGATACCATTAAAGAAGGTTTTATAGTGATTTCAACACTGTGTGTTTGTTGTGCCTCTCCTGCTGCTTGCTGCTGGTGTAGGGTTCCTGCTGCTTGTTTTTGATGAGGAAAATGTTTTATTGTTGAAATACAACCAATCCAGGATAACTCAAGCCAGAGATAAGCAAGTAGAAGATAAACACGATCAAAGCATGAGGGGCTGCAGTCACAAAGAGTTAGATAAAGACAACTATCAACAAATAGACCACAGCAATTAGCATAAATTGCAACTCAGGATGAAATATTTTACATGTTTGAGGAAAACTGATTGGAAAACTGCCCCAAGGGCTCACTCTCATCCACAGTGCCATCTTGAGATGTGCACTTCTTGTTTTTGGGTCCCATAGGTGCTGAGGTGGCATGGCTTGTGGCGATGGGGTCACTGCCATGTCACATGGGATATTCCTACTTAGCTAGGCTGACTGGGTATTGAACCCAGGACCTCTCAAAAAGAGGTGCCCCAGCCCCCTAGGGTGCATACCACTAGGATAGCTAAGAATTCATGAGAAAACATAGATAAATTTATAGGCTCTGCCTTCAGTATATCAGTGCCTCAGCAACCCAGGAAAAGATGTTTTAGTGCCTATAGCTTGGGGATAAAGGGGTCCACACCACATCCTGAATTAGTGTTTGGTTCCATAGGTCAAAATGTGTTATCACCCATTTTGGTTGGGCCAATAATAAGATAAAAATGCATGAGTGCTTAGAGCACCTCTTATACAACTAAAGTATACCCTAAAGCATTGGAAAAGCACTTTCTCTTACTCTCCCCTTGTGCTGTGGTGGCCACCACTGTCGCATTTTCAGGAAAAAGGGATTTTTTTCTTGGCCTTTCCTTGTTTTCCACACCTACTTTAAAATGCCTATAGCTTCCCTGACACTGGAAAAGAGCGCTTTACCATGGCCAGCGACTCTTGCTACATTGTTGATGACAATCTCCAACAGAAAACTCAGCGCTCTTGGCGCTGCCGGGGTTCCTGTGGCTTGGTGGGGTTAGAGTAGGGCAAGCCAAGACCATATGCATGTGTATCCCTCCCTCCAAGCTGCAGCGTAACACAACCCCACGCCAGACTCTCATAGGACGCTCGACCCAAACCTCAAGGAACCTGATGGAGACAACTGTCCTGGTACTGGGGCGAGGGTGCGCTGATTTAATTAGAATTGCCCCTTGGAGGGGTCCTGATTCTGGTTCAGTCTCCTGCTGCTGCTTTTCGGCCAGAACAGCAGCCTACTCAACGAGGCTTTGCGAGGAGGTCTGTACAACGGAGAAATGGGAGAATGAGGCACGAATCCACGCAAGCGCGAAGCGACAACACCTAAATCCGTCAAATGACGGCCTAGAATTTTTCTGAAGGCACACACCTGGACAGAATCGAATTGTGCATCAGATGCACATTTTTATGAAATTTGTATTCATCTCTTGATTTTTTAAATCAAGAAATTCTTACGCAGAAAAAGGCGGCGCGCAGGAGCGGCTCCTAACGAAGCGCCGGAAAATACAGAATTAATAAGATTATAAACGTATGTTACGCAGAATGACGAAAATGACGAAACACACATAAATAGACTAACATAAAGATTCCACCCAGATTGGCAGAAAGAATTCAAGATTCAAGATTTCAAAAATCAACACAAGGACTTTAATGAATCAGGTATAAACCACAGGTGTGCTCGTCTCGCATGCAGCATGCACATTGCTCGTCTCGTGTCTCTGTGAACGTGCCTTGTAGCAGCGCTAGCAAACGATAGAGGGATAGGTTAGACAGATTGCAGATGAGTAGAGGTAAGATCAGGGTGATTAGACATACACACAAGTGCAGAGCGACGTTTTTTGCTTGTGTCACACCTTTCCCTCACCTTGCTTCCCTCTCCAGCGGTGAGTATGGTAGGTAAGCCCAGGTGGGGCCACCCCCTGGTGGAGTTCGTGATTGTGGGTAAGATTTGTAGGAAAAACAGTGATTGACACAGGTAACTTCGAAACTCGTGCATGCTCGTGCATTCACACACGCATTAAAGGGTAGGCCACGCGTAGTGCGCTCGGTACAACCCTTGTTTAGGTTACCCAGGGGCTCCACCCCACGTTCTATAAGAAAACGGGTGAAGTTCCTTAAGCTTGCTTGCTTGATAGGGGCGTTTGTGGACAGCGTATTATAGGGCCATCTGAGAAGCGTATAATACGTGGAGATGGTCTTGGTTCCTCCGCTGCAAACGCTCCTCCATCCGCCTTTGCTCTTCAGGTGGGAGGGTCAGGGTGAACTGGTGCATTCCCTTGAGCCGTGCTAAAATATACGGCGCTGATCACACAAACAACAAGCTACGACTCAGCCAGGATTGGCAAGCGTAGCCCGACCTCTTCAACATTCACGCTGTGCACGCAACAAGAGCACCCCTTCCCTCCAAGCCCTAGCAGGGAAACGCGTTGTGGCGTCCCTGTTAGGCCACAGAAGCTTAGTAGCTCTGTGTTTTCTTGCACTCTCACAGGTGAGCCGCTAGGGCTCTTGACCCCATCTTCAACGCCACCCAGTAGAGCGTGCGTGTAGGAGTGGTAGTCCTGAGTGGGGGCTTTAGCCAGTTGCAGTAGCGCTCGCCCACCAGGATGGTGCCACCGTAGGGTGTGTAGGACCTGTAGTGCGTGTGTCACTGTCCCACCCGTTTCCTGAAATTCTAGCAGGGTTGGTGGGCAGTGGCAGTGGTTAGGCTAGATTTTGGCCATCGTAGCAAATAGGTGTTTTCAAGCCTTCATAGCTTTTGGCCACCCCTCCCTGTAGTAGACAGATAGGTAGGGAAAACAATACCTGGATTAGTACGCTTGGTATTCCCCCGAGGTTTTGCGCCAGCACAGAAATTGGGCGCTTAGGGGAGGAGAGACCCGGGGCGTACCCCGTGGCACCGGTTAAGACAATCCTCCGGGTTTAGCAAGCGGGCAGACTTGGGTATAATTGGGACACCACTTCTGCGGCTTGCTCTCAGGACCCTAGGAATAGCACACCCACACATACGCTTAGGCAGGTAAGGGTATGGTTCAGTCCCTAGCTTTAGTCTTGGAGGCAAGCGTCTCAGCGAGCGTCAGCTACTCACCGAGGTTTTTCTGGGACAAGTAGTCTACCAGAACTGAGTTTAGGCGTCCCTCCGGTAGAACAAACGCAGAAAAGGGCTCCCAGGTGGCCTTGAAGTGGTAGGGTGGGGGCCTGCCGCGTTGGCCCTTGAAGACCCTGAAAATGCAACAGAGCACAAAAATCAGGCTTCAACCATGACTCCGGTCAGCGGTGTTATCTTCTCGATTTCGATCGCTTTGGGAGTCCATTTGACCACTTTTTGTACAAATCTTTCCAGGATTTTTGCCGCATGGCAGAATTAGTTGTGGCTACATGGTCACTGGAGAGGCGCAGAAGGAAAATTGATCAAATTATTGCGAAAATCTATAAAATTAACTATAAAAATCGCTGTTTCCCAATCTGGGATTACGCCTCTGCTGAGGTCATTTTTGCGCCTGCGGGGACTTCTGCGGTCGCGCTGGGGAGACGCTCCCGCTACCGCATCACCCCTCTCCTTAAAAGAGTTGCAACCCTCTAGGAGGCTTGCAACTCCGCGCTGGAGTCTCCGCTAGCTGACCCTCCTTTATGGGACACAAAAAGGTTTGTTTATCCCCCAGGAAGAAAAAAAAGTCCCAGGGGTGGCCCTGCCCTAGGTGTCCGGTGGGGAGCACCAATACTACCCTCAGGCAGAAATCTCCCTACTTTGACACCTTAGGAAAAAGAAAAAGGCCTTGGGTGGCCTGCCCCGTTTGTTTTGAAAACCTGGCAAAAGCTTCCAGCTTCCCGAAAGCCTCCATGCTTTCAAAAACCAAACAACAGGACAGGCACGCACACAGCACTTTAACTCAGCATCAAATCCATGGTGCTGTGTCAGTTCATGCCTTACCCAGGCACCGTGCACTGTACTGTACAAGTGCGGGTGCGTGTGCCAGGGGCTGAGCTGCCCCATATATACATGGGTTTTAAGTCCCACATATATACCCGGTTGGTGGAGCCTGCCAAGACTGTGCCCAGCTAGTGGTGCTCCACCAAAGAAGGAAAACTGCGAGCACTCAAATAAAATATAATAATTACGCAGGTTCGTCCTGCTCTTCCGATAACCCCTTTAAGAGGTGTCATCACGGCTTAACGCCGCCATCGGCGACTGCTCGGACTAGGCGTTTGACTGCTCATGGTCATCTGCTGCTTGGATGCCCATGTCGTTGGTCCTCCCGTTTGTTCCGTTTGAAGCTTGAGGACGCCCTTCAGGCGTTCCACCTCCGCCTCCAGTGCGGGCACTCGAAGGAGGACCATCTCCTCTAGCCTCTTGATTCGCTCTTCCATTGGCTGCGCTGCCTGTTCATTCCGTGCCGCTCGTGCTGTCACAGGATCATGCTGCTGGTTCGAGTGACTCCTCCACGACGCACTCCTGGTACCATCTTGGCGCCCGTCACCATGGTGAGGTCGGTAGCCTCGTTGCTGCCCGGCTGTGGATCCCCTTGCGGTCCTTTGCTCGAGTTGCGGTTGGTGTGCCGCTCTTCGCTGACCCTGGTGTCTGGCGCTCTCAAAGGCCAGCTGCCGCCTTGGTGAGTCTGCAGGCACTTGCTGCCGCGGACCCATGGCTGCATGTCTCTCCTTCTCCCGCAGATTCGCTTGCCTTGTTCGGGGCTCCTGCATTCCTCTGGTGGCACGCGGTTCTTCTTTTTGCTGCTGCCACGGGTCACTTGGACTTGGATACGCCGGTTGGTACCACCGATCTTGCCCTCTGGCTGGCATCGTTGGGGTCTTGGCTTTTGTCCATCGTTCACTCGTGACAGGGGTTGAGAACTTGCTTGAGCTCCATTTCGTGCCGTCAGGAAACTTGATGTCATGATGACCTTCAGGCTCGCTGCTGCCCGAATTCCACGGCGAGTTTGCTTTTTGACTGGTAGGTCCCCAGTCCGATGAGCTGCTCATTGTAGCCTCTCTTCTTTTAACCAACGGCTGTTGACCGTCCTCTCACTCCTTCACTGCAGGCGGCTGACGGCCGTCCCTTGACTCGTCCACCGCAAACGGCTGATGGCCGTCCTCCTCGGCGCAGACGGCTTGACGCTGTCTTGACTTGAGCGGCGGGCGGCAGTCTCCTTCTCAACAGCTTGCGGCCGTCTCCACTTGAGCAGCTGGCGGCTGTCTCCTTCTCAACGGCTGGCGGCCGTCAACTTCTCAACGGCTGGTGGCCGTCTCCTCTTGACCGGCTGTTGGCCGTCTCCTTTTGAACGGCTGGCGGCCGTATACTCTTGAGCGGCTGGCGGCCGTTCTCCTCGTGAGCGGCTGTCGGCCGTTCTCCTCGTGAGCGGCTGGCGGCCGTTCTCTGCTGCGCGGCGTGCGGCAGTATTGTGGAAAGATTTTGAAGCGGTAGGGTGGGGGCCCGCCGCGTTGGCCCTTGAAGACCCTGAAAATGCAACAGAGCACAAAAATCAGGCTTCAACCATGACTCCGGTCAGCGGTGTTATCTTCTCGATTTCGATCGCTTTGGGAGTCCATTTGACCACTTTTTGTACAAATCTTTCCAGGATTTTTGCCGCATGGCAGAATTAGTCCTGGCTACATGGTCTCTGGAGAGGCGCAGAAGGAAAATTGATCAAATTATTGCGAAAATCTATAAAATTAACTATAAAAATCGCTATTTCCCAATCTGGGATTACGCCTCTGCTGAGGTCATTTTTGCGCCTGCGGGGACTTCTGCGGTCGCGCTGGGGAGACGCTCCCGCTACCGCTTCAGCCTCTTCGACTCCAAACCCTTCCCAGAGGGTGAAGAAGCGCCAACCCTGGCGATAGCGATGGCGTAGGACAGACTTCACCAGGTAGAAGCCCTCCTTAGCCATTTCCTCGGCCTTCATGTCGGGGAGTTCCCCTTCAACTTCCATAGGGCTGGCAGCCCCTTTTAGGTCTAGGGCGGCGATCTTCTCGTCGTTAAGCTCCAACTCCTCCCCACAGAGGTCTTCAGGATCATAGTAGCGCTTCAGATGTTGAGCAGCGCACACCAGGGTCCCCCCTTGACGGGGAGAACACCGCACGGTGATACGGTGTCCATCCACAGAGAGAATCTTGTAGGGTCCGAAGTATGGGTCATCGCTGGTAGAGCGTGGCGAGGCGGGTAGTCGGCTGTGGTGCAACAGCACCCAGTCCTACTCTTGGTAGGTGGCCAGTACTCGGTGCTTGTTCTTCTTGTTCCACTGACGCTCCCTCACTCTCTTGAGCAGAGCCTTGACCTTGTCCACCTTCGCTTGCTCTTGGACCCATTGACCCACGGAAGAATGGGTGTCCTCTGGATAGGGGGCATGTAGGAACCATGCCGGGCGCCCTAGGGATAGCTCATGGGGCGAGTAGCCAGTAGCCGAACTGTCTTGGGAGTTCATCATCAAGGATATGACTGGGAGTAGTCTCACCCAGTCTCTGGTGCGTTCAGTTTTGCACCATATCCTTACATTCTCCTTGAGGACACGAATCTGTCGCTCACATAGGGGGTTGCTCGTGTGAGAGTAGGGTATCCCCGTAGACACCTGGACATTGAGGGATCTCAGGACCCTCTTGTACCAGCCGGTATCTGAGCGCACTCGTACATCCTCATCGGAGTTGATCTCCTTGGGTGCCCCATAGACACAAAACCACTCCTCCAGGAGTATCTTGATAGTCTCCTCCCCGGTAATGTGCTTGGTACATGGGAACACCCTGGTAAACCCGGTCAACCCAAAGGTTACCACGAGGGCGAAGTCATAGCCCCCGAACTTCGGCATCTCCGTGTAGTTCACGTATAGAACACTGTTAGCACAGTGAGGGATGGGCAGGGTCCAGTAGAGACCTCTGTCCCTGATATCCCCTGGTTTGCAGGAGCTACACGGGCACTTGTCCACGATAGGCTGGAGGGTTTTCCGCAGTTTGTCGTCAGTCCACGTAGTGTGGAACCACTGCTTGAATAGCCTCAGGGTACGGTCAGCACCCACATGACTGCTGGACTCATGGGTCCACTTCAGCAGCGCTGGGACTCTGTCATTGGGTACCATGATGCGGTCCTCGTGCCAGAGGTAGCTCTTGTCCCTCTTCCACTGATGTTGGTTGACCAGGAGGGGTTCAAGGCGTTTCTCCAGGCGCTTGTAGATATCCCCAAACTCCTTCAGGTACTCCGATTGTTGGAGCCCATCCAGGGGGCGTATCATAGTCATGTTGAGGTCCAAGTGGACGTCCATACGGCTGAACGCCTTCTTAGCCAGCGCTTCAGACCGGGCACCAATCAGGGCGTCGAAGTTGTTGCGGCTGATGTAGTCTGCACACTCGTTGTTCACTCCCTGGATATGGTGTACCGTCAGCCGTACTTGGCTGAGGTAGGTCCACCAGCGCCGTAGCTTGGCCTTCTCAGGTGGGGGACCCTTCTGGAAAGTGTGGACCGGCTCTTGGTTGCACAGCCAGACCACAGGGTTACTCCCGGACAGTCGTGCCTGAGAGGATAGCACCAGCATACCCGCGAGCAATTCCTGCTCATAGGTGGAGTGGTTCCCCCTGGCCTGGTTCCGTTTCCAGTTCCAGTGGCCCAGAGGTACTAGGACCCACTTGTCGTCAGGGTAGCTGTGCTTGAGGGTTCCATCTCGGTTGAGACCTTCCGTCCCCCATTGGGAAATGGCCGAGTCGAACTCCTCCTTCTCTAGTGCTTGCCATTGGAACAACGTTCCACCACCGCCCACATTGCTGGCGTCCGTCACCAGGATAATCTCCCCTTGTGCCCTAGGCACGCCCAAGCACTTAGCGTTGGCCACCTTGTCTTTCAGCTCGTCACACGCTTGTTGCTCTTGTGGGCCCCAGCGCCAAGTAGTACTCTTCTTGATCAAGTCCGTCAGAATGGCGCTGGTGTAGGTGAAGTTTTAGATATGGCGGCGATAGAAGTTGCACGCCCCAATGAAACTGCGTACATCATGAAGTCCTTTCTTGGGGTCTTCGTGTCGTACCTTAGCGTCCATCAGGGGTTTGGCCTTAGAGGCCGCTGGGGTCCACCACCCATAGCCAACGTCAAACCCCAGGTACTGCATGGTCTTCTGCATGAACTCACACTTCTCCAGCTTGAGTCGTTTGTGGTTCTCCTGGCAGACCGCAAAGAACTCACCCAAGAGCATTAGGTGATCCTCCTGGGTATTGGTCCCGAGGCATACATCGTCAATGTGTGCCTCCATCTGGGCCCGACGGGATATAAGCTCCTGCACCTTAGGTCTCCTTCGTAGGATGGACAAGATCTTGTTCATCAGCTCTTGGAATAGAGCGGGTGCGCTGGCCACGCCAAACGGCATGACCTTCCACTTGAACACCGTCCCCTGAGGGGTGATGAAGGCTAGGTAGGTAGGTAGGTAGGTGCACTCGGTCGTGGAGAGGCGCCCCAAGGTTCCCCCTGGCGTCGCCCCTGTGACGAACAGGAAGAGGCTCCGCGCGTGAAGAGGGGAGGCGGCTTACATGCCGCTAGACCTGACTGTTGGCACCCAACAAAGCGCCCCCGGGCAACACCGGGAGGGCTGATCGCCGCCAACGTGACGTGCTTGTCTCGCCGGCTGGGTGTGCCCCCGTGCTTGCGCACGTCCCCTCCTTTGGGCGGAACCCTAGAGGTTCACCGGACTTCCTGGCGTATCCCGTTCCCAAGGCATGCATGCACACTCTTGGTACTAGGGTTCTGAGGCGCTCGGGTGTCGCACGCTCCGCTTCGAGTCCCAAAGTAGCGCAAACCTTAGGATGCAGCCTTACCCCTGGTCTCCGGATCTCGTTTGGCCGGGTCACCTGCATGGCACGGGCTGCCTCAGTGCCCGGGCTGTGGACACTGGGTTTCCTACTGTTGTGCGGCGTTTGTGTTTGGGTCCGGGTTGCGGTCGGGTGTGGGTCTAGTTAACCCCGCCAGTCCTGGCTGGGGTTTTGGGTGGGTGTGTTTGGGCACGGTTTGTGGTGTTGTCCCTCTTTTGCCGGCTGTTTGTGGTGTTCGTGGTTAGGCTTAGGTTTCGGCCTGCTTATGGGACGTGTGTGGTTGCGTGCGCGCTCCCCTTGCCCCCCGCCGTTTCCGGTTCCGTTGTGCGGTGTGGGCGTGCGTGCTGGGGTTTGGGTTTCGGCTGCGCCCCGCCTCTCCTTGGGGGGGTGTTGGGGTGTGTGTGTGCTCGTGCGCCCGTCCCCCATGGTCTCCTGCACCTCCCTGGTTGTGGTTGCTGTGCGGGGGTGCGTGTTCGTGCGCGCGCCCCGTTTGTTTCCGCCTTTCCTGGCTGGGGTGCGGTGTGTGGGCGTGCGTGCTGGGCCCGGGTCTCGGCTGTGCCCCGCCCTTCTTGGTTGGGTTGTCGGCGTGTGTTTTTTTGCGCTTTTTTTTTCTTTTGGGTGTGTCTTGGTTGGGCTTTGTGGTGTCGGTTGCTGGCTGTCCCTGTCCCGGGCCTTGTGGTCCCTGTCCCCCCATCCCCTTTCTTTCAGGCTGGGCTGCTGGCTCTTTTTTTTTTTCCAGCGTGGTGTGTGTCTGCATGTTTCGGTGTCCCTTTTCCCGGTGGGCCGCTGTTCCTGGCTTGGTGTTGCCCGTTTTGGCTGGGTGGTCCCCCTGTGCCTCTTTGGGGGTCCTGTCTTCGGTGCCTTCTGGGTGGGGGTTTTGGCCGCCTCTTGTGGTGTTGGCGGGCGGTTTGGTGGCTGTGCGCTGTTCTCTCGCCCCCCCCCCCCCCCGCTCCCCCCCCTGTTTTTTTTTGGGGGGGAGGCTGCCTGTTACTCCCTCTGCCTTCCCTGGGCTGGCGCACGCACTGGCCCGCATTCAG
This sequence comes from Eutreptiella sp. 'Long Island Sound 2002', assembly GCA_964036045.1. NCBI lineage: Eukaryota > Euglenozoa > Euglenophyceae > Eutreptiales > Eutreptiaceae > Eutreptiella > Eutreptiella sp. 'Long Island Sound 2002'. The sequence goes on from OZ038381.1 coordinate 3,975,412, forward strand.
TGTGGTCTTCCGGGCTGCTGTTGGTGGTTGCGTTCTGCTTGGCCGTGTTCCGGCCCCATGGGTCAGGTGGGCTATGTACACGTTGGGCTCGGCGCCCCTTCTTGCCGGGTTAGGTCCTGGCTCTGCCGGCTGGGCGGCTGCGCCAGGCGGCTGCGTGTGGCTCTGGGTTAGGGGGCTGGGGTTGTCCGTGTCCCTTCTCCTCTGCGGTGCCGGTTTTAACCTTCTGGGTGGTCCGCCACCGTTGTTGCTGGGCGCGCGGTGGCCCCGTGTGTGGCCTGCGGTGCCGGTGTGTGGCGTGCTGGTGCGGCGCCTTCCGGGCCGTGCGGTGGCTTTTTTCGGTTAGTCCTTCAGGTTAGGGTCCGTCGTGCCGTGTTGTGCCGCTCTGTGCCGCGTCGCGTCGCGTCGTGCTGTGGCGCGTTGCACTGTGGCGCGCTCTGGTGCGGTGTGCCGTGGTCTCGCGTTGTGCCGTGGTGGGTCAGTGGAGGTCAGCCTGGCCTGTGTCGTGGTGCGGAGTGCGGGCCGGAGTGTGGCTGGCTGGTGGCTGGGGGGTGCGGTTAGGTGTGGGTGTCTCGCTGGGTCCGTGCTGTGGGGGCCTGGGCGTGCCGCTCGGGCTGGTCGGTCGGGTAGGCGTCCGTGGGGTTGCCCTCCCTGGGGGCCTGTGCCTTGGTCCCGTGTCCTCTTGGGGTCCCGGTCCCTAGCCCTGGTCGCTGTGGCCGTGCCTTCGTCCTCTTCCGGTGCCTGTGAGGTGGCCCTTGTGGCGGTCGGGGTCATCGCCTGGCGGTGAGGGCGTGGTGGTGCGCCGCGCGGTGGCGTTCCCTGCGGCTTCCCTTGTGGGTGTCGCCCGTTCTCCCCGTGTAGGTGTGCCCTCCATCCCCCGTGTGGTTTCCGGTGGCTGGTGGGTGTGCGCTGGTGTGATCCGTACGGCGTCCGATGCTTGCTTCGGCGGTGCGTGTTGGGGGGTGCGCCCCCGGGAGTCGTGCAGCGTTCGGTTGGGGTGGGGCGGCGCTGGTCCCCCCGTCGTGGTATGCCCTTCCTGGGTGTGGGTCGTGGCGTTTGCCGTGGTGCCCTTTTCCTCCGTGCCTCGGTCCCCGCTCCTGCCCCTTCCTGGTTCTTGGGTGGTTTCCTGCCCTCATGTTCTGTCTCTTCCGGCGCCCTGTCCCTATGGGTGCCTGCCCTCACTTGGAGCCCCTCCGTGCCCTCTTGCCTGAGTGCCCCTTGCTGTCCCTTGCCCTCCCCTTGCCCTTGTCCTTCCCCTTCCTGGTGTGGTGGTGGCGGGGTGGGGAGGGGGCGCCGATGGCCCAGTCCCTGGGGGTGGGTGGCCTGGAGCCATTGGCGGAGGGCTTGGGGGGTGTAGGGGGGGCGGAGGCCCTGGACCGCATCACGGAGGAGGGCCTCCCATGCCGCTTGCGGCATGATGGCCTCTGGGGCGGCCTCGTTGGGGTCGGCGGGGGTGCGGGTGCGCATCTCCTCGAGGGTGTGCACCATGTGCACCCCTTCTCGCCTTTTCGCTCCCCCGGCCCACTTCACCCAGCGGCGGAGCTCCTGCAAAGCGGGGGCAGACCACCAGGCGAGGTGGGCGGGGGCCTGGGGGGGGGAGGGGTCCGTGCCCGGGGTCCTCAAGCGGCGGGGGGAGGACGTGGACCTGCGGTGGTGGTGGGGGTGGCGTTGCCTGGGGGAGCGGGAGCGGCGGTGGCGGGGGCTGGGGATGGAGGACGGGTACGGGCGGAGGGGGGAACGGGAGGGGGAGGTGGACATGCGGCGGCGGTGGCGCGCTTGGTGGCGCCTGGGGGAGCGGGAGTGGTGGTGGCGGGGGCCGGGGGTGGTGGATGGGTATGGGCGGCGGGGGGAACGGGGAGCCCGGCGGGGCCTGTGGGGGGAGGGGGAGGTGGACGTGGGGCGGCGGTGGCGTGCCTGGCGGCGCCGGGGGGAGCGGGAGCGGTGGTGGCGGGGGGCTGGGGGTGGGGGTCGTGTACGGCCGGAGGGGGGAGGGTGAGGTGGACATGGGGCGGCGGTGGCGCTCGTGGTGGCGCCCGGGGGAGCGGGAGCGGCTGGAGTGGGGTCCCGGGGGGTCGTGGTGGCGCCTGGGGGAGCGGGAGCGGCGCGAGTGGGTGGTTGAGGCGCGGTGGCGGTGTTGTCCGGTTCGGACCCCCGTGGCCATCTTGGGGTCACTTGGGGTGTGTATCTATGTGCCGGCAAGCCGCCATTGGCTGATATCATACTCTCCCATCCACCTGATCTAACCCGATCTGATAGTGTGATAGGTTTGGCCACTCCGGCTATGAGCGGCCATATTCAGTACCGAGGCGCCGCCAGCTGAGATTTATATATCAGAATATCAGGAATCAACAGGGTTTTTTTATCATAATGTTTGCGTAATTTTTCCGCCTTTCGTTCTTATTGTCAATGTATCGGCGACTGTCAGTTGGCTCGCGATTTTCCGGTAACCGAATGGTTAACTGTTATTTACAGATATTTTGGCGGAAACCCCGATGAAGGGTGAGATTTCATCAGTAAAGGGTTCGTTGCTTCCGCAATTTTCATATTATACACTCGCAAAGTTAATCCGATTTTTTCAGACTTCCAGAATCGGAATTTCGACGTCGACATCGCCGCACTTGATATGACGAATCTCGAGTGGTCCTACATTTTCCCCCGATCACGAATCAACCTTCCTTTTGTTGTGTCCTTCGTTTTGCTTGGAGATATAGGCAAAACAAAATTGATTCGTGAGGCCACTTTAAAAGGTCATATATCCGGCTCACGGTGAGGTATACCAATTTCGAGAATTGGGTTGGAATTGCCTTGGTCTCAACTTAATTTAGAAAGCATCAAACGCCTTTGGTGTGTACACATGTCCGGTGTAGCAAGGGATAAGGGTCAAGAGGGTATAAAATGATATATAACTCTTGGACCGTGCAACCGAATATTTTATTGCGACTTTCGAGTGTACCGCATGAGTGTTGGGGTTGCATAGATACTTTCCTTGGGTTCCCACGCATTTTTAACGCGAAGTCATGTCCATGGAGGGGCATGGCATACCATTCAGCATGGTGGGAGCCACTTTTTGAGGGTATGTGTTATATGCATGGTATGTGCTTCGATATGCTCACGCCCATGTTATATATCTTCGTGTGGCCGAAGAGATGGGGAGCCACACGTGACAAGGGCTTTGCCCATGTCCCAATTGTGGAATTCAAAGCGCTAGACCAAGTCTACCGCATATGTATTGCTCATGGTATGTTTGCCAAAGAGATCCATGAGTGCACTCCCATTTTCATGGGGCATGCAGATATGAGTGGCGAAGGTATCTCCATGCGCCCGATTGGGGATCCAAGTAGGGGAATCGTTCGCAAATGGTTCCAATCATTTGTATATTGAACCATGCGTGGATATCATGGGTGAGCATAGAGATATACTATCATGACAACTTTGAATTTGGCATTATTTGCATGTTTTTGACCTCATTTTATGCTCATTTTTGTGTTTTATTTGCTCAACTGGTCGGCTAACAGTAAAGTGCCTAGAGATCCGTGAACTATGGTATGTTGCTTATATGTTGGCATATGCTTCGGTGTTGCACCTCACCATATGCCGTATCACGTCGTCACTTTGGCTTGGCACACGAGGCCTCACAAAATTAGGTCTCAAGTTCATGAGTTGACTTGTGAAGCATGTCATGTACAGAACCGGAAGGGCTTCGGAGCCAATGATGGGATATTCTTGGGCATCGACCTTTGGTCTATATCACCCTTGTATATTATTTCCCGGTTTGACACATGCATGGAGCATTTGGGTATTTGCCGTATGCATTTTTGAGTATATAATTGAAAAAATTTGGCACTATGGTGTATTTTGCCTGATTTTGCCATGTTGTGAGGTCATCTTCATGGGGCAGCTCTCCAAGCCCATTCGACACCAAGTCCATCAAAAGTTATGTCAGGGTAGGGCATGGTCCTGAGTGCCACTCTAGGCAATGACACGCCACCTCCCCTATTGGGCTAGGATAGAGAGGCTTGGGAGTGAACACATTTTTGGGGTTCATGTAGTGACTTTGGACACATGGCATTTAGCCATCTCATTTGACCTGGTTCAGGGCAATACGTTGGTGAGTCAAGGGAAGGTCTTGAGTCCAGGGAATGAGGGGTTTATGGCTGTGAATGTGTATGTTTACCTCTTGCCCCAACTTTGCTTTATTTGTGTTCATATGCCAATTTCAGGGCTTTCTTCCTTGGTGCAATTTTTGTACATGCCCGCCACCGTGGGACGACCGGTGTGCTGAACGGAAGCCCGCAGCGTGTATTGGATTGTGGATTGGGTTATTGCTATACTTGTGGGATCTGGTTGCTGTTCAGGGTTGAAGGAGGATTGTATTTTCTATATTTTTGGATTTGGACCCTGGAATTTGAGAAATGCAAGCGCTGATCCGGAGCAAGTCATCAGGGATTACAGGCGGAAGGGGCACAGCAGGGGCCGGTCCTGGTAGGGACCTTCCTTATGGTAGCAGAGGCGTACCTGCTGCCCCTACCTACCGCCGACCCGGGGACTTGGGCCCCTATGAGCCCTGCCCAAGTACGCCCCGGGTGCCTATTGTGGACTCGGTGGAGACCACGCCGGAGATTGGAGCCATAGAAGAGCCGAGACGTTCAAGAGCATGGGGAACTCCGGAAGTTGAAGCCCGAAGAGAAGTACGACATTCGGGAAGAGGAGGACTCGACATGGAGGATCTGGTCTCCATGTGTGAGCGTCGCTGCCGAAAGGCATGCAACCTCCGCTCCGCCGCGGAGGACTCTGAGGAGGCCTGCCATTCAGGCAGCAGTGGAGGACGGGCCCGGCGCTACCGGAAGCGCGGGTCACCCAAGCCCGCGGCAGGGGACGCCGGGGCTATGGATACGGACCCCAGCCCGGTCAGGCTGTGGGACTCCGAGCACTCCGAGGGCTATCGGACAGCCTATGAGCAACCTTCGGAGTCGGAGGAGACGACCAGACCACCCACAATGGCGAATACGGCCCCCGAGCCCGCCCTGAAGCACGACGCCGAGGGCTTGGAGAGGCCAGCCAGGGCCAGGACGGCACCTGTGCCCCGGCACACGGGACCAGAGTTGGACGCCATAGGCGATACGCCCATGGGCGATGAGTCTGAGGCGCCGGGAACCGCGGGACGCGCCGGATCAGGGGGAAAGCACGCTGCGTGCCACTGCGAGCACGTGTCCTTCCTCATGGGCAAGTACCCGAAGATGGGGATGGACGCCATCGTGCATCGCCTAGACCGCCTGGACAACGCGAAGGATGGTCTAGAGGAGGACCTCGCGGGGATCCTGGATGACCAGTCGGCCGCGGAGAAAGACATGGAGGAGCTGCGAGCGGAACGGGACCGGTACCGGGAGAATCTGGAGCTGGCCCTGGAGAAGCAGCAGCGAGTGGTGGACAGCCTCCTCCACCTGTTGGAGGACATGTCGGGATGCCTGAAAAGGCTAGTGGAGCTACAGCCCCTCGCCTCGGGTCCGGAGCTCCCGGCAAAGCCGGCCGCGGTAGAGCTGGTGGAGCGGGTTAAGACCCTCAGGAGCGCCATGGAGAAACCCATGGGCGGCCCTGCAGAGGCACCATACGCGCCTCCGCGTGTTGACCCGGGTGCGCTGCCTTTTGTTCCCATGTTCAGCGAATCCACAATGCTCGGGGAACAAACGGCACCGGCTGGGTCCATGCGGGAAGGGCACGTAACCACGGACCCGAGGAGCCTGACGGTACAGATGTCCCACGCCGCCCAGGATCTACCGATCACTACGACTGCCCATGCAGTTTATGCGGAAGAGGAGATCCAGAGCCAGACCATGCAGGGGCGAACCATGGGAAGCGCCGACGGACATGGTCGAGGTCATCCAGGCGGAAACTTGTGGGCGAAGGACCCCAATACGGGGATATGGACGGCCGATGGAGCAAGTCCTTCCCGCATTCCAAACCCCATGGGTTCAGGCCCAACTGGACCGCACTCCATGGAGGAGAGGGATGTACGGGGAGTGTACTCACACCCCCCGGCCACAGGTGGTATCCGTCTCGGTGGAGTGGTGGCTGGGGACGTCGGAGACGCCATCAGGATTGACGACCTCAGGGGAATCAAAATCCCCTACTATGATGGCAACCCCTCCAACCTGGACGACTTCATCCTGGATTGGGAGGACTTCGCCGAGGAGGTCGTCGGCGAGATGCGGGGAGCGCCGCGGGACAAGTGGGTATGTCGGACATTCCCACACCGGCTGGCGCAGGACCTGAAGGAGGAGCTGCGGGATCAGATCCGGGAATGATTGATCCGTACGGAGCAGGCCTGCCTCCAGTGGTTGGAGGATGAGGAGCGGGTGGACGCTCCGAACCAGAAGCTGGAGGTCTTGTGGTCCATCCCGCTGCAGCTGGACCGCGGTGAGTTGCGGGTCCGGGAGTGGAACCGGTACCTGCGGAAGTACCGAAGATACCTCAAGCTGGTGGAGGACTGGAACGAGGCCAGCGAGATCCGCCACTTGCTGAAGGACGTCCTCCCCGGCAACTGGAAGAGGAGAGTGGAGGACGAGGAGAAGAAGAGAGCGAAGAAGCGCGTGGCGGTGAGGATCATGGCGCCGGAGGATACCCATGCGGGTATCATGGAGTTCTTCAGGAGGAACCTGGGCGAGCCCAACCGGATGTTGGGACTGAAGAACGCTGTGTAGGTGGAGGTCTTTGGAGACGCCATGGGGCAAAGGTTGCTGCGTCTCAACAACGCGGAGTGGAGGCGTGGAGAGCCACTGAGGATGCAGGTCATCTTCGCCCGCATGAGCCTCGACGAGATCGTGAAGTACATCACGGTGGAGTTGAAGCTCAATGCGAAGAACGAGGCCCACGTGCAGGATCGACATGGTCATGGACAACGAGGCCACCGAGAAGACCGCCATCATCGGGAGATCCAGGAGGACACGGCCAACTCCGCGGAGGATGGCAGTGGAAGTGGCCAAGACCACTGGTCCCGGGAGGATCACGAGGAGGCCCATTTCTTCGCGTTTTTGGCGCACAAGGTGAGGGACAATGGGCAGGATCGGTCCAGATGGAGCCGGGTGGGACCCAAGAAGGGCAAAGAGCCAAGGAGGATCGGGAACCCACTGCTCTCGTTCCGAGAGTACAGGTCTCAGCACGACGGGTGCTGGGTCTGTTATGGCAAGGGAAACAACCATGCACACGACCACCGTCAGTGCAAGGTGTATGAGGCCGACAAGAAGGCCTACTTCGCCGCCCACCCCGAGAAGAAGCCCAAGGAGCAGCGGATTTCCGATTGGAAGGCGAAGGGCGGAGACGGGGGAAAAGGCCAAGGCAAAGGCCAAGGAAAAGGCGGAGGAAGAGGCTATGGTGGTGGACCTGGCCAAGACCGACGAGTGAGGTCGATCGAGGAAGTTGCTGAGGACATGTTGAGGACGTTGGAGGAACTCAAAGCCCAGCAACGTGGTGGACAAAGCCCTGGCCGGTCGCAGCCGGAAGGGGCTGCGGGAAGTCAGGTCTAGAGGAGCCCCCACAGGAGTGGGACCTCGGAGGTCTCTCCTCCGAAAATCAGTGGAATCCCAGAGAAAGCGAAGGCACATCGGGTGCCAAAGAAGGCTCCAGAAGAGCCAAAACCACTGAGTTTCGCCGCTCCCAACCCCTGGAGCGCCCTGCCAAGGGAAGTTTATGTGGGCAAGGGACGTGGTAAGAAGGAAGGAGCGACCACGGAGAGCCCCGTGGACGGGCAAGACCAACCCAAAATCTACACCATCCGTGATCATACACTCGAAGTCCTGATGCACCCGGACGTGCTAGAGTTGCATGCCGTGAGAGTCGTCCATACACCGCATGGCGACGAGCGGCAGTTGCACTTGAAGGTGCGTGTACGGTGCGGACAAGAGGAGAAGGTGGTGGATGTTTTAGTGGATACGGGTGCCCAGGTGAGCCTGGTCCGGAGAGGGTTGTTCAAGGAGGAATCCCTGCAGCCCAGCCGTAGACCGGTGCGCCTGAAGGTGGCCAATGGAGAGATCATGGGTGGTGGTACCCATGAGGCCACTATCAGTATGGAATTCTGGGAACATGAGCGCTTGAACCGCCCTGATCTGGCGAAGAGAAGCACTCTATCCGGGAACTTCTATGTGGCCGACATTACTGATTGGGATATGATCATGGGGTATGACTTCATGGTGGCAAACGCCATTGGAGTTCTTCCCCATCGTGCAACGCTGGTCCGGGAGGATGATGAATGCCTTACATGGCTGTCCACGGACTATGCATGCGGATCATCCCAATGGAATGCTGAGGAAGAGGATCGGATCGTCCGAGCGGTGCAGGCTGTGGGTGCCAAGTCCAGAGGAGACCGCGGAGTTCAGCTCACGGAGTATGGAATGGCGCCGCAGGTGTACGACAGGATGATCCGGACGCTGGGAGCCGAAGCGCCCGAGACGGACGTCTTTGCTTCCCAGGATGCCCCACTTCTGAGGAAGTGTAGGCGGCATTGGCATCGAGGAGACTCAGCCTGGCACAGGCATTGGGGTTTGAAGGAGTGGGGGCCCATGTATGCATGGCTCCCTGGACAATACCAGACGTACGGTGGAGAAGATCATCGCGGATAGGGCGAAGGGGATCCTGGTCATAACCGGCATAGGATCCACCCCATGTCCGCTGGAGGGTCTCAAGTCGACGCTGGACTCCATCACCCTGAACGAGATGTCATTCGGGCCAGAGGAGGAGTTGTTCATCGACGCCAAGGGTGTATCAATGCCCTCCCCGGGTCAAGTGTGGGGTATCAAGGCTTTCCTGGTGGATGGGGCGCAAGCCCAGCCCACGGGTGATGAAGCATTCATTCGTAGGGTGGAGGCGGTGCCCATGAAGGTCATGTTTGAGCCCAAGGAGAGGACGGATCAGCCAATCGATGGCATTGACGTCCTGTCCCACGCCGAGATCGACGACGTCGTCAACTACATGCGGATGGGGATGCACGACCGTGTGGCAGCCAAGAAGAGGCGGGCCATGGTCACATCTCCGCACTGGTGGGATGACAAGATGTTGGTCACGGGCAAGTACGAGAAGGATGAGTTCGTGGCGAGGGTCATGGATCACATCGCGGACCAATACGATGGTCCGGTTGGGTCGGACCCACCAACGTGGGGTTTTCCAAGAGTGGGAACCGGTAGCGACGAGCACCAGCCCGAGGCCGCAAATTTTCGAAGATTATCGGCGGGAATCGCGACCCACGACGATGAAGACGGCATATCGGACGAGGAGAAGTCGGATTCGGACCCAGAAGAGGCGTATACCGCAGTGCGGTCGGTTGTATCGATACCGAAGCAAGCGGCTGAAGAGGCCCAGGAGAACCCGAGGGTCGCCGAGCTGAAGGAGAGGCTGATCAATGCCTATTCGCGGCTATTCAGTGGCGTCGCCAACAAGAACCCTCCAGATCGTGGGAGGTTTGGCACAGCGAGGATCAAGCTGAAGCCGAACCCCAAGATCTATCGTCATCGGGAGTACCAACTTCAGGGCGATCAGGCCGAGGCCATGAAGAAGCTGTTGGCCGAGTTCATTGAGCGAGGATGGATCGAACCCTCCGACAGTGAGTGGGCCAGCCCAGCCTTCATCGTGCCCAAGAAGGAGAAGGGCGAGTGGAGGTTGGTGGTGGATTACAGGGGTTTGAACGAGCAGACCGAGCACGACTCGTACTCGCTTCCCCTGATCGACTCCATCCTCCAAAAACAACAGAAAAAGCGGATCTTCACGGTGTTGGACCTGAAACACGGTTATCACCAGATGCCGCTACACCCGGACTCCAGGCCCTGCACAGCGATGTCGACGCCGCTGGGGCCCATGCAGTGGAAAGTGGTGCCTATGGGCGCCAAGAATGGCAACGCCGCTTTCCAGCGCATGATGGAGGACCTACTCGGTCCTGTCCGGGACTGTGCCGATCCCTTCGTGGATGACATCATCATCGGGTCCGGCACGGAGAACATGACAGAGGACGAGCTCATCGACGCGCATGGGAAGGATCTGCGCCGAGTGCTCAGCGAGTTGGACAAGCACAACATGGTGTGCAAGCCCACCAAAGCCTCACTCTTCGTGAAGGAAGTGGAGTTCGCGGGTCACGTGGTTGGTCATGGGCAACGCCGTCCCATGCCTGGGAAACTGGCGTCCCTGCACCACTGGGAGAAGCCCCAGACCATCAGCGAACTCCGATCCTTCATAAGGTTCTGCAATTACTATTCGGGCTATGTCCGGATGTATGACGAACTGTCGGGGCCGCTGCACAAGATGTTGCAGGTGGGCAAGTTCGATGGCCGGAAGGGGAGCAAGAAGAAGCTTGCCTGGACCCCTGAGGCTGAGGATGCGTTCAAACGCCTGAAGGAGCGACTCCTGGGGCAGTTGGGGCTGTTCCTGGTGGACCCGGACAAGGGATTCGTGCTACGGACAGACGCCTCGGACTATGCCCTGGGGGCAGTCCTCGAGCAAGTCCGGGACGCAGTACTCATGTTCCCGTGGCGTTTTGGAGCAGGATCCTGGCCGAGGGCCAACGCCGAACATGGACCGCGAGGGAGAAGGAGACATACGCCATTGTATGTGCGCTCAGGAAGTGGTCTGGCCACATCGGACTGCAGCCGGTGGTGGTTTGCACGGACCACCAGTCCCTACAGAGCTGGTACAAGGAGCATGTCGACACCCCCTCAGGACCAGCGGCTAGAAGGGCCCGATGGCACGAGACGTTCGCCAAGTTCGACCTCAGCGTCGTGTACGTCCCGGGGAAGGACAACACTGTGGCAGATTGCCTCAGTCGCTGGGCCTACCCCGCGGGCAAGGCTTGGATGGACATATCCAGCCATGGTGACGCCGAGGAGACCGAGGAGGCAAAGCGCATCATCGAGATGGAGAAGGCCATGGAGCAAGAGGGGGTCAAGTGCTTTGTGGTGATGGCAAACCGTACGGACCTGGCCAAGTTCCGGGGCGCCCGCGTCCAAGCTATTCGAGAGAAAACCCTCGAGCAATGGATGGTGGCCCCTGTAGAGCTAGTCAGGTCGGTGCTCACAGAGGACTGGTCGGATGACTATGCGGCATCCGAGCACTGGAGCAAGTACTGGAATGCCGTGAGCGCCCCGTCGGACGACGAATGGCCCGAGGGCTTGACCGAGGATGGTGACAAGTTGTTCCTCAAGGACAAGCTGCTGGTGCCCGAGAACCGAGTGGAGGAGCTCATTGACCATTGGCACAACGCCCAGCTCATGCACCCTGGCCGGGACAAGATGCAGCAGGACCTGGAGTGGCGTTTCAAGTTCCCTCCGGGGTACTACGCCATCCTGGATAGGTACTGCAGCGACTGTGCCGTGTGTCGGGCCACGAAAAGCCCGAACGCCTCCACAGCGGGCAACCCGGTGTATACGGCTATACGGGAGGCCCCTATGCGGTCCGTGGCCATGGATGTATTCGCCATGCCTGAGGTCACCGTGGAAGGAGAGACCGACGACTGTGTCATCCTGGCGGTGGATGTGCACAGTGGGTATATCGTGGCGGTCCCTGGCTAGAAGTCCAAGAAGAAGGACAAGAAGGACAAGCATGGAGTGGGGCTGCAGGCCAAGACCGTCGCTAATGCCATGATCAGGCATTGGCTGACGATTTTTGATGTCCCGGCTGTCATCTGCAGCGATCGGGGCAGTCAGTTTGTGGGGACGTGGTTCAAGACAATGTGCAAGCACATGGGTATTCGGCACGCCAAGACCGTGGCGTACCATAGCCGGTCGAATGGCCGAGCTGAGGTGGCCGGGCGGCAGATGTTCGAGAAGTTCCGCCAGCTGCACATCGATGAACCGGGCCGGAATTGGTATAATTCGCTGTGGAGAGTACCCCAAGCGTATCACGACCTTCCGGGACCCACTGGACTGTCGCCCCATCGGTATGTTTACCTCTTGCCCCAACTTTGCTTTATTTGTGTTCATATGCCAATTTCAGGGCTTTCTTCCTTGGTGCAATTCTTGTACATGCCCGCCACCGTGGGACGACCGGTGTGCTGAACGGAAGCCCGCAGCTTGTATTGGATTGTGGATTGGGTTATTGCTATACTTGTGGGATCTGGTTGCTGTTCAGGGTTGAAGGAGGATTGTATTTTCTATATTTTTGGATTTGGACCCTGGATTTTGTGAAATGCAAGCGCTGATCCGGAGCAAGTCAGCAGGGATTACAGGCGGAAGGGGCACAGCAGGGGCCGGTCCTGGAGTGTGGGGAGTGTTGTCGCCGGGGGCGAGTGTGCCCTGCGGGGGGGGAGCGGGAGCGCCGCCGTTTGCGGGCCCGGGCCTCATCGCTCGAGTCGGGCCAGTCAGGAGGCGTCGGCGGGTCCTGGGGGGCCTCGCGTGGTGCCGCCTGGTACTGGGGGGGGGGGGTCCCCCGTCGTCCATGGATCCGCCACGTAGGGGTGTGGTGGCGGCAGCGGCTGGTGGTATAGGTCGAGTGACTGTCCCTGGCGGGGTTGGGCCCGGGGGGCCCCTTCGGCGTGGACGTGGTGGCCGGGGGGATACGGTTCCTGCTACGGGGGGGGTGGCTGGTACGGGGGGGCCGGCCCCTGGTGGTAGGTGGGGTATGCGGGCGGAGCGCTCGGTGGCTGCCATCCCATTCGCTGGTGCTGTTCGTGCACGGGGGGTTGTGGCCCGGTGGGGTAGGGTGGTGGGCAGTAGTAGTGGTGGGGGTGGTGTTGGTGGTGGTGGTGGTGGGGCTGCTGGTGGTGGTGGCGTTGGTAGTGGTGGGGTTGGTGTTGCGGGTATGGCCCTTGGACCCCTTGTGGGTATTCCGGTCCCCCTTGTGGGGGTGGGGGGTCGGGCATCTGCGCAGCCCCTGGGGATGTACTATGTGGTGGGCAGGGGAGGCGGGTCGGGGGCCGGGCTTGACGTTGATGGTGGTCGAGGGGTCCCACGTCCCTGGGTCGGTTTGGCCGGCGGTGCTGGTGGTTTGTGGGGGATGGATGACGGGGCGCTTGGTGACGGGGATGTTGACGAGGGTTTAGACGGGGTCGTGTTGGGTGGCCGTCTCTGCGGTGGCGGTGGCTGCCGGTGGGAGGAGGGCTTGGGTTAGGGCGGTGTCGGTTGGGTTTGTGTCGTTGCGTTTGTGGTGTTCTGTGTGCTCGCTTGGGCGCCGGTTTGGGTTTGGGGTCGGGTTTGGGGTTGTGGTCCGGTTCCAGGTTGAGGAGGACCTCTGTCCGGAGGTGTGAGGGCGCCGATGTCGGGTCGGGGGTCTTCCCGCTGCGTTGCCGGGGTGCCTGAGTCGCCTGTGCCGGGGTCGGGGGGTCGGTGCGTGCGGCCGCGGCTTTGGCTTTTGCCGTGGCCTTGAGGATGAGGGCGGCGGGGAGGGGGGGGTCGGAGGATGAGGTGGAGGAGGCGGATGAGGCTGAGGATGAGGAGGAGGTGGTGGACGCGAGTTGGGCTGTGATGTGGGCGGGCTTCTGGGCGGCAGCTTCTGCTGCGTCCACGGCGGGGAGGATGGAGGGCATGTCCTCGGGCGGTAGTGGGGGGGCCCGGTCGTGACCTGGCGGCCCGGCAGGCCGTGCTGGTCGGCAGCGGCAGAAGAGGGAGGCGCGGGGCTGTGTCCTTCTCCTTCTGGGCTTGGCTGGGCCGGGGTCCTGCAATGTGTGAGGTTGTGTGGGTTGGCGTCCGCGGGGGGGAACAGTTCGCGTAAGCTGCATTCAGGGGCCGGGGGGGGAGGGGCCTGGGTCTTCTGGGGTGTGCGCGGGGGGGATGTGCGGGCCACTGGCTGGGGTGGGCGTGCCGCGGGGCGCGGGGCTCCTCTCGGCGGGTGTGTGCGGGTTGTCGAATTTGGGGACTGGTGAGGGGTGTCCGGCGGGTGGGTGTGTGGCGGGCCTGTGCTGGCGATCGGGCGGATGGGGGAGGCCCGTGTCGCGGGGCCCGGAGGTCCGCGCGATGGTGGGCGTGTGTGGGTCTCCGGGTGAGCAGCAAGAGGGGAGGGGCATGGGCGGGGATTGTGCGGTGGGGTGTGTTGTGTCGGTGTATGTGTCCGCTCACCGCGGCGCGCTTGCGTGCTCAGTTGTACGCGGGGCGGTTTGGAGGAGAAGCTTGCCGTCCTCTGCTGCCGCTTGTTGCTCTTGTGGGCCCCAGCGCCAAGTAGTACTCTTCTTGATCAAGTCCGTCAGAATGGCGCTGGTGTAGGTGAAGTTTTTGATATGGCGGCGATAGAAGGTGCACGCCCCAATGAAACTGCGTACATCATGAAGTCCTTTCTTGGGGTCTTTGTGTCGTACCTTAGCGTCCATCAGGGGTTTGGCCTTAGAGGCCGCTGGGGTCCACCACCCATAGCCAACGTCAAACCCGAGGTACTGCATGGTCTCCTGCATGAACTCACACTTCTCCAGCTTGAGTCGTTTGTGGTTCTCCTGGCAGACCGCAAAGAAGTCACCCAAGAGGATTAGGTGATCCTCCTGGGTATTGGTCCCTAGGCATACATCGTCAATGTGTGCCTCTTCTGGGCCCCACGGGATATAAGTTCCTGCACCTTAGGTCTCCTTCGTAGGATGGACAAGATCTTGTTCATCAGCTCTTGGAATAGAGCGGGTGCGTTGGCCACGCCAAACGGCATGACCTTTCACTTGAACACCCTCCCCTCAGGGGTGATGAAGGCTAGTAGCACCTGAGCGTTGGGCGTCAGGTCCACCTGCCAGAATCCGCTCCTCTTGTCCATCTTGGTCTTGTAGCGACAGGAGGCTATCTTCTCAAGGCTGGACTCCATATTAGGAATGGACCCTGAGTGGTTCAGTGTTTTCTTGTTCAGCTCTCTGTAGTCCACTACCAGCCGTTTGGCTGTAGACCCAGGTTTAGCCACCAGGAAACAGGGGCTGCAGTGTTGGGGGTAGTCCCCGTCCTTGTACTCCAGGACTAGGCCAGCGTCGATACATTCTTGTATCCGTCGCTCAATCTCGTCTGCCTGCTCTTCAGGAGCTGGATAGGGTCTCCTCCGGATCTTGTGCCCCACGAACTCGGGTTTCAGCTTGAGGTCCATCTGTACCAGCTTGTCACATGAGGCTGGAGGGGGTAGTTCTCCGAACACCTCAAGATAGGTCCTTATAAGCGTCTGCACCTGCGGGTCTAATAGCTTGATCTTGTCCTCCATGTCCTCGTCGGAGTGTAAGTTGCTTGCCCCCTGAGTAATAGACGTCGGGAGGTGATCCTCCACCGATTCTTCGCCCTTGGTAGCATCCTTCAACCCTTGGTAGGCATATAGTAGGTCTCGTTCAACCATCTCCGGTGGACGAAAGGCAACATAGGCACGCTCGAGGGGGTTCACATACACATTCCTCCGAGAGGTCGTCCTCCTCTGGGGTCCTCACATGGGCACCCCACACGCTCTTCATGAGCTTAAGATCTACCTCCCTTTGCCAGGTGGTGATCTTCTGTTCGAGGTCCTCCTTCAATTGGGATAGATCTCCCTTACGTCCCTGCTTCAGTGGCCATGAGCTGCGGGTAGGCTTAGCGTAGCATAGCTTTTTTGCCACCAACCTCCTCTTGGAGTCCACATACTCCCTTAGCCCGGATCTGGGGTCCAGCTCTTCGTCCACGGGGTCTTCCACCCTCATGGAGAGTAGGGGTTTCAGTGGGGCGACGTACTCGGCGTTCTCCACTTCCTCCACGCAAGTCTGCACGAAGAAGGCGTCATGCTCAGTTTCGTCATCTGAGTGGATAGACCCGGGGAGCTCGGATAGTCCACACTCAGAGACTCCATCGGGAACAGGTACATGGCAGGGAGAGTTGGGGGCGTTGGTGTTAGTCACGACGTATTCATCTCTTCCAGGTATAGTCTCAATAGCATCTTGAGGTCGTAGTCGATCCCTCAAGTCACCCAAGGCGAGTCCATCGCTTTCTCGTTGTATAGCCTGGACCAGAGTCGAGTCCAGGTCTTCCCAGGGGATGGAGGTAAGACCTCCGTCCACCACACTGAGCATACTCCCCCATCCGGGTTTCCCGATAGGCGTCTTACGCCCCAGAGGCACGTAGATGGCCTCATCAGGTAACCGAACAGAGCTGATAGTCAGCCTGTCCAGGAGGGTTCGCCAGTACTCTTTGCCCCCATGGGCTCCCGAATCGGGGGAAAGCAGGACCGTACGGAAAGGTTCCAAGGCCACCTTGGTCAGCACCTTCCCCAGTTCACTGAACCTGGGGTTCCCGTAGGCCATCCCGAAAGAGGGCCAGTAAAATTTGTAGCTGCAGTTCTACCCCTTGCTGCCGTAAAGGTCCAGGACATGTTGCTTGTCGCTGGCGAACAACTCCACAGTCAGGTCTTCTCTAGAGTAACCCAACTGCTTCAGACCTTGGTCTAGGACTTCCCCCAATAGTTGATAGTCCTCAGTTTTGGAGGCCGCCATCATGTTCAAGGGCTCCTCCTTCGATACCCTCAGGTAGCTCGAGGTGTGCTCAGACTGCTCCAGTGGCACAGACTCTCTGCCCTCTCCGTGGTCCACGTAGAGGAGGTAGGGCGCTTGTAGCGTCAGGGATTGTATCTGGGAGTGCTGCACGAAGAAGTCAGTCCCCAATACAAAGTCGAAGGCTTCAGTGTCCATCCCATAGAACCGATGGGCGATCGTTCGGGAACCCATAGGTACCTCCACTTCACAGTCCCCGCAGCTGTGCACCACATGCCCATCCCCCATTCGTATAGCTGCGGTGGTCATGGTGTTCTTCAGGCTCCCACAAGGTAAAATTTTCTTGGCCACTATAGATATGGTGGCCCCAGTGTCCAATACCCCCAGGTATTCACGTCCCCCTAGTCGGATACGTACCCAGAACACCAATTCCAGGGCCCCACCGGAGCGTCCCCGTCAGAACTCCGCGGGACAGGTCACCTTGAACCCCTTGTTCCGCAATTTGCGGGCCATCCTCATTAAACGGCTTCTCTTCTTAGCGTTGCCGTCATCACCGCCTTCATGCTCACGCTTAGCCCCTTGTTCTCGCTGGGCCTGCGTTTGTGAGCGTGTGGTCGGACCAGACTGCCCCCCAGAGGGCTCCAAGTTCCCCCGTGGATTAGGGTTGGGGTTGCCTCCGTTCTTGTCCGGGTTCTTGTTGTCCTTGTCTGGCTGGCGGTTAGCGCCTCCTCCTTGTCCACCTTGACTCTTGTCTTGCCCTTGTCCACGTCCTTTCGACTTGCCCTTGCCGGAGTTGTTGCCTTTGCCTTTGCCTCCACCTTTGCCAGAGCCTTTGCCGGGATCCTCACCCTTCAGCTTCGCCGACAGGCGCTGCTTGTGGTAGCACTCATCCTCATCTTCCTCATCTTGGTGCATACCACATGGCGAAATACTTGGTGAAACTCCCGGACATACTGCCTGTTGAGTTTCTCGGCGCAGCACTATCCCTTGCCAAACAACTGTGGTCGAGGCACTGATTGGGGCTGAGTTTTTGCAACCCAAGGTTGCCTAGATCCCAAGATTGGATGGATCTCGCACATTTGATACCGGCACATTTCTGCCCACCGTTGTTGCGCAAACAATTTTCGCTTAACATAGCAAGTACACACCAGTAACTAGCCACTCAAATGCCTTGTCTCAATTAGTGGTGTCCAAAGCAGATGTTTCCAGGAACAGCCAGCGCTTCTCTTCTGCAAACTTGTGTGCATCCTCCTTCTTGACAGCCCGCAGGTGCTCAAGATCGCACTTGTTGCCTGGAACACCAAAGAGCATAAAGCAACGACAGAGTTCTTGGACACGAACACACCGACGAAGCAGGGAGAGCTGGCAGGAGTTTTAGCAACCAGAGAGGTTTAGCGAACAGGGGAGCTAGGAATATGTGGCAAACGTTGACGTTGCGGACCGATGCACGTTTTGCTGTCAGCTCAAGGGAAACCCTCAACAGGCCGGGCAGTCACGGCACACCGATCAACATGATCACCTTGCTCGGAGAAACATGCAGGACAAGTTGATTCAGCCAAATCAGAATATTGTCGAATGATTGCTTGTTTGTGATATCGTACACGAACACCGCTCCCTTGGCGCCATGGTAGATCCTGTGCGGCAGGCGCAACGAAAAATATGCATGACACTTCCTGCACCCAGTGCGCCGCGTGCAGGAAGGAAGCTGCTTTTTTGAGTGGTCACACACGTTGGCTTGCGTGTCGAAAAAGGTGGGCCAAGGGATGAAATCACTACATTGCCCAACACGGTTTCCACGTATTCTGCAGATAGTGGGGAGCACTTTGGGGGACAGAAAATCGCAAATAAATCGGTCACGCTTCCTTGAGTTTCGATTCAATGTCTGAAGTCATGTTACTAATCATGTTGGGATAAGCCCTGACAAGCCTGTGGTATTCGGTGAGTGTAATTTCACCGCGGACTCTCCCATTTCGACCGATGGCACCGTACGTTTCCTCGCCAGTACAAGTCTATGCCTCTGTGAGAAGACCCTGGAACACTTCATCAAATTGCAGCAGGTGCAACATGCCCAATGCGGCCATCTCGAACCGCCGCAGTTTTTAAGATCTGATCCTGCACCTGCAAAAATTTAAAACAAAACTTGATGTAATTATTACGAATAGGTGAAAATCCTAAGAATCAAAACCCCTCTTTGAAATACTATACATGGAAACTCCATATAGCACTAATATCAATCAAATTCTTGAATAAAAAGATTTCACTCACTTACTGAAACAAAAGATTGTAAAACAGTCTCTCGCATTCCTTATATTTTCAATTTAAATATTTTTGAAAATGGACAGATATTTCTAAATGCACAGCGAACGCAGTGGAGAAATGTCACGGCTCATTACCACACCGCATTCCATCCGCGCGACAGTTTACACGAAGAAGCAATTTGCCGTAATTTCAAGCTTTGAAAATTGTGAAAATCTTCGGAACGAGATTGTTTCAAAAATGCTTTGAATTTGATACCCCGCGCGCAGTTCTTGCTCCTAAAGGCAGGACTGAGCATGTTCTACTTGTTGATACCTGTGCATGAATGGTGAATGCCTACTTCCAAATGTCATCATGGTACTTCTTAGCTACAAACAATGTGTTTTGGCTTCCCCTAATGGACCTGCATTTTGCCCGCTTTGTCTAGGGTTGACATTAACATCCCATTGCTCACTCCTTAGTGAAGCTAAATTGTTTTGTCCTTCTCATTGATTGATATTTTGTCATAGTTAAGTTGTTAGTATTAAGCCACTTGAAAAGGGGATGGACTGAATTGCTGCACTTTTGCAACTTTTTTTATTGTAGGCCCATTTGCTTTTGACGGCATTGATGCAGTTGAAAAGTTCAGACATTAGTATTTTTTTTGAAAAATATAGAAATTGGTTTTCCATAAATGCATACGTCTTGCGGAATAGATAAGGTTGGTTCTTATGTCTAAAGGCCTGTATAACGTTCCGGTAGACGTACAAAAGTTGACTTACGTCTTCTGGAACAGGTGTTACATCTAGCGGAATATTATAATGGACCGGATTTAACATTATGATGTTCCATTAGATGTATCGCAACGTACACTCCTGCGGCACCTTGTCTTTTTGGCTTAAGTGGTCCTCGCCGTTTCTTGGATTTGCGATTCTTCTTGGGGGTGTGGTCGGGGGGGTTCATCTTTTCTGCGTGGTGCGTGTGATACCACGTATAGGGAACACGGCCCTCTTGCCCCTAGCTACTCTTGGGCTGTGCCTTTGGATCGCATCTACCATGTGTTTTTCATTTGTCACGTGCGCTGTCTCTCTATGTTTTTTCCGCGCTTTCTCACTCTCTTTCTCTATTTCTCTCTCTCTCTCTTTGGTTTCTTTCGCTTCCTCTCTCTCTCTCTCTCTTTTGCGCTCTCTCTCTTTCTATATCTCTCTTTGTCTATCTCTCTTTCTCTCTTTCTATTTGTGTCTCCCTCTCTTTTTCCCTTACTCTATCTCTCTCTCTCCCTTTCTCTCCATATGCCCAGATCTTCGCAGACTTGCCCCCAATTGGCTATGGGCCTCATTCACCACTAATGATGTGGTAACTGCCAGAGCAGTAGCCTATTTTTGGTGAAAAGACAAGGTTCTTTGTTGTCTGTTTTTTCATGTTTCTTGGCCCAGGTGTGTGTGACCCTTATTGTTCTTTAAGAGTCCAGGAGCAAATTGATGCAATGGGGATGCTATGAAGAGACAGCATTTGTTTGCAATAAGTGGCAGACCAGTGGGAAGAGCAATGCAAACAGGTGCTTCTTCGGGGTCTAGGGGCGGATTGACGCATGGGCGTGCGATGAAGTGACCACATTTGTGCAGAATGAGTGGCAAAAAACTGGTTGGGTCAATGCCACAAAGTGTTCCTTCAGGTTGTAACAGCAAATTGACGCAATGGGCATGCTATGAAGTGACGGCATTTGTGTGGAATGGGTAGCAAAAAAATGGTAACGGCAAATTGACTCAATGGGCATGCTATGAAGTGACGGCATTTGTGTGGAATGGGTGGCCGGAAAGTGTTCCTTCGGGATGCAACATTATTGTCCAATTATCAATTGTCAGAACAAAACAGAGCATCCAAACCGCAAGTGCCCTATTTTCCAATGGCGACCCAACGCCCGTTCATGTGCCACATGTGGTGTGCACATTGTAGGCTCACGAAATTCACGATGTGCCACTAATCGTGACCAACTTGTGACGCCACAAATTGTTGCATTTGAGCGTTTCAGTCTCTATGGTGCGACGTTGCCTGCCTCACCAACGCTTGCAGAGTGCGTTGGACAGTTGTGAAACCATTTGAATGGGACACGTATTGTTTTAATGAACTCTGCCCCAGGCGACAGGTCTCGAATGGCAGCCCTTACTTCTTTGGGACGAAAGAGTCTTTGGGCCGAAGGATCTTTGAAAAGCCGTGCCCTCTAGAAATTTGCCATCTGCTCCATTCTATAGCACGCTGCGACCTAGTGGTATGACAAGTTTCCATGCCGTGTCTGCTGCATGGTGCGTGTGAGCACCCATTGCATGTGGATGCTGACTTTGGATTGGGAAATGTTTGCTTTGTGGGCTTGGTGCTCATAGGTATCATAGGCACAAGGTTCGTCGCGGGCACACACCAAGCAAAAGGCTTTAATAGTGACGCCATGGGCCCTACCACTGGCATGCAACGAAATACAGCCAGCAATCGGTCGTGGTGCATTATTTTGCTGTGGTGTGGGACATTTACAGTCGCATCATGCTCTTATACACTAGGGTGATGAAGCCAGTCAGTCCCGCAGAGCCAGCACGTGTTGCTAAGGTTGATGGAACTTTGAACTGCTCATCTCATGTCCCTCCATGTAGCTAATTGTTAATGGTCTCTCCATATTTGTGGCTGCAGTTAATGAAAAAGTGCCCCGATCTTAGCGGTGATGATGTGCAGTTTTTCAGCAAAATCTTGAGCGTTGTATGCCGCAATGGGCCTGCAAGTGTGTGAAGGAGCTGGCTGTGCAAATTTGAGTTCATAAAATACAACTTGACTTGTGGCAATGGGCTGCGGATTGAACCCCACCAGCTCCACCTAGCCCGGGGCAGAGGGAAAACTCAATCGAGGTCTTGGATAGTCCAAAACCATTCGCCTAGCCGAGCATTCCCGGTTCAGCAAGTGTACCTCTAACCGTTCCCGATTCAGCAAGCATACCTCCAACCGCTCCCGATCTAGCACCCGTACCTCTAACCGTTCCGGATGCAGTAGAACAAAATGTCGAAGCAGAACCCGAGCAGAGCCCATTTGGCAGCATTTTTACCGCGTGGACATTTCACCATATTGACCGCAATATGTCAGAACGGTCCCGTGACATTGAGACGTTTCCATTGTGCAGAACCATCCGTTTTCAACACACTTCATTTCTACCAAAAAGCCAATACAGTTTTCGTTTGGCCGCCAACACACCATGACATGCAACAAATTGAAAATGCACCTTTGTATAAATACCATATGTATAACATGACATCATTCGAACCTCAAAAACTTTGAGCTATTACGGCTAAAAGAAGCCATTTTTAATGGTCAAAAAATTTTCTGCGCCTTCCCCACCAGGGTTGATTGCTGCGCAGCGACTGAAAGACTTGGAAAGCACAAGCGATTGATTGGGGGACTCAGCATGCAAAAGCAGAGAAAAGAGAGATTCATCCGGTTTGTGACGTATCACTCGCCCCTCGCCCCCCCCCCGTTACTATTCAAGGGTAGTTACTATTCAAGGTGGGGGGGGGGGGGGGGCTCGTACAAGCATCAGGTGGTAAAGACCAGCAAACCATGGGAAAAGCACAGGACGCATCTCGCAGACAACCGGTGAATGCACCACGCCTGGTGTTGCTTGGGTTGCATTCCCCAACTTCTCACATACGACATTCCTTTTTTTTTCACAGGCTCAACAGTTCCACTGAGTACAGTATGAGCTCTCAGGCAACAGCCTGGGTCAAGAAGTAGGGCATATAGTACAAACTAGGGTTTCCCTACTCACATTCGACATTCAGTGTTCTTTGGACTGCACCTTGTTCTGTACGGGCCCAGAACGCAGGGGCTTCGGGTACGAATTAGACAACCGTTTATGCAACGAAGTTACGCCCACTCCCCCTTGCGCAAGCGACGCTGAAAGTCAGGACAACAACGGTCAGACCTGTCCCTGTCCCCCTGTGCTTACACAAGGCAGTGCTTGCGCAAAGGGGGGGGGGGGTGACCTAATAAAAAAAAACAGACAAATGCAAACCAGAGGTAAGGGGAAGGGCAAGGCGGGGGGGGGGGGGAGCTAAATTCTGTTGCCCTGGTTTCCTGGTAGCTGCATCACCTCAGTGTGTGACTTCAGCTCAGTACAAAAACGCTGTACTGATCTGGGGCTCTGGGCTCTGCCTACTGTATCCCCCCCCCCCTTGTACAAGCTACACCAATGTACACAAGTCCCTACGCCTGCTGTAGCTTAGACAAGGGCGTGGCTTGCGCACGACACATACAACTACCGACACACACGTGAGTGAATGCATGGTATGAGTGCACCTTAATAAATATATAGTATACATACATAGTACACAAACATCCCCCCCCCTAAAAAAAAATCAGAGCTATGTGGGTTCAAGTGGGCAAACGCTCACAACACATGTGTCCATGACCCTATGTAGCCGGCAAATTCGTCACCATGTGTTATGCGGCTGCACTACATTTGTACCGAATTAAAATTAGGTACCAAATTAATACGGTCCCTACGCCTACTGTAGCTATTACAAGGGCGTAGCCCTTACAAGGGGGGGGGGGGGTACAACCGCCGACACACACGTGCGCAGGCCACCTGCGCTGAAATTGGCAATTCAGGGCCTATGGGACGCATCAGACTGAAAAAAGACAAAATCCTGGTGCACCAGCAGGGGGCCACATGTGCTGAAACTGGCAAATCTGACGACAAACCCATGTCTCATGTGGCCGCACTACATTTCGTACGTAATTAAATTGTGTACAAAAGTATTATGGTCCCCACGCCTACTGCAGCTTGGCCGAGGGCGTAGCTTATACAGGGGGCCATGAGCAACGGATACTGGGCAACTGATACACATGCCCCCGTGACAGGCATATGGTCATAGCCACAATACAAGTGGGGGGGGTGGGTAGCTGCATCGCCTCAGTATGCGACTTCAGCTCAGTGCAAAAACGCTGTACTGATCTGGGCTTTGGGCTCTGTCAACTGTGTACATGCACTCACAGGATAGGGGGGCCAGTGCGATGCTGATGGCGATGCTGCTTTAGGTAGGATGCCCTGAGGCAGTGGCCCCAGATCGAGCAAAGCCGAAGCGCGCTTCATACAAACGGCGTGCACCCGGGGCATAAGCCAGCCACGGTAGCCAAGCGGCTGCCCTGTAACAGACCGGCCACTAGAACAACCAGCGAAACGGTGCCAACATGGGAATGACTGGTCAGACAGGGCCAGAACACGCAGGGGGGGGCGAACAGGACTGCCTCGGGAAACCAAAGCAGGGGGTTTGAGGAGAAATGACAGACGAACACGACAGGACTAACCTCCAGATGTTCACCAATGAAGCGGAATGCTAGGCCTCCACACCATTCTTTCGAGATGTGGGAACCAGACACGCCACTAGCGTCTGGCAGGGAAACTGGTTCTCAGTCGGAATGGGCCACTCAGTAATACCCGCCCCCCGCAGCACCGGAACTCAGTAGGAACGTGCTGCGTCCAGCGTCCAGCTCAGTAGGACCCTGCTCCATCTGATCATGTCTGAGCTGGCGGACACTGGTGGCAAGTCTGGTGGGAACCCATTTTTTTTTGGGTGGGGGGGGTTCAGACTGACATGACCTGGCGTAGCCTGCTCACTTCACAGTACTCGAGATAACCTCTCGGAATCAAGGTTCAGAGCTGTCCAGTGCTACGATGATCCCACGATGGCGTGGTAGCGGATCTGACACGTGACGTGGGAACCCATTTTTTCAGAACTGCTGCTGCTGCCCCCTCCCCCCTCCCCGCTGTCTGGCGGGGGGTTTCTTTGGGGCATCCTGCCGCATGCGAACTTACCCTTCCCCGGTGACTTGTTGTATCGGTGCAACCTGCGCCAGCCCCCAATGCGGGAGTCTCAGGGACGCCGCAGGCGGGGTCGACGGCGTGTCCGCAGCCGACCGCGCAGCCGTCAGCCGGGCCCGTGGCTCAATCGTCCGGAGCGTCGACAGGGGCCCCGGTGGCCACGTCGGATCCGTCGGTTTTGCGGACCGGGGGAGCAGATGCTGGCGCGGCAGGCCCCCACGCGGCACTGGGGAACCGCCAGCGGGGGCGGCGGCGCCCGGCCAAGCCCGGCGCCCTGGCGGAGGGGACAGGGATGGCCTTCTGCCCCAGGCTTGGACCCGCGCTCGCCCCCTGTGCGACACATCGTCCATCAGTGGTCTCTTTACGGGGGCCTGGGCAGTCACCCGTTTACTCTTCACCGCACGATGCAGCGTCGATCTTCTCCTGAAGGTCCGCCAAGCCGCTGTCTTGACCCCACCATTTCTGTTTCTCCATCGGCGGCGGGTTGCGGTGCCCCCCCCCCCCCCCGTGCAACCGCCAAACCCCCTTTGCCGGGCCCGCCCCCCAAGTCCACCCCACACAGGGAGAGTGCCGGGTCTGGGGCAGAGGGGCCATACATGGCGCGGATCAACACGGCAGACCCCCGAACAGGCAGCCATGAAAGAGGCGGCAGCACTTGTTGTTGGGGACGAAGGGGCACTCCCAGTCCATTGCAGCAGGCGCTTGCTGGAGCAGCGACTTCAGTCACAGAACCCAAGGGGGCGTTTCCGCGCAGCGCGGGCACAGCGCCCAATGGTCGCTCACCTTTCCGGTGACCGCCCTGAACCCCCCCCCACCGGGGGAGCTAAGTCCATAGGGCAAAAACAGCAGATGTAGATCGAAACTGACAGCAGCCTGGCATTTTCAGTGTTTTGACGCATTTTCTGAGTTTTTGGACTGAGGAGGAACCCGGGGCAGTCCTGCGCCCAGCAACACAGCGGTTAGCGCAGTCGCCTTGCCCATCAGGGAAAACGGGTCCAACATAGCATGCGGTTCGCACATCACACGGTGCACCCCCGAAAGAGGCAAATCGCGGAAGCGAACTTCCAGGATGACATGGCGTTGGTCAGTTCAGCAAATTTGGCAGTGCCCCAGATGCAGCTGCCTGGGGACCTGGGAAGGGGTGGCGGCTCTCCGCTCTCCAGCGACTGACCTCAGATCGGAGTCATGACCACAGCAAAATGATGACTATTAAGACTGCCCTCAAACCAACCATTAACAGACAACAAACACCGCCCAACGCTGCACGCGGAGGTGCTTAGTGGCTGGGACACAGTCGAATGGCACAACCGATGCACCGCGACATGGCTCGGTCATGTGGACACAATGCCCCAGGTGAAAAGGGTGTCGGGTGGCTTTGGGGGCTGCGGCACACCGCGGGGAAGACTGACGTGCTTACCACGAAAACCCAAGGACCATCTTCGTCACACGGTGCCCAGGAGTCATTGCTCAGTAGGTCTAGCACCGGCTGGTCCACGCTATCTTTGGGGCAGGAGGGCCTGGAGGCGGGGTAGGGCAAGATGGAGAGAGAGATGGAGGGACGGAGAGAGACGGGGCGTTTTCGCACAGCGCGGGCACAGCGCGGGCACAGCGCCAATTATTACGTTGTTCATCCCGGGACCAAGGGCTGGAAGTGCCTATGCCCGGGGCATTCAGTCAATCAGAGCCGACCACTGCTCTCTCTCTAGGGGCGCACCGTGTGCGAACAGTTGGCTGTTTTCCACCACCGGTAGCCACGGGTCCCAGGGTCCTGAATTCTGCACCCCCGATGCTGTTTTGAATGGATCGTGCATGCTTCGCAGGGGTGTTCCAATACGTGGTGTGCACTCCATCCTCGGCCATCCGTAAATAGCGATTGACAGACATTATGTACGCAGCGTATCGGCGACGCCAGGGGGGCGTCCTTGCACTGCCCGCTCACTGCACGCTACTTTTCGACCAGGTTCCCCCCAAAGAGCCCCCAGGCACACCCCTTCCAAAAACACCCTTAGTATTAGGTGATCCAAACTACCCGAGCTCAAGACAATTGCAAGCTACCTTCCCTTCACATAAGACACCATGCACAATGGGAAAAGCCATGAACAGCGATGGTCGCCACCCTGGGTATTGGTTCGGAATATGGGACACCAGGTGGGTGAAACTGGGTAAAAATCCAAAGTTGTCACATTCCCAATGTGGAAGAAGCATCAAAAACTACTCTCAAACACTAATGGATGCCCCTAATATCACAAAGTATGGGTCTCTGGTACAGCGAGACGCCCAAATAGTTGCACTGCGCGCGCACTGCGCTAAGTGTGCGCTCCAAGGCAAAAGAGACGGGGGGCACCAGTAGTAACAGTAGATGCCGTGAGGTGGGGTGTTTAGCATGTGATGCATGGGTGTTTGTAGGCCCCCGTTGTAAAGCAACAGTGCAGGGGGAGGAATCTAAGTGGCTACACAACCCCCCCCCTCTCGGGGCCCCCACGTTAGGGGAAGAGGTGGCCCAAATGTCTCGGCCACGCGGCATTATCCTGGGCGGGAGGACCCTCGGAGGGGAGGGGGGGGGGGGGGAGCAGTCAATAAGGCGCTCTACACGTGCACGTCCTGGTATGCATATGCAGCAATGTTCGGCAGTTCGTTTGTACGCTTCTCCAAGATATTGAGGACAAGTGTATGTACAATCTGTCAGACTGGACCTAAGCTTCACCTTCATTTAGCCGTGTTTTGTTGCCCAAGCCTCCACCTCACATTACTGTGCACGGCACGGCTGTAAAGACCTTCCGGTTTGCACGGCAAGCTTGCATGGCGCTGGCACCTCCTCCACGGAGACCTCACTGTGCAGCCCCTCTAGTCAAGGGAAAAGGCAATCAGGGAGGGGGGGGGGGGTATTCAGGCTGAGAGTGGGAGAGAAAACCTGGCGGCTGCGCACTTCATATCTGCTATAGCCCCAATAGGCCCCCCAAATAGGCACCCCAATAGCCCCCCTGTGTGACATTCCGTCTGGTTGTTGCTCCTTTGCAGGGCCCTGGATGGTCACCCGTTCTTCCCTTCGCATGTTGCGTCGGGTCGCTGCTTTGTGTCGGCCGCTGCGGCCGGTGCTCTTGCTGGTGTCGTTTCCGCGTTCGCGGAGCCCAGTAGTTGGTGTGTTGGGGCTGTGCTGAATGTGGCATGGTGTGCCGTTTGCGCGTCAGCCCCCCCCCAGAGGGCAAAGATTCAGGGAGTCCGTTAACACAAGAACAAAGTAGTTGCATGTTTTAGTCTCTATGATGAAGCGCACCATTCCATACGATTTGCCACCAGGCGGGGGGGCAGCAGCTCGCGGAGGGGCACAAGGTCTATGTGGACCACCACCACAGGCGGACGAGCCGTGCATTGGCCCCCACCACCCGAGTTGAGGGGTGTGGCCACGGGGGTTGGAAGGGGCTGGCCCGTTGGGTTGGCCGACCCGTCGGCCGACCCGGGATTCCCGGGCACACAGTGACAAGATCACAGGAAAACGTGTTTCATGGTTCTTCTCGCCCGATCCGTGGACTCATCACATATGGGCCATGCGGCTTGCAGACGTGGTGGTCTGTCATTGCACCTGACGATTGCAGCACAGTCCAGCCCTACACTCTGTTCATGCAGCAGGCATCGGCGTTAGCCGCAGCCGAATTAGCCAACTAGCCACAAGAGGTGAAGAAAAATGGGGAAAATGGGAAAATGGGGGGAAACAGAAATTTCGGCCGACATTAGCCGATTTTTCGGCCAGCGCCGATGGTGGATGCAGGCAAAAAGCAGACAAACTACCATGATGACGGGTTGCACTCACGGCGATGATTGATGATGCTCTTGTGACGGTATCGGTGGGTGCTGTATCCTGCGGCAAGGTCAACGAAAAGGATGTCAACGGGGAAATGCTTCTGCTAGGAAATCACACAATCGCACAATGGTTTTGCATCCAAGGACTCCAAGGGTTCGCCCAAGGCTGGGGGCTTGGTCAGGCAATCACAGAATCCTGTTGGCTGATCATGGGGCTTGTAGTTGTTCTGCCGGAACACATCATCCCTCCCTAACTTCTGGTCCTGTTTTTTCCCATCCTCATCCTCCTCTTCGTCTTCGTCTTCCTCGTCTCCCAAGCCAAAGCAATTTGCGAAGCAAGCCTTACAATCCTTTACGTCACTTCCTATCTTTTTTTGGTTAAACCAAATCCCGCATACTCGAGCTTTGTTATTCATCTCAATCTGATTCTTATAATCACTCGTTTGCTTCTCCAGCTTGGCTTGTTTTGTCTCTACGCTGACGGCTGCGTTCCTTACCGTGTCAATTTCATGCATCAAGTCGCCACATTTCTGAATCACTTTCTTCCTGCTGCGCTTAACTGCCGCCTCCTGCGCCTTGAGGGATTGAAAGCTCCCACATACCTCTTGGGCAATTTTTAAGAAGAGCGTAGGGTGAGAAGCAATCCTCAAGCCTGATTCATTTCTCAACTCGATGTTTCGGTAACCATTTCGCAAACAAGGGAGTGGAATGGCAGCCTGTCCGAGGATGTTGTCCTTCGTTGCGCCCTTTTCATAGATCTTTAGGCACAGGATGTCCAACTCCTTCTGTTCAACGGTGAGCTCAAAATCGTCATGCCACTGCGGGCAATACCCGTTCTCTTCGACAACACTAGAGCGGAACTCCTTCTCGTCCGCTTTACACCCAATGATCTTTAAATACAGATAAACGGAAGAAATGGTATTTTTATCCAGTTTCGGCAAACGATTTGCCCCCAGAAGTCTGATCTTCATGATGGCACTACCAGTGCCGTCATTGTAGTCCAACACATCGTCCTTCTCTAAGGGGTCTTTCTCTGTGTCCTCTTGCAGGCCGCCTCCCAAAGCTGCCGCGGCGTTCTTTGCCTCTTGCAGCTCCTTCACCCTCCGCCATTTTTCCGCCGCATCCACGTGCGCCAAGCGGCAGGTGGATGGCTTCAAGACGTACCCACAGCGGCCGTTCTGAGCAAATCTGCCAAGCTGAGCAAGCTGTTGATTGGCATCCTGCCCCTGCTGGGTATCGCCGCCCTTGCCCTTCGGGGCCTGTTGGGGACCCAAATTGATGCCAACCATTTGCACCCCAAGGGCCCATGCGTCCGCAGCAAAGCTGTTCGTGGTTTCGTTCCTGGGGATCCAATACGACAGAGCCTTGTCGTTGAAGTTGGTAAACACTTCGCCCTTCTCCATGTTGAGCTCCAGGTGGGCATCCTTCAAGCGCATGATCTGTTTCCCAGCCATGGCCTTGTTCGCCTCAAACTGCTTTTGAATGGCCCCCAGACTGCCCTGGAATGGGTGCATTTCAAACGTGCACAACTCCTTGAGGGCCTTGTGCACCGTTGCGCTCTCGCCTTCACCTGCTTGCGAGGCATCCGCCACCACTAGAAATCGCTCTTTGCAGTCTTCGGGCGTGCAATTCTCGAAATCCTTGTTCAACCCAAAGCCCAGAAACGTCTTCAGCATCGTCGCCAATTTCTGTTGCACAGAGTCGCGGCAGTGGAGCTCGAAAATGAATATCACCGGGTATTTGGACGTTTGGAAACACTTGTCCCTCATCGTGGAGAAGAGCTCATCCAGTTCCGGTACGTTGACCGATGGGAAACCAGGTTTACTCAGTGACGGTTCCCCACCTTCTGAATACACCTCGATATGGAAGGCTCGGCACCCCACACCCAGGGCCACGTTGAGGTACGAGATGGTGTCGGCTCGGGGGATTCGCGTTGTTGAGATGTAGTAGTGGTTGAAAGGGTGCGTCATGTTCTGATAAACCGTGTGCGCTGTTGGGTGGATCACACTGTTCTCACTGCTATCCGTCATCCAAACACCGAAGTCCTCCAGTTCGAAACCGGCGGAAATTCCTGTCACTTTTTTGACCATCTGACTGCACTCCTCCACAGATATTGAGGCGTCACCTTGGAACACATCCATGAAGGCCTTCAGCTGGGCGCCCTTGAGGCGGCTCGATTCTCCGGTGGCGTCGGCGTACATCTTTTCGACGAGGTGCGAGCGCGACAGTTGCAATAACAGTTTGGTGAACTCTACCTCGCCCAGGTGGCCCGAGCCGTCAGCGTCGTAGGTCTGAAAGAGAACCCTGAGTTGCTTTTTGGTAATGTTGTAATTCCGTGCATTCAACCATCTCTCCAGAGAGGGTGGCCGGATGCCCCCATGCGACGATGCTTCCGTCCAGCCTTTCGCAATAAGCACCCTCACAGGGTTAAGAAAAAATGTCTCAAGAGAATGTTCCATCAGGAAGGTCAAGCCGTTGGTCCACGCTTGCATGACGGCATCTGCTTGGGCGGAGGTATTCGTCAAGTAGAGATCCAGTTGCGCGGATTCATCGATGACATCAGTCGAGAACTGGATGGTCATCGAGCATGCTGACAGCTTCTTCAGGTCTTTGTCCCGCATCTGCCAGGCACCCTGGCCTTTGATCACGCCATGCACGTCCACAATGAAGACGTTTTCGGTCTCTGGGCTTGGCTTGACCTTTGCCGCAGCTTTCGACAACCCCGTTTCACGCGTTGGGACAGACACTGTCAGCCACATCATAGCTTCGTCCAGTTTTAACACCACAAGGGTGTCACTGCCCCATTTTGTGCTTTTCCGCCGGTAGAAAGTGGCACCACCTTTCAATATACTCATTACCGCTTCAACTTGTTCAGCATTGCTTTCATCAATCTGTTGATCCACTACGACCTTGGCACTTTCTGCAAGGCCGGAGTCAATTTTGATGTTCTTCTTCTTCCTCTTGAGCATTGCCAAGAAAAATGGCTGGTGTCTCCTGTGCGAGGGTGTTGCAAGGAATAAGGGCATTGTACCAGATGGTACAATTTTTTGTTGTGTTCAATCCTGCAACCCAATCAGGCGAATAGATCAGGGTGAATCTGGGAAATGGGGCCCCGATTCGGGGAATGAAGCTCCGGATACTTAGCTAAAGTATCCCCCCGGGACACAGGCATGCGCTCATCGCTCATCCCTGATTCGGCCATACGCAGGTCACAAAGCGCTCCACACATGCACGTCCTGGTATGCATATGAAGCAATGTTCGGCAGTTCCATTACAATCGGCCGGGGCCACTGAATTGCTATGTTGCACATCCCTATGCTTGTGGTCTCTGTCTGCCCTGGTGAGCCGTGTTTTGTCGACCCCAAGGGGATCAACATAGTACAATACAGTTTGGGTGCACCACCGGACTATTGACTGCAGCATGACCTTGCCTGTGGCTGATCCCAATCGATCAAGTAACAGCTGTGTTGTAAGCCCTACGGCAGAAGAGTTAGGTGGGTTCTTTTAGGGTGAGAAGATTGAACATTCACTACGATTCCCAGAGTTCAGCGTGCCAGAGTTGGCCTCTGTGCTTGGCGAATAAGACCGCGGCGCCTTCTTTTTGCAGGCTGTATCATAGGCAACAGCCCAGCTGCCTGCACGCCTCTACATAATCCATGGACTGAGCGTCACACCTTGGTGAAGAGCATGCTTGTGAGACTGGTAGAATCAGTTGAATGAGTGCCGGACGAGCCGGAAGACGATCTTGAACAACTAAGAGACATATGGTGATCGTTGGAACCGACGTCCTCATCAGAGAATTGCAACGCAAGGGGGCCTCGCGCCATTAAGGGACTATCCGGGTCTTCATCCATCAATGGACTTGCCCTCCTTGGGGTGAAGAGGTTCCATGCTGGGGTGCCTAGAGTTGTGTGTACTAACTCGTCACGTACCTGCTGACAAATACGGCGGTACGGCATCCTCATTGGATTTGGGGGGGAGGGGGTGCCGGCACCTGGGGTGTGTGGGTGTGCTGATGGCCATCCCCACTGGTGCAGGGCCATGAGGCAACGGAAACTGGGTTCGCATACGCCCCCGTGTCACAGGCGCATGGTCATAACCACAATTGTTCAATGTCTTGCTTGCTGCACTGCAGCGTAGACCAGTTCTGTACCACACCAGGTGGTTTCTGACTGTGCATTGGCTCTGCTCCTCTGGACAGTGAGGTCAGCTCGCACCCACCACCCACCCGCAGTGCCGGTTAGACTCTAACCCTTGCCCTGCAGGTCGTGCCCTTGGCTTGCACTCTTTCCCTGGCACGTAAGGACATGTCGTTGTCGTGCCCCAGGGGCGCAAAGGCGCCTGTGTTGGTGCAAAGGCGTCTCTACACTTCAGCATGTGCTCCTGCCGTCTGGTGTCTCAACAGTTCATTGCTGTACCGTGTGTGGCGTCTACCTTTTTCGCTCGACACCATTCATGCGCATGCTGTCCACTTTTCTTGCCCACTGGCTTCCAGCTGCCTCTCGTGGGCCGCACTCTCGCAGCCCCAGTCATGCTTCGGCTGTTCAACACGTGACGACGTGTCGAGCCTGTGTCTCAGGGGCGCTACGGCGCCCTGCTTTTTCATTTCTTGACTGTTCCGTGCTGCCGTGGCGTCCCATTTACCCTGGTCAGCTCGAACCCACCACCCTCCCTTTGCGCCGGTTAGCCCCAGTCTCTTGCTCTGTGGGTCTCTCTCCTACTCTCTCCCTCCCAATCTCTCTTGCTCTCCCCTGCTCTATCTCTCCTGTTGCTCCTCTCTGATCCTTTCCCACTGTGCTCTACCCTCTCTCTCTCTCTTTCTCTCTCTCTCTCCCTCGCGCCCAAAAAAGGGGGGTTCGGGTCGTTCGGTGCATCTCTATCCCCCCCGGGGTTCGAACCATCCTCCACGGGACAGAAGAGGTGTGGTGTATCCACTGAGCCACGACGATGGGGTATCTGCACCATGCGCTCCACTCTTCTTCTCCTTTGTGTCACCCCCTGTCATGCGTATCTTCTTTCGCATGGGGGTGTGTTCAGCAGCGTGTAGAGGAACCGCACAGCGTCCCCGGGTACCGGGTCCGCCTGCCTGAAGAGCGTTCTTTGGAACAATCGCAAGAGGTCTGCTCGGCCTGCCAGCCACACATGCATGCAATCCCCAGTTCTGCTCACCGAGGAGGGCACCGCTCTGTGTCCTTCTGCCGTCGGACAGTGGAGGATCGCCTCCCACTGGAACGGGTGCCACTTGCCTGCACTTTTGGGTCGCCACTGGACCTGCATGTTCGCCAGAGCCTGGGACTTCAGGGTCCATTTGATCTGGACCATCACCGAGTAGAGCTCCTGATTGCTCATCAGCAATGTTTCCCCATGGTTGTCCACAATCTCACAGTGCATCCTCGTGTCATGTGGTTGGTCCAGACGGAGCCAGATCTGCTGGTTGCGGGCCCAGGCCATTGTGGTCAGCTCTGCTTCAACTGCTTGCAGTCCTTCGTTCGCAATGGCGTCCAGCTGACTCAGTGCTTGCACTTTGAAACGCTGGCGTTCTTGCTGAGGCTTGACCTTCTTTGGGGTTGGCTGGATGTGTGTGTATGGGCCATACCGCTGCTGATGTGATCCCTTCTCCCGCTGTGTCCTTCCAGACGGCATAACGCCTGGGTGCCTGTCCGCGACAGGACGCGGCGTTTAGCTGCTTGGAGTTCTCCTTTGCGTGTTGCTGCTCACTGCGACAAAACGCAGCTCATGTGATGCAAACTCTGCGTCAGAACACAGATTTTTCAGACATGCATTGTTGTGCTTGGAACCTGTGAGATGTCCGCACCATTGTGCAAGGGCTACTGGCTCTGTCATTAACGACCCTGTCCTGGGTTCCTGCGTTTCCTGAGCCTTCGCTTCTTGCGCTGTCGCCTGGTGTCACTCACATCAGTGCTGAAGGACAGTGTGTCCGCTGCTGACAGTGCACTCGACAGCACTCCCTGGTGTGTGTGTCCTGTCCTCATTTCCTCACTTTCTGTACTGCTTGAGGAGTATGGTCCCATTTCACGTGGCGCTGGCTCCCCGGATGCTTCCCCTGTGAGTTCATCACTGTCCATGGGTACCATACCCAAGGATGACCAGAGTGCCCTGGTGCCCTCTGACTCTGATCCCAATCCTCCCCTCAAGCCTACCATGGACTCTGACCCTGATGATGAATTTGGTGCAACATGCTGTGACACAGTGGGCTTGAACACATGCCTTCCATGGCCAATCCATTCGCCACCTCATTTCCCTGCACGTTGACATGTGCTGGGACATGTTCCCACCTGACTTCTCTTCCCGGCGTCGCCATTTCCTGGAGCAGCATTTCCCAGACTGGGACGTGGACTTGCAGTTTTCCAGATGTGGTTGTCCATCCTTTTGACTTCCAGCGTTGGGCCCTGCCAGTCGCTCCCAGCTGCAGGTACTGCGAGTCGGTGAGGATTGCCAGTTTTGGCACCCAGAATCCCTGTAAGGCTTCCACGGCTGCCCAAAGCTCTGCTCCGTTATTTGTTTGCCTATGATGTGTTGGTACGTAGCCACAGAAGCGCAACTCCGGTCCTTGGTCGTCTTCCGCCGCGAACACGCCAAATCCCCCGGCCCTGCGCATGTCCTTGTGGCTTAGTCGTTTCGACGATCCGTCCGTGTACACTATCCTGTAGCCCTTCGCCACCAGTTCTGCAATCAGATCTTGCACTCCTTGTAGCACTCCCGGGCCTGCCTGCCTCGGGCGCTTCGGACGTGATTCCGTTGCCCTTTGCCAACCGTGATTGTTGGCTGATTTCTCTTGGGTGAAGCACTCCGTGTGTGTTTGCCACCATGCATTCAATCCCCCATGTACTTGCACTTCCCCTTGTCGCGGCTGCACTCCGGTGTCTCGAAGTTGTTCCAGTGATTTTTGAAAGCCTTTCCATTGTTCCCTGCGCTCCCCTGTGTAAAATCCCACCCACTCACATAGCTCCCTTAGCCATGATGTTAGGTATGACGTGAACACCGGCGACGCTCCTGCCTTGACTTCGCATCGGTACCGCCAGTGGGCACTTCTTGCTGACCACATCACCCAGCCTTGGTTCGTTTTCAGTAACCACTCTTGGTCGTCGGACTCCATCATATCTCGAACTGTGGATGTCCCGTTATCAGTTTCCACCTGGCCATAGTAGTGCTGTATAACCGCCGCCGCCGCTTTGAACATGGGGCATTCGACCATCGCGTGCTTAACCGTCTCCTTTTGTGAGCACACCGGGCACTTGTCACTGCCTGACCTCTTGTAGACTCTTGCATGTACGGTCAGTTTGTGCCACAGCGCCTTTTGCGCAAAGTCCCGAACCCTCGGTGGTAGCTGTGCCTGTGCCAACTGTTCCCATACCTCCGGTGTTTGCGGGTCGCGGACCCCTGGCTGAGAGGCGTAGAACTGGAGCAGCCATGCCCTGGTCCAGTTTTGGGTATGGAATGCGGGGGTATCAAACCCCCCTTGTGACGGGGCTTTGTTGAGGAGTCGTCCGCCATGATTGTAGACCCCTTTCCATGTCCGAGGCAGCGCATTGAACAATCTTGCGTCCTCCAAGGATTGGAATTGACCCCACGTCAGCACCCCCTGCCGGATCAATTTCGTGTTGTAGTAGGAGCAGCGGAACTCATTTCGGAAATACACAGAGTGCCACAACGGCAGGCGGTCCCGGTTTGCCGGGGGGGCCACCTGCGGGGCCACTCTCTGAATGTTGGAGTGTGCCTTTGCCGACCATCCCAGGAATGTTAGGTCAACCGTTCGGACCATGCCCAGTTGAATATATGGAAGGTTGTCCTTGGATGGTGTGAACCCTATGGTTGTTGCCCATGCATAGAAGGTCTCCACTGCCTTGTCGGGAAATTTGTAAGGCTCTCCCAACAGGCTGACGAACGGAGCCGCTGCCTGGTGCATAAGAAACAGCTCTGGTTCTGGTAGTGCCAGTCCCCCTTGCGTTCTTGGTCGTGAGAGGATTGGTAGGGTGATTCCCCAGCTGTTGGTACCCATAGTCACGTGGTACACCAACTTCAGTTGTCTGATCACCGAGACTGGGGCGTAGTATGCCTTGGATACCCATGCCACGACCGGCAGAATCCATGATGTCAGCATGAATGCACGTTCGTTCATGGACAGTTGCAGCGTGGATACCACCCTAGCGCGGCGGAAGGCCTCTTGCAGCGCTGGTGCGAAAGCCTGCTCTATCGTCAGCCCCCATCCTTGGTCATCTTGTTGGTGCCGAATATTCCCCAGGCGTACACCCAGATACTTGACGAAGTTTTTGACATCCACTCCAATGTCCCGGAAGCACCTCGCCCACTCCATTCCCCCACAGTTGCGAACTATCGCTGCCGTTTTGCTCAGGTTGACCTTCAACCCTGAAAACTGTCCAAAACGTGAAACCACTTCCCATACCTTCTTCAACAGTTGTGGGTTGGCTCTTCCATCAAAGAAGATGATGAGGTCGTCTGCATACATCATGACAGTCAGCACTGAACCCAGGTCTTGTAGTGGGAAAATCACAAAGGATGCCACCAGGGAGAACAGCGCCGGGGAGAGTGGATCCCCCTGGCGCGTGCCTGCCCTCGGGTGGTGGTAAACACCTGGGACGTATCCTTTTCCAACGGAGTATAGATACGGTGCTCGTAAAAGATGTAGAATCAGACGGATATACAGGAATGGTATGCACATTAGGCCCAGCGCCGCCGACACCATCTCGTGAGACATCGTGGGGAAAGCATTTCTGAAGTCTACTGATAACGCCGCTCCTTCACTTAAGCCATCCCACAGTGCCCGTGACCCATAGACATGCTGGAGTATGCTTCTGTGTCGAAGAAAACCTGTTTGCTGTGACGGAATGCAGTGAAGGAGTACATCCTCTAACTGGATCAGGAGGATGTTGGTGAGCCACTTCTGCCTTGTAGTTTGCAGTGCAATTGGTCGGAGCGAATCTGGTGTCTGCATCGCCTTCGTCTTGGGGATCATTGTCACTACTCCCGAGGTCCATGTCTCCGGCATTTGCCCACTTCGAGGAAGCGTTTCATTGAGTCATACATTTGCGGTTCGAAGATGCCCGAGAACCTCTTGAAGAATTTTGCCGAGAAACCATCCAATCCAGGGGAACTGTTGCTGTTCAGCCTCTTAAGGCCTTCATGAACTATGTCCAGGGAGAGTTGCTTGAAAAGGAGTCGACCTGCCTTGCGCAATCGCTGTTCCACTCCTAACGACTTCAGATAGGCCACACAATCTTCTTCCGTGGATCCCGTCGGGGTGGACACTTTGTCCCAATGGTCCACTGGCTCTTTTGCCACCGCCTTTGCCCCCCGTATCGCCGAGCGTGTCCTGGATACCAGCTGCTGAAGTTTCTTTCGTTCCTGCAACTCCCGCATTAACCGATACAATTCGTTCCTTTGCGTTCTCGGATCTCCTGAAGTTTCCCCGGTCGTGATCACCCCCTTGAGCTTGGACAGTGTTTCCATGCCCGTTCTGTCACGCTGAGCCTTTTCATACACCCCCACCAGGAGGGTGTAGGCTGTTGCCGCATCTGTTGCTGCAATCCCCAGTGATGATAG
Source organism: Eutreptiella sp. 'Long Island Sound 2002' (assembly GCA_964036045.1). Taxonomy (NCBI): domain Eukaryota; phylum Euglenozoa; class Euglenophyceae; order Eutreptiales; family Eutreptiaceae; genus Eutreptiella; species Eutreptiella sp. 'Long Island Sound 2002'. The sequence goes on from OZ038381.1 coordinate 4,013,253, forward strand.
AAATTGGTAGACCGCTGGTGCGACAGAGTCTCTCGTGGAGCCACGCAGGAACCGTAGGGCTTGTAGCTCTACCGATGTGCATCACGTGCGACACACATGCTAGCATTAAGCATCAAAAAGGACACGGCTTCTGCTGAGCCGTGCCCGTGGGCAGCATTATCTAGCCACAACCGTGGCTGTCTTGTTTGGTGTACATCCACAAGGCTCGCCGGCCTTTGCTGGGAATCATTTCTAATTGTGGCGCGTCAGTTTGGCAAGTGGACCTTCGGCTAGGCCTTGTCTCGATATTTTCAAGCAAGTGAGCAAACAAGCTTACATCTTACAGGCAAGAGCTCACTCATTACTACAAGCGTTAGACAACCACATCAAGCACATCAAGCCCTCATAAGCGGTCTGAGGCACCAGGGTGACAGGTGTGGGGACGTGCCGGTGTTCTGCATTGTGCCTACATGCTTGCTTCGATCCCCTTACCCTGAGGCCATCATGACCTCTTTCCTCTATTCGGTGGCCTACCACGCGCACCGTGGGGCCATTGTGGTCGTGTTTGTTAGTGGCCTGAGCATGCACAAGACAGAGGCAGGCACAAGGCAGAATGCAACATCCAAGCATCATTGTTTTGCTGACCTCTAGCTCTACTTTTTCACGTGCTCCCTGATGCAGACACAGTCCTAAGTTACTGTCAGGCTGTCCCGTCACTGCTGCTGGCAGTTCTTTTCCAAAAGTAGAATTTTTTGCCACTGTCGCTTTGCGCCGTTTTGCAGGTATCGTTACCTTCAGGGTTGTTTAAAAGTGTGATTTCAGTTTGCCTTTAGTTTTAGTTCTGAAGAAAAATACCAATTTTACCTGCTGGACCCCACAATGCCTTATGCGACACACGGGGACCAGACTCTGCGCGCAACAGCTCGCAATTTCGCCTACTACTTTTTGCGGGATCTGCGGGATCCCGTTGCTGAATTTTCGGATTTCAACGGTGGTTCGATTCCCACCGATCGGAGCTACTTCAGCGGCCGTGCGGCTGGCTCCAAGATTGCCAGCGGAGGTTCAATTCCCTATGAGAGGGATTATGTGCTAACCCAATTTTTGCTGCTGTTTGTGACTGCTACGTTCCTCTTGGGCATGTATTTCCTGCCTCCCGCAGTCGTTTTAAGTGGGGGGGTGAAGCAGGTCACAACCCCACCCTAGCATATTACCCTTAAGGGATCATTACATGGCCCTATATACTGATACATATGACTACTTTTTGTTTTTATGCTCCCTTTGATGGCTGATCGCCTTCTTTTGGATGGAGCACTGGTGCAGGGGGGGGGGGGGTCTGCATCTAGTTCATTGGTACACAGGAGACATTAGCCATCCCCAATTTGCCAAGTTGTCAGCTACATCATTGCCGTGTAGGCCGACATGGCCGTGGATTTCGATCCAGTGTTGGGGGACTCTATTAGCGTAACCAACTGGACCCAAAGGTCAACATTAGAGACTGGGCCTGCCGTCGAGACCCACCCATTTTGGCACCACCTATAGGCTGCACACTGCAGGCCTGAGTTCACGTACTCAAAATCAATTGCAACTGCGATTTTTTTGTGCAGCTGTCCAAAGTGCTATATCACAACTATGACAGACTTTAGTTCCGCCCAATTAATTGTTTGTTTCATGGTGGTTGGGAGGAACACACGGGTCTCCCATTCACCGAGGATGGTAGCCCCGTACCCCCCAACCCAACCTAGCTTCTCATGCCATTTGGGCGAACCATCCTTCCAAGCAACCTCAAATCCCCGGTTCTCAAGCTGCAACAATGTTTTCTTAGCCTGTTTAGCTAGCTCTTGCTTTTTGGTGAGTTTTCTGGCTTTACGTTCTTTTTCTGGCGATGTGAGCTTAGGACAGGGGGCCGGTGGACAAAAAACCCTGATACCGGGGTACAACGTTATTTTCGCGGGGAAGGCCTGAGACCCCCACCCCCTGCAAATTTTTTTTCCTCACACATTTACCCAAAATTTCCTTTGAACGAAGCCGTTTCAAGGTGGACGTGTGGTTCATCATTGAAAATTTGTGATTCCAAGGTTGATGAGTAATTTCCCAACTTTCTAGGCCGCAAAGGGGTGTCCTTGCCTACTTTTCTGCTCTGCCCTTCCACAAAACTTCAGTGATATTCTGTGGAGGCTGTCGTCGCACCATGGCCAGGCGTGGCCAATCACAGGCCCCCAATCCTATGGCCGACTCATGGAGCGCCGGGCCCGGGGGGGGGGGGGGGGGGCGACTACAACTGGTCCTGATGCGACACCCCGCAGCTATCTATCAAAACTTGGGGGGGGGGGGGCAGTTGGGGGGGGGTCCAGCTGGAGGTCGGGGGGGGTCCAGCCGGGGGTCGGGGGGGGGGGTGTTCCTGCCGGGGGTCGGGGGGGGGTCTGGCCGGGGGTCAGGGGGGCGTCCAGCCAGGGGTGACGGGGGGGGGGGTTAGGGATAGGGTTAAGGTCACCGAGCTGGTGGAACCAGTCTTGGTTTTATAACCCTTTTTAGTGTCTAGGGTGGACCTACTAGGTTTAGCAGCAGCAGCAGCAGCAGCAGCAAGCAAGCAGCACGCGCGAAATGGGTAAAAATCAGAACTCCGTCGTGGTGCTTCAAATTCGGCTGAAATTTCGGTGGATGATACCTATGGGTGTGAAGTACAATCACACAAAGTTTGAGCAAGAAACTCAACGGTGGCGGCCGGGAACGGGATTCCCAAGTCACGGACCTCAATTTCAAAAACTGCAGTTTAGGGCCAAAAATAGCCAATTTTGGACTAAAAAAGCCCTGGAACACATTCAAAACGGCCAAACGAAGGGAAACGGTGGCTACTCTGCATGTGCGGCTTGACTTCCCTGTGTCAACGGGCTCTTTGCCGCCCTCTAACTCCATGATATGCCCCGGAAACGGCCCAAAAAGGCCCCAGAAGCTCCAACTGCCGACAGCCACAAACCAAGAACAGGCCATATCTTTGGCTACATGGCTCAAAATGCGATTCCGAGGGCACCTACTCCACCAACAACCCCCCACTTTTTGTGGTTTCCACCCCTCAGAATTGCCCAAACGGACGCCTAGACCCCAATACCTAGGCCCACTAGGCTGCGGCAAGCTGCAAGCTCAAGCCCAAACAGGTGGGTGCCCAAATGGGTCAACAGGGTCCAGTAGGGGCAAAAAGATGACTTTTCTAAAAAATGGTCCTAGACCATGTGCAACGCTAAAACAAGTGTTTTTGGACGATTTTGAGCTTGTGGCGGCCCAGTTTGGTCCTCCGAAAATACCAAAATGCCTTGAAAGTGGGCTGTGTTGTGACCAAAAATGGGTCAAAAATGGCTCAAAAACGCATTTTTCCAAACCTCATCCTAGACCATTTGGGGTGCACAAACGGGTGAAATGAGCCCATTTTGAGCCCATTTTGGGGCATTTTGGCCCCTTAGAAGTCCAAAAAGCCTTGAAAGTGGGCCTTGTGGTGATGGGGTTCACTTGCAGGCTGATTTCACTTTGTCAAGAGCCATCAATGTGTAAATCATTCTTGATGTCCCTCACCAATCATAGCTGATGTTCCCTCCCCCACCAGCTCGGTCCCAATATTCGGTCTTGATTAGGGTTAGGGTTCGCCCTAGGGTTAGGGTTAGGGTCACCGAGCTGGTGGAACCACTCTTGGTTTTATAACCCTTTTTAGTGTCTAGGGTGGCCCTACCAGGTTTAGCAGCACCAAGCAGCAAGCAGCAAGCAGCAAGCAGCAGGCAGCAGCACGTGCGAAATGGGAAAAAATCAGAACTCCGTCGTGGTGCTTCAGATTCAGGTGAAATTTTGGTGGATGATACCAATGGGTGTGAAGTACAATTACGCAAAGTTTGAGCAAGAAACTCAACGGTGGCGACCGGGAACGGGATTCGCAAGTGGCGGACCTCAGTTTCAAAAATTGCAGTTTAGGGCCAAAAGCAGCCATTTTTGGGCCAAAAAAGCACTTTTTGTGGTTTCCACCCCTCAGAATTGCCCAAACGGACGCCTAGACCCCAATACCTAGGCCCACTAGGCTGCGGCAAGCTGCAAGCTCAAGCCCAAAGAGGTGGGTGCCCAAATGGGTCAACAGGGTCCAGTAGGGGCAAAAAGATGACTTTTCTGAAAAATGATCCTAGACCATGTGCGACGCTAAAACAAGTGTTTTTGGACCGTTTTGAGCTTGTGGTGGCCCATTTTGGCCCTCCGAAAATCCCAAAAAGCCTTGAAAATGGGCTGTTTTGGGACCAAAAATGGGTCAAAAATGGGTCAAACCGCATTTTTCCAAACCTCACCCTAGACCATCTGAGGTGCACCAACAGGTGAAATGAGCCCATTTTGAGCCCATTTTGAGGCATTTTGGCCCCTCAGAAGTCCAAAAAGCCTTGAAAGTGGGCCTCGTGGTGATGGGGTTCACTTGCAAGCTAAATTCACTTTGTCGAGAGCCATCAATGTGTGAATCATTCTTGATGTCCCTCACCAGTCATAGCTGATGTTCCCTCCCCCACCAGCTCGGTCCCAATATTCAGTCTTGATTAGGGTTAGGGCTACGGTTGGGGCTAGGGTCACCAAGCTGGTGGAACCAGTCTTGGTTTTATAACCCTTTTTAGTGTCTAGGGTGGACCTACCAGGTTTAGTAGCAGCAGCAGCAAGCAAGCAGCAAGCAGCAAGCAAGCAGCATGCACGAAATGGGTAAAAATCAGAACTCCGTTGTGGTGCTTTGGATTTGGTTGAAATTTTGGTGGATGATACCTATGGGTGTGAAGTACAATCACACAAAGTTTGAGCAAGAAACTCAACGGTGGCGGCCGGGAACGGGATTCGCAAGTGGCGGACATCAGTTTCAAAAACTGCAATTTAGGGCCAAAAGCAGCCATTTTTGGGCCAAAAAAGCACTTTTTGTGGTTTCCACCCCTCAGAATTGCCCAAACGGACGCCTAGACCCCAATACCTAGGCCCACTAGGCTGCGGCAAGCTGCAAGCTCAAGCCCAAACACGTGGGTGCCCAAATGGGTCAACAGGGTCCAGTAGGGGCAAAAAGATGACTTTTCTCAAAAATGATCCTAGACCATGTGCGACGCTAAAACAAGTGTTTTTGGACCGTTTTGAGCTTGTGGTGGCCCATTTTGGCCCTCCGAAAATCCCAAAATGCCTTGAAAATGGGCTGTTTTGGGACCAAAAATGGGTCAAAAATGGGTCAAAACCGCATTTTTCCAAACCTCACCCTAGACCATTTGAGGTGCACCAACAGGTGAAATGAGCCCATTTTGAGCCCATTTTGAGGCATTTTGGCCCCTCATAAGTCCAAAAAGCCTTGAAAGTGGGCCTCGTGGTGATGGGGTTCACTTGCAAGCTAAATTCACTTTGTCGAGAGCCATCAATGTGTGAATCATTCTTGATGTCCCTCACCAGTCATAGCTGATGTTCCCTCCCCCACCAGCTCGGTCCCAATATTCAGTCTTGATGAGGGTTAGGGCTAGGGTCACCGAGCTGGTGGAACCAGTCTTGGTTTTATAACCCTTTTTAGTGTCTAGGGTGGACCTACCAGGAGTAGCAGCAGCAGCAGCAGCAGCAAGCAGCAGCAGCAAGCAAGCAAGCAGCACGCGCGAAATGGGTAAAAATCGGAACTCCGTCGTGGTGCTTCAGATTCGGGTGAAATTTTGGTGGATGATACCTATGGGTGTGAAGTACAATCACACAAAGTTTGAGCAAGAAACTCAACGGTGGCGGCCGGGAACGGGATTCGCAAGTGGCGGACCTCAGTTTCAGAAACTGCAGTTTAGGGCCAAAAACAGCCATTTTTGGGCCAAAAATGCCCTGGAACACATTCAAAACGGCCAAACGAAGGGAAACGGTGGGTACACTCCACGTGCCGCTTGACTTCCCCGTGTCAACGAGCTCTTTGCGGCCCTCGAACTCCATGATATGCCGCGGAAGCGGCCCAAAAAGGCCCCAGAAGCTCCAACTTGCCGACAGCCACAAACCAAGAATAGGCCATATCTTTGGCTACATGGCTCAAAATGCGATTCCGAGGGCACCTACTCCACCCGCAACCCCCCACTTTTTGTGGTTTCCACCCCTCAGAATTGCCCAAACGGACGCCTAGACCCCAATAACTAGGCCCACTAGGCTGTGGCAAGCTGCAAGCTCAAGCCCAAACAGGTGGGCTTGAGCTTGGTCAAATGGGTCAAATGGGCCAAATGGGTCAACAGGGTCCGAAAGGGGTAAAAATATGACTTTCCGCAAAAATGATCCTAGACCATGTGCGACGCTAAAACAAGTGTTTTTGGACCGTTTTGAGCTTGTGGTGGCCCATTTGGGTCCTCCAAAAATCCCAAAATGCCTTGAAAATGGGCTGTTTTGGGACCAAAAATGGGTCAAAAATGGGTCAAAAACACATTTTTCCAAAACTCATCGTAGACCATTTGGGGTGCACGCAAGGGTGAAATGAGCCCATTTTGAGCCCATTTTGGGGCATTTTGGCCCTTGAGAAGTCCAAAAAGCCTTGAAAGTGGGCCTCGTGGTGATGGGGTTCAGGTGCATTTCACTTTGTCAAGAGCCATCAATGTGTGAATCATTCTTGATGTCCCTCACCATTCATATCTAATGTTCCCTCCCCCACCAGCTCGGTCCCAATATTCAGTCTTGATTAGGGCTAGGGTCACCGAGTTGGTGGAACCAGTCTTGGTTTTATAACCCTTTTTAGTGTCTAGGGTGGAACTACCAGGTTTAGTAGCAGCAGCAAGCAAGCAGCAAGCAGCATGCGCGAAATGGGTAAAAATCAGAACTCCGTCGTGGTGCTTTGGATTTGGTTGAAATTTTGGTGGATGATACCTATGGGTGTGAAGTCCAATCACACAAAGTTTGAGCAAGAAACTCAACGGTGGCGGCCGGGAACGGGATTCGCAAGTGGCGGACCTCAGTTTCAAAAACTGCAATTTAGGGCCAAAAGCAGCCATTTTTGGGCCAAAAAAGCACTTTTTGTGGTTTCCACCCCTCAGAATTGCCCAAACGGACGCCTAGACCCCAATACCTAGGCCCACTAGGCTGCTGCAAGCTGCAAGCTCAAGCCCAAACAGGTGGGTGCCCAAATGGGTCAATAGGGTCCAGTAGGGGCAAAAAGATGACTTTTCTCAAAAATGATCCTAGACCATGTGCGACGCTAAAACAAGTGTTTTTGGACCGTTTTGAGCTTGTGGTGGCCCATTTTGGCCCTCCGAAAATCCCAAAATGCCTTGAAAATGGGCTGTTTTGGGACCAAAAATGGGTCAAAAATGGGTCAAAACCGCATTTTTCCAAACCTCACCCTAGACCATTTGAGGTGCACCAACACGTGAAATGAGCCCATTTTGAGCCCATTTTGAGGCATTTTGGCCCCTCAGAAGTCCAAAAAGCCTTGAAAGTGGGCCTCGTGGTGATGGGGTTCACTTGCAAGCTAAATTCACTTTGTCGAGAGCCATCAATGTGTGAATCATTCTTGATGTCCCTCACCAGTCATAGCTGATGTTCCCTCCCCCACCAGCTCGGTCCCAATATTCAGTCTTGATTAGGGATAGGGCTACGGTTAGGGCTAGGGTCACCGAGTTGGTGGAACCAGTCTTGGTTTTATAACCCTTTTTAGTGTCTAGGGTGGACCTACCAGGTTTAGCAGCAGCAGCAAGCAAGCAGCAAGCAGCAAGCAAGCAGCATGCGCGAAATGGGTAAAAATCAGAACTCCGTTGTGGTGCTTTGGATTTGGTTGAAATTTTGGTGGATGATACCTATGGGTGTGAAGTACAATCACACAAAGTTTGAGCAAGAAACTCAACGGTGGCGGCCGGGAACGGGATTCCCAAGTGGCGGACATCAGTTTCAAAAACTGCACTTTAGGGCCAAAAACAGCCATTTTTGGGCCAAAAAAGCCCTAGAACACATTCAAAACGGCCAAACGAAGGGAAACGGTGGGTACACTCTATGTGCGGCTTGATTCCCCTGTCAACGAGCTCTTTGCGGCCCTCTAACTCCATGATATGTCCCGGAAACGGCCCAAAAAGGCCCCCAGAAGCTGCAAATGCCGACAGCCACAACCAAGAATAGGCCATATCTTTGGCTACATGGCTCAAAATGCGACTCCGAGGGCACCTACTCCACCCGCAACCCCCCACTTTTTGTGGTTTCCACCCCTCAGAATTGCCCAAACGGACGCCTAGACCCCAATACCTAGGCCCACTAGGCTGCTGCAAGCTGCAAGCTCAAGCCCAAACAGGTGGGTGCCCAAATGGGTCAACAGGGTCCAGTAGGGGCAAAAAGATGACTTTTCTCAAAAATGATCCTAGACCATGTGCGACGCTAAAACAAGTGTTTTTGGACCGTTTTGAGCTTGTGGTGGCCCATTTTGGCCCTCCGAAAATCCCAAAAAGCCTTGAAAATGGGCTGTTTTGGGACCAAAAATGGGTCAAAAATGGGTCAAAACCGCATTTTTCCAAACCTCACCCTAGACCATTTGAGGTGCACCAACAGGTGAAATGAGCCCATTTTGAGCCCATTTTGAGGCATTTTGGCCCCTCAGAAGTCCAAAAAGCCTTGAAAGTGGGCCTCGTGGTGATGGGGTTCACTTGCAAGCTAAATTCACTTTGTCAAGAGCCATCAATGTGTGATTCATTCTTGATGTCCCTCACCAGTCATAGCTGATGTTCCCTCCCCCACCAGCTCGGTCCCAATATTCAGTCTTGATTAGGGCTAGAGTTGCTGTTAGGGCCTGCAACCCTCTTGTAGCCCTCCTTCTGGTCAAAATTTTTTCTTGTTGTTTTGACACAAATATGAATTCTCTACAAAATTTTGAGTATTTTGACTATAAACACATAGTATGAAAAAAAAATTGGCGCCCTTGGCGCCGGACACTTGTCTCTAGGGACACTTGTTGGTGGCCTACCCGGCACCACTATCTTTCAAAACCCGGGGGGGGAGGGGGCTGGGGGTGTCGCATACAAGGACTGGGCCCGGCCGCCCCCCCCCCGGGGCGCCGGGTTCCCAACCCCCCAGCCTGCCGCCAATCCCCCTGCCCTGCGCCCTTCCCTCTAATCCACCACTTGTCCACCATCTTTGCCACCCATTGTTGTCGTCGTCCCCCTATCCTTGGCGGCACGCCTGCCCCCTTCCCCCTTCCCTCTTACCTCGTGGGGTGCCCCTTCCCCAAAGGTAATCGTTTCGAGACGTTTCGTGTTTCGGTTTGGGGTAGGTGCAAGGGTGGAGTGCGTACCCCTACCTCAGGGTGTGCCCATTCTCCGGAGGTAATCGTTTCGAGACGTTTCGCGGTCCGTGTTGTGCGGCTGCTTCTTTTCTGCCTACCGCTTCTTGGCCTTCCCACCTTGGGAAGTTGCTGCTCGCTTCTTGCCCTTCTTCCCCGCCGGTTTCTTCTTGGCCGGCTTTTTGTCGCAGCCGCTGTTGCTGTTGCTATTGCTGCCGCTTGTTGCTCGCTTCTTGCCCTTCTTGGCTAGGCCTTTCTTTTTCGCTGCTTTTTGGCTACTGTCGCTGCTACTGCTACTGCTACTGCTACTGCTGCTGTTGTTGCCGCTCGTACTACTGTTGTCGCTGTTGTTGCTACTACTACCGCTATCGCTGTTGCTGCGTGCTTGATAGCCTACGTCCCGCTAGTCTTGTACCTCCATAACTGCTTCTGCTTCTCGGTCTCCGTCTCTTGCTACCCGGCGTGCCGCCTTTTTCCCCTTGCGGCGTGACGCCTTTTTCTCCTTTTGGGCTGCTACTTTTGCGAGGATCTCACATTGTAAAGCTACCTCGCCTTTCAATTTGTGCCGCTTCCCCTGCACTCGCTTGAAATGTGGCGTGCTGAAATCCACATTTTGTTCCTCGCGCATCCAGACGCACATTGTTGGGTGACTGGGCATTGCCGCACATGGAACACAGGGCAATTGTTCACCGGAGTCACCAATGCGAGCCGCTCCGGTACAGGGGGGGTCCACTGAGTGAACCCCCATCCCGTCCACATACCTCCAATGGACCTTCTCATGTGCATGGCGCATAATTGGGTACTTGCCGCGCATTGGCATTTGGAACACCTAGCGGGAGTGCTCCTTTGCATTTCATTACAAGACTTAGGGAGACTGCTGCTCTGCGACTCAATGGCACTTGTTTCAATGTCATCCTCCCGGTCACTGTCATGAGGAGGGGGCTCGCTAGCCTCGCTGGCCCGTGCGGGTGCTGCTGAGACAAACTGTGTCATGGCCAATTGGCGTTGGGGTTTCTCTAGTATGGATATACCAGCCCGGTGTTTCTTGCCTTGGCAATGGATGGCGAAAGTTTGGGTGTCAGGTCCGGCCAAAATCGATAACCTCTCCCCACAAATACAATGCCACCCACCTAAAGTACGGTTCGCCCATGCGAGGTTCAAGGGGGAAGAAAGCAAAGGCGATGACATGTGATGAGGTCTAAGGCAAAGGGAACAATAGCACAAAAGGGGGTAAGGGGATGTAAAATTATGACATGCCCATACATTCACCTACAATAACCCTCCCCTTGCAATTAACCTCTCCTCTACACCACAACACAATGCACAATATCCACAAATACACGGAAACAAGTTCAAATCATTCATTGTGAGCAAATGTGACAAACTGTGGTGCGGCCACATTCACTCATTTGCCGCACGAAATTTGTCCTCCTCAACCTTGCAAAAAAAATTCCATATGCTATGAAAATAATGACAGTTTTTTTTTCGCATGCAAGGCCCGGGACCCCAACCCCCCGCGAAAATTTTTTCTAGGCGCGACTTTTTTTTCCACCGGCCCCCTGGCTTACGACGAGTTTTGCCAGTATGCAATGAACCTGTAGTCCACAGGGTGATGAGCGAGTTCTTCCATGAAAGGAACGCATCCGTGAGGGCCCTTGCCAATTGGCAACCTTCTCAAAAAAGGTGACCCACACCTTGACCAAAGTCTCAAAAAGTGGCCACAGAGGGGTTCTAGCGCACGGAGCACCGTAGCGACCAATGTGCTGCTCTGACCAGAGCATGATTCCAAGGGGAGTGGCTAAGGATAGCGCCATGGGCAAGGTGCGCGACGGATGGCGCGCATTTCCCTACACCATTGCTAACCAGGCCTGGTCCAACATGTTCAAAACCAGTGCATAAAACCCCTTGAGTGCGACATTCAAACGGTGCATGATCGACTGATTCCAAATTGTGACATGCAGGACATTGTGGCTCATGAGTCCAGTTCATGAATTATTCTCCTACTTTTAACTTCCGCCAAAGCGACTAACAAATAAAGTCTTTCAAAAAGAGGGGGGGGGGGTCGTGCTCGCCGTAACACCTTCCAAGTCTCCGTGGATTGTGTGCTCTGCATGGGGTTCCCATGCCAAGGGCGTACACGAGGACAGACCTTCACAAACATATCGACAATCTTGGGAAACCAACTTTAAAGAGCGCGCTGAGTATCCCATAGTCTTGTACGGGACGGGCCCTAATTGTAGATATGGTATCGCATGCGTGTGTAGGCACACCCCATAGTGAAAAGCCCATTGTTGCAAATGCTCTCTTACGAGCGTGGGAAATGCTTCTGGATGCGTCACAAACTTGGTAAAGGCTAGCCCTACCTAAACCCGCAGCTAGGTCTCCGGTGGGGGTAGAGAGTAACCCCCTTCTTCTGGTGGGAGGAATAATGTGTAAGCGTGACCCCCTAACTGTCAAGGGCGCAGTTTTTAAAACAGTTGTGAAAGAGCGTTCGACGGTCTCATTGGAGCAATATGTTCGTGCTGTTAAGAGCAACATGGTAGAATCCAGATTTTAAGCAGTTGTATGTGTTTCTACGGCAAAAAGGGAAAGGCTCGCACGATGGACGCCCTTCATTCTGCCTCCCCTAGCGCCTTGGCAAACGCCCAGGCTACAGTGACATTGCCCACTTGCACTCCTAGAAACCTGACCGACTCCTTGAGCGCAATCCCTAGATCTTGGATTCTTTCCTGTTGCATGTCACAGAACTGGCCTTTCAGGACTACACCACACTTACCGATGTTTAGCGGTAAATCGGATACAACCTTGAATTCCTCCATGGCCATCGGAAGATTCTCCAGTCGGTTGTGGAGTTTCCGGCCAGTGAGGACGACACAGAGGTTGTCTACATATAGATACCTTTGAGGTCGGAAAGACGATGCAGTAAGAAAGAAACACAGAATGAGAAGAGCAGAGGAGAGAAGGGGTCGCCTTGGCCAATGCCCGCTCTAGGAAAAACAGCACCTCAGGGACAACCCCTTGTCCGACACAGAACATGTACGGGGCCGTCAATGTTGACATTATAAATTTGATCAGCATGCAGGGCATTTGTATATGCGTGAGGACTGCCTCTATGAACTTATGTGCAAGGGTCGGGAAAGCATTTGAGAAGTCAAAGCTGACTAGTGCCCCCTGATGGTTGGTCTGAAAAATGCTGATAATGCTCCAAATATGCTGTTGCATCGATCTGCCTTTCACACATCCCATTTGTCTTTTGTGGGTGAGGTTGCTGGAATACCTGCTCCACCTGCAAGCAGACTAGAGCCATGACCCCTTTCTTTTTTAGGGTCTGTGAGGCGATGTAAGGCGATTCGCGCGGGGGGGGGGGGGGTTGAATAGAAGCATGACTGACGAAACACTGAAGAATGTGCAGTGTTGTGGAAGGTGCGAAGCCTCCCTTAAGCTCCGGTGCTGTGTCCATGACATTTCAAAAGAGAGACTGCATTGATTGATTCATTTCAGTGAGTGAAAGTGCGGCATCACTCAGACAAACTCCAGTAAACTTCAGTGGTCAGTTGCACTAAAACTGGATATTCTCTACCTCTATTCCCACGCACAAACACACAGAAAATCTTGCATTTTCTCTTTGGCCGGGTGTGTGTGGCAATGTCCATAAGCGTGTGGATGGCTGTCCACGCATTTAGTGAAGAGGGCAAGGACTGTGTGTTGAGCTGACATCTTCTGAGCGGGACTGGCTGCACAAGGGTTGAAACATATCTCTCGGGGACGTGCAGGAATATGCCAACACGGAGCGTTTTCAGGGATCACCGTGATTGTTGCCTCGTTTGTGCCCGCTGAGTGTCCCAAAGGGGGGGGTATGTGGGGTATATTCGGAAAGCCCTTGAAAAGGGCTATTTGGAACACCCTGGGTCTGCATGTTGTACTGACAGTATGTTTGAGATTTTCGTCTTTTTTAGACAGTGCCTGTGTTGCTTGCTGGCTGTTGTTGTCAACAGACAGCCACCATGTCCGCATACAAATTCACGCAACGTGCTGTTGCATCCCCGGATGCACCGCAACAACCTTTGACTCGCAAAAGAGCACGCTCTGGGGGTGCTACCTGGGTGCAGGTTAGTCGCATGAAGACCCCTAGCCCCGCAAAAAAGCCTCGTACAGGTGGTTCGCAGCAACCTGCATGTGACCACGAGGAGCACCAGATTCTATCTGCTTCTGAGGCCACCGCTTTTGCAGCCCAGTTTTGGGATAAAAAGACTCACCCCACCAAGGCTTCGCAACAAGAATTTCTGGCTACCTGCATCGACGTCGATTTGGAGCAGAATGTGAAACATGCAGGTCGCCAGAAGTACACCAGGAAGAGGGGGCATCAGACAACGTATTTTGTACCGTACCGTGGGTCGCGGCGACAAATTTGTAAGACCCAGTTCCTCCACTATTTCAAAATCAGTCGCATCGTTGTGGAGTTAGTGGCCCGGTCAAATTGAGGTTTGAGAAATTTCTGCAGGGCCTGCCGGTTGTTGTTCTGAGTTCCTGAATTGGAATTTTTGTAAGCTATTTGACAAACTAGTGCAGTGGCGCTGGTTCCATCGCATTTCGTGGTGCATTTTCATTAAGGGCCACTCGTACAACCTGTGCGATGCCGCATCACGTGCCATGGACCGCGCCCTGCAGAATGTGGATTACTATTATGGTCTAACAGATATGGCTGGCCTAACAATCCAGCATGTGGTGCGCAACAAACAACGATTCGTCAGAAAACTGCGCATCCTGACCAGAAATGATTTCTGGGACGTCAGCCGTTGGCTGGCAGGGGCCTACGCATCGTCGTCCGACCATTTGGACCAGCATAAAAAACCTGTGTTGATTCGGGACCACAAAATCAAGTGGTTGGATTTTGGCACCACCCCTGATGAGGGCAGCCTTTCCCCTCACCCTGGTTTTGCCTGGATGAAAGCAGGGTACAGCGAGTCCATTGAGTGGCGCAAGGTGAGGCTGACCAAGCAACGGAATGTTGACCTCACAACAGATGGTCTCTGGGCAATGCCTCTGAATTCAGGGTGGGTACCGGTAAAGAGCCGCAGGTTGCAGGATTGGCAAAAGCTGAAAAAATATGTTCCTAACAATAAGCATGGTGATGTCTGCCCAAATGGGGTCCCAGCCCTGCCTGAAAAAGACAGCGCAAATGACGATTCGGAATAAGCAAGTGTGAAACGTTCAGTGCATGTTTGCGTGCCGACTTTGCAGCAACCTGGGGTCGAAAATCGTGCAAACACCGAAAATTTTGGCCTCGATGCTCAAAAATATCGTCAGCTACCCCCCCCTAACCCATGCATTTCTGAAATGGCCTTTTCTCACAGATTTCAAAAAGTATACACATACCCCCCCCTACGGAACGAAATTTTGGTGCTCTGGACGAAAAATGGAGAAAACCCTGAAAATACACGAATTTGCTCCGCGTTGGCATGTTATGAATGTCCCCGAGAGATATGGGTGTGGTTGTTTGGGTCTCAATCCTCTATTGCGGGTGGCTGGATGTTTGGCACCCAGTTTTTTGTGCGGGCTGGCTTAGGAAATCATGGCCGAATTTCAAAACCTTGTGGGATCGTACTTCATGAACCGGCATCTTCCGCGAAAAATTTCGATGGCCCCTGAACCACACAAATTACCGAGCAAATAGGAAAAAATTTAAAATACGAATTTTTTGCGAAGCTGAAAAACAGTTAATAGTTAGCAAATTTTTGTTTTTGCCCCCCCCCAAAAAGTGGAAAAATGTTTTTGTTTTAGTTTTTCTTTTTTTGGCGAGTGTCCCGTTTTGTGTGGCCACACCATCATATATGGCCAGAAATATTGTGTATGTTTTATTTGCTTTTTTTTTTGTGAAAATAATTTTTTGTGTGAAGCTTTTTTTGTGCAGAGGATGGATGTTTTTAATTCTTGGTGAACACTGGATGCATCAACACTGTTACTCCCTGGTGCACTCTGGGTTGATGTTGCTCAAAATTGTTCCGGGAAATAAGTCCACATCAGCTTGCGCCAATTGTTGTTAGTGTCGTTCCGTGGTCTCCGCAGTGCGAGCGCGCTGCCTCCACTGCCATTCCCTGACGCACCCTGACAAGCAATTCAGGCAGGAGTAGGCCGCTGGATATCACGTATCCTTCTTCTGCACAACATTCCCAGCAAGAGTACGGAGAGACAGTTCTTCTGCCGTGTGCGATTCCCGAGGCGGCACTGCCTCAGACATAGAAGCTGCCATTCCCTGACGCACCCTGACAAGCAATTCAGGCGGAGTAGGCCGCTGGATATCACGTATCCTTCTTCTGCACTACAGCGAGCGAATGCGAGCCCTGTTAGAACTCTGCGCTACCCAGCCACCCTGGTGGAAGGTCGGGACGGGGAAAAACCACCAAATTGCCCCGGATTCATGCCCCACGATTTTCGGCGGCGCTCGGCCGCCGTGACATGTGTCCACCGTGGGAAATCCTGGATTCGGCTCAGGGGATCGGCGGGATTGAGTGCCGACGCCACCCTGAAGAAAGAGGGCTCAACATGGCTCCACGCCCGGAGCCAGAACATCCTTCTCAGCATGCGCTGTTGACTGACACAAGCTACACTCGCCGACAAGGCACTAAGCTGCGCCCGGGCGGCGTCATTATCTACACCCACCGCCACTGACCGCGCCCCTTTGTACACAGCGATTTGGGTGGCCCAATACGCCGCAAACAATTCTGCCTGCTGGAGGGAGGTGATCCATGGCGGGCACATGCGGGTGCGGTAGCACCCAGGGCTGCCCACCACCCCTGCGCGGAAGCCTCCTGGCGCCTCTGCTGCGTCACTGAAAAAGACCGAAGTGCGGCGATGGTGGCGCCTGGAGATGCGAAGGGGAGGAGCAGAGAAAGCAATAACAGTGCCCAGCGACCGGGCCAAGGCCCTGGTGAAGTGGCTGCGGCCCGCACCAATCTGTCGGTAAGCCCCCACAAAAAAGGGCGCTGCCCCCACCCCTGGCCTGGCCAGCCACTGCAGCCGACCCAGCAGACGTGAGAGCTCGTGGGGGGAGATGCCCCCCCTCCCCAGACCCCGAAGCCATATACGCAGCGCCGCCGCAACCGCTTCTGGACTGTTGGCGATGGACCCCTGGCGCGAGTCGATACGCTTTCCTATAAAGGAGAGCCGCTGGGACGGGGTAGTTTCGGACTTCGGGCTAATTATGAACCCAGCGGACCGTAACCTATGTACAATTTTGCGCAACGCCTGGGAGACCAGACTGGGTGATGACGCTAAGACCAGAATGTCGTCTAAATACACATCTGTCACCACTGGCAGACCCTGCACTGCAGACCGAACCAGGGCCCTGACCAGACGCTGACAGACCGCAGGTGAGTACTTCCAGCCAAAGGGGAGGCGGGTGTACCTCCATCCCTTCCCGTGCACCCGCACCACAAACACCCTTCTCCACGCCCCCGGCAGCCTGATTGACCAATAGGCGTTTGTAAGGTCAAGCTTGGCCATCCAGAGACGCCTTCCGCCTGGCCTGGCCAATCTATCTGCCAGCAGTTGAAGGGATGGGAGCTTGATACGTGGCGGCCTCTGGTCATCCACCGCGTTGATCTTCGTGGCGTTGAGCAAGAGGCGGCACTTGGTTTTGTTTTTGTAGCGCAGAAAAGCCGTGGCAGAGGCAGGGCGACCCGTAATACGCAGGCCACTGGTATCCAGGCGGACAGAGTTCAGCATTTTTCGTAGCTTCCCGGGAGACCTAGAATTAGGAGTGGGAAACTCGTTTTCGCTGCGAAACGCCCTGAGGTAGACATCCAGCAGATCTGCTGGTACACACTTCCTCCATATTGATTGGGCCACGGAGACTCTGCCTGCTTTACCCAGCCCTGCCCTGGCCATATCCTCTGTCACCGCTGGCTCGCGCTTGAATGTGGGCGTTTTTTTTGGGGGGGGGGGGGGGCAGAAGCGATCATAGATTTGCTCCTCGTCCTCCCCCAACCCGGACTGAATCACCAAACGTAGAGCCTGCAGCAGCGTTTGACTGCCTTCGCAGCCATCAACCATTTGACGTACCGCTGCAAACATGTCGAGCAGGGCCCTGCGGACCATGTCCGCCCTGCCACGCTTGACGCCCTGCAGCTGAGATGCCACCGCCACCGCCTGCAGGACCTCGTTCTCGCGCCCCCCGCTCCGCCCCCGTCTCTCACGTCGGTTGCGAACGGGTGCGGCGCCTTTTCTGGCCGGCCAACGAACGTGGTTGCAGCCCAGCAGGTCGAACAGCGCTCCTTTTCGCTTCGTCTGCCATTGCGATGTCGGCCCGCAGCCATGGCGCCCAGAGCTGCAGCGTGGTGCCCGCTCTCTCGGACATTGTGACTCTCCTGTGTTCGTCAATTGCGGCGACCGGCAGCGGGCCACCCCGGACGAAGCTCCAACTGCTGGGCGGATACGCGTACACTTTGAGCATGCTCGGTGTTGCCCAGCCCCCCCATCGCAGCAACGATTGCGTCGGTGCCCCAAGGAGGCGCAGCTGCGCCGCCCCATACCGGCGCCATGAATGCCAGCGCAGCGCCTTGCAGTCGGACTCCGGCCTGCCCACCAGCTCTCCGATGCCTCTGTGCAAGGCGGCCCTGGAAGTGAACCACGCGGACCTGGCGGGCGGGAAACCATGGCGCGCCCGCAGCATTTGCAGGAATTCGCCCCACTCGCGCGCCCAGGGCCTTGCTTCTTCCGAGTGGTGCCCCCGCCGCCCTTTGGCCCCCGCATATCGGACGGAGCCTCCGTCGTAGGACACGAACAGCGCTTCGACCGCCCGGAGTCCGAAGGACATGCTGAGCGCCGCCATTGCACAGAGTTCCCAGTCTGCCGGATTTCGCGCCAGCTTGCACATGTTTGCGAACCCCCGCATTGAGGCCCATGACTTGGAACTGACCTTGCCGAGCTTCTCTTGATATTTTTCTATCGCCTGCACGACAAGCCAGTCACCGGCACTGACCGTTGGCGGTATCCATCGCAGCTTTTCCAGCAGTCGCAGCCCACTGAGCAGCTTTTTGAGTGATGATTCAAATTGGGTGGTTTGGACGAGGTGCAGGACCTGATCGTCGAGGCTGGTTCGCGCGCTTGCCCCTGGCTGTTGTCGAATGCGCCTGGCGAACTTCCGCAACTCCTGCAGATATCCTCTGTTGGTGTCATATGCGAGCCCACACACCGCCGTTCCCGCGTAAGACGAGGCGTATCCTGCTGAGACAGCCGCCTCCAATCTGCGCACTGCGTCGACCAGCTGGAGGGCGTCATGTTGGTGTATAGGCGCGTCATCGCCTCGATTGCCTCCCGCTTCCTCCGAGGGCAGGCTTCGATGCTCTGCGCTGACGATCCCCTGCCGGCCGTGGAGGTCGGCCTGCGCTCCGACCGGCTGCTCCCCCCGCGCCGAGCGTGAGCGCCGGGAGACCGGTGATGCTTGTCATCTTTTGCGCGCGGCGTTGCCGTGGCAGCCGACCGTAGACCCCTGCCAGTACCAGTGGCACTTCTGACAGGACCGACAGGGGGTATTCGGTGGCTTCCCCGCATTCACCAGGTCGGCGGTCGTCTTCGAACGAAAATGCGGCACACCTTTGACATAGATGAAAGGAGGCGCCCCTGGCGTGTCCTTGCTGTCCTCGAACAGCTTGTCATAGTTGGAGATGTCCTTCACTGTGCCTCCCCCACTCCTCCGACCTCCGGAAGACGACGACAACGATGAGGACGTGGTCGACCCGTAATCCGAGCTAGAGCTGTCGCAATACATGGAGCCTGATGTACGCGTTGAGTGAGAGCGCTTGCCCTTGCTTTTGCCCTTGCGGCGAGCCTTCTTTTCCTTTTTCCTAGCGTTCCGCGCCTTGTCTTTGAGCACTAACTTGGCATCATCATCACATTTTAATGTGGTTTCCTAGCTTGCAAGTGCCAGCTCCCAGTGCAGCAGGGGGTCTCCCTCGCTCCCCAGCATGCTCGCGTCAGCGCCCCCGCCATGACCCGCGGCCCGAACCGCCTCACTAGCCGCCTCCGGTAAATGCTTCAGGTACGACTCCAACACCCTGCACAACTTCTGCGTCCAGCGACAGGCCCCGGCCCGCTTCCTCAGATTCTTAAGGTGCCCTAGGGACAGTGCATACTTGTCATCCGCATAGGTCTCTTCCCCGTATCTGGCTCCTTCCGTCGGCCCCTCGTGCTTGCCCGCCTGCGTCTCTCTCTGCGCTCCATCTCCCGCGTTGTTTCCTGCCGATCCCGAACGTTTCCCGCGCCAAGACCCGTCTCGCAGCGGGCTGACTCGCTGCGCCTGCCTCATGATGTCGATATACGCAAACGCCGCTTGACTCTGGTCTGGGGTGAGATCGAATCGCTGCGCGTCCACTTCCCAGGACACGCTCAGAGCAAACAGGAAGCAGTCTCTGTAGTACTGGAATGTGCTAGACACCATATGCACATTCAGCATTTGCTTAAACAACACTGCTCCGCGCGTGGTGGTCAAACGACTAGAATTTATCCACACATTGTACCCTGCTGTAAGAACATTGCTCCTGTGTTCTTCTGGGAAATCTTCCGCTTTGTCTGGATGTTTCAGTAGGTGGGACCACCCCTGGTCCAACAGGTCCAGGTTTTCGGCCAACAGATGCTCCCACCCCCAGTCATAAGAGTGGTTCTCAGCCATTGAGGAACAGAGAAAGGAGGGCACAAACAAATTCGACTGAAGAGCACGGGGAGGGGGGGATTACATCCTGCCTGCCACCCCCGCCCGCCCTACTCCGACGCACGGAACTTCCGTTCCTACGGAACTACAGTTCAATTGCTTCCTCGGAGGGAAGAGATGGGGAAAAAATGATTGGAGAGTGAACATGTCTATCACACAGAATATGACACAGGAAGCAAAGAGTGCAACAAACAGTGATCTTGCAGAATGCAAACTCATGAGACACCCCGAGTCGTAGTCGCAATTAATTCATTAATTAATTGTCTAATTCCGCAAAATTTCAGCCGTTTTTGTGGCTTGTTGGCAGTTCTACTGCTTGGTTGCTGCTTGCTGCTTGTTTCTTAAAAGGGGTAGCTCCACCCCCAAAAGGGGTTATAACACCTTACTAGTTTCGCCAGCTCAGTGACCCAAGACCAAACCCTAACCCACTAAACTAAACCTCAACCACTGTGAACGAACCTCGCCCAGCCACCAACCTGCCCAACCCACCTGGACCCCACCCCTCATAGCCAACTGCCATCCCGCCATCCCGCCCTCCACCTGCACCAAACAAGTGCCTGCCCACCCAAACACCCGCATGCCCGGCTACCTACCTACACCCCACCTGCTGGGACCCCACCATGCTAAACAACCTGCCCAATAGGCCTGCCGCGACCTCGCTCGGCCCACCTGCCCGCGACCTGACACACCCACTAAGACGTAGTCCGGCCAACCCACCCGTCGACCCGCCAGCCTAGACCCACCCTGATGACCCACTTGGCTGCCCAAATGGACCCCACCCGGCCAAGTCGCCTACGCAGCATGCCTTCCCAAACCCGCCCACACACCCACCCTGCATGCTGCGGTCCCATTGCACCCACCCGCACCCTGCACCCACCCACACCCCACCTGGGAGGACCCTACCCAGCCCATGTGCCCACTTGAAGCACCATTCCTGCATGTGCACATAGCGCTCCACACACCCCACACACGTCCTCAACACATTGCAAACCCACATGCAGCCTCAAATTGAGCAATGTCGCACCGCTTACCCGTGCACTCAACCATCTTCCAATGCACTCACAGGGATCACCCATGCCTCTTGCAAAAAATGTGGCCAGTAGCTTATTGCAACCACTCACATGCACAGAACTGTATGGTGGAAGCAACCAGCGAGCCAACAAAAAGTCAACGATGCCCCCTCATAATACACCAATAAGAGCACTCCAAGGCTGGCACCACATGCACATGGTGGTGCCTCCTTGGGTATCCAAATGGTGCGGCTAAAGGGGGAATGTTTGCCCGGCACGCTACTTTTCTATTAACTATCCCAACTTCAGCCCCAGATTTACCCTCTCATCGATAAGCCCCCAGAGTAGACCACGTTGCACTGCACACCTTCCCTACAAAGCACGTTGCATAATAGAGCAATAGCTGTGAATTCAAGCACTCCAACTGTCACTTGTACTTCACCAACAACATTGCTCCCACAAGTGTGGGTGTCAATACATTCAGTACAATAGTGCTCCTTACACTCATCACAAACTGCGAAGGTGGAGCGCTTCTCACAACACAACACACACAATCCTGCCTCAACCTCTGCATAAAAAGCAACAGAGGCCACGGTTCGCCCCTCCGGATGCTCTGTGTCCTTTGGTAGGTGGTGGCCTTTGCCGAACGTGAGGATTCGGTGGACTATCTTAGGCACGGCAATGTCCTGTTCTATAAAGGGGATGTTGCTTTGCCCAAAAATCAATGTGTGTTGTTCTGTGCGTCCAAGGGGCCCACATTTTTTCAGGGTCAGCTGGTGAGATGTTGCAAAAGTGGCTATCAAAAGCGAAGATTGTCCCGGTTTCCTCAATAGCACCGGAAGGTTGGGGCCCAAAAGAGGGCGGAAATGATATGTCACCCTTGCATTTCCGGGGGTCCCCAAACAAAGGAGGACAAAATAAGAATTGGTTGCCTCACCCATGCCTTCTCGGGGGCCCAAAAGAGGGTGGAAATGCTATGTCACCCCTGCATTTCCGTGGGTCCCCAAACAAAGGGGGACAAAATCACAATTGGCTACCTCACCCCTGCCTTCTCGGGGGCCCAAAAGAGGGCGGAAATGCTATGTCACCCCTGCATTTCCGTGGGTCCCCAAACAAAGGGGGACAAAATCAGAATTGGCTGCCTCACCCCTGCCTTCTCGGGGGCCCAAAAGAGGGCGGAAATGATATGTCACCCGAGCATTTCCGGGGGTCCCCAAACAAAGGGGGACAAAATCAGAATTGGCTGCCTCACCCCTGCCTTCTCGGGGGGGGGGGGTTGCCCGGCGCGCGCCCGGCGCGCTACTTTTCTATTAACTATTCCAACTTCAGCCCCAGATTTACCCTCTCATTGATAAGCCCCCCGAGTAGACCACGTTGCACTGCACACCTTCCCCACAAAGCACGTTGCGTAATAGAGCAATAGCTGTGAATTCAACCACTCCAACTGTCATTTGTAGTGTGCTTAACAAACAACATTGGTCCCACAAGTGTGGGTGTCAATACATTCATTACAATAGTGCTCCTTACACTCATCATAAACTGCGACGGTGGAGCGCCGTTGGCAACACAACACACACACTTCCGCCTCATCCTCTGCCTCATCTTGTGTGGCGGCCGAGTTGCTTTGGTCAGTCCAAACCTGAGGTGGGACATGCTCCCATGGTCCGTAGGGGGGGTGACGGACTTGCCTCCGGATGCAAAACTGTGTGAAATGCAACAAAATGCGGATTGACTGGTGAAACTCATTGGGGCCGCCACGCCAAATGTTCACAGAAGTGCACATGCACGCATTTCAGGAACTACGCAAGGAAACACAATGCAACGCAACGCAAAGCAAAAGCGTAACAAAGATTGTCCCGGTTTCCTCAATAGCACTGGAAGGTTGAAAGACCGCATAAAGCGTGGATTGTGAGTCCCTAACCCCAACTCGAGGGGCCATGCAAAAAAGCGTGGATTGTGAGTCCCTAACCCCAACTCGAGGGGCCACACAATAAAGCGCGGATTGTGAGTCCCTAACCCCAACTCGAGGGGCCACACAACAAAGCGTGGATTCAAAGATTGTCCCGGTTTCCTCAATAGCACCGGAAGGTTGGGGCCCAAAAGAGGGCGGAAATGCTGCGTCACCCCTGCATTCTCGGGGGTCCCCAACAAAGGAGACAAAATCAGAAGTCAAAACCTACGCTAGGGGTCACCATGAGGCTCCTGGTATCTCAAAGTGTGGGTCTCTAGTACAGCCAAGCGCCCAAATAGCTGCACTGCGCTAAGTGTGCCCCCTTAGTGCTCCCCCTAAAAGGCCACTAGAGGGGCACGGGTCCAAAAAGATGCCCGGCGCGCGCCCGGGGCGCTAACGTTCCCCCGAGGGCCCAAAAGTGGGTGGAAATGTTATGTCACCCCTGCGATCTCGGGGATCCCCAAACAAAGTGGGACAAAATCAGAATTGGCTACCTCACCCCTGCCTTCTCGGGGGCCCAAAAGAGGGCAGAAAATGCTACGTCACCCCTGCATTTCCGTGGGTCCCCAAACAAAAGGCGACAAAATCAGAATTGGCTGCCTCACCCCTGCCTTCTCGGGAACCCAAAAGAGGGCGGAAATGCTACATCACCCTTGCATTCTCGGGGGTCTCCAACAAAGGGGACAAAATCAGATCTCAAAACCTACGCTAGGGGTAACAATGATGCCCCTAGTATCTCAAAGTATGGGCCTCTACCACAGGCAGACACCCAAATAGCACTGCGTTAAGTGCGCCCCCTTCGTGCACCCCCTAAAAGGTCACCAGTGGGACACGGTCAAAAAAGATGCCCGGCCCGCACCCGGCGCGCTAACGCTCCCCCACAAGTGATATTCCTCAGGCGCTGCCGCAAGTTCTGCTTAGCATCTGCTTAGCATTCAAGGGGGAATCCTTGCGCTGCGCGCGCACTGCACGCTACTTTTAGAGTAGGTCCTCCCTAAAGAACCCCAAGGCACACCCCTTCCAAATGCCCCCAAATTTAGGTCACCCAAACTGCCCTAGCTAAAGACAAATGCAAGCTACCTTCCCCTCACAAAAGACATCATGCAAAATGCGGAAAGACACACACATATCCTCTTTTCTGTTCAATTGTCAACTAAATACAAAATCAGAATGCTTCGGAGTGGCGGCATTTGAAAGCTGGCTCACCCTACTAGCTAGTGCCAAGGCCTCATATGTGTCCACCTCATCCTCAACTGGACCGAGGGGCAAAGTGGCTTGTAGGAGGGAATCCACGTCAAACTCCGGTTTCCACTTGTGGTACAACCACGCATCCTTATCAGCAGTGATGCGGCCTCGCATAGGGCTTTCAATTGTGGTCAGGCAAAAACCGGGGAGTCCGTCACCGCAACTCAAGGGCCCACACCAAAGTGTGGGAGTCCATGGTGAGGATGAGCAAAAAAGTGTGAAAAGGGGCGGAAATGGGTGAAAGTGGGTGAAAATCCAAAAATGCCATATCCCCAATGTGGAAGAAGCATCAAAACCTACGCTAGGGGCAACAATGATGCCCCCTAGTATCACAAAGTATGGGTCTCCGGTACGGCTAGACGCCCAAATAGTTGCATTGCGCCCACACTGCGCGCGCACTGCGCTTAAGGCACCCCCCAATTCTACCTGCAGTTGATTGCACATTTCCGATACTGCCACGATTCCTCATCTACCCCAAATTCCTCCAACGTACCCCGCCCCCCACCCCCTTGTATAAGCTACACCAATGTACACTTTTATTACGGTCTCTACGCCTGCCGTAGCTTGAAGGGCGTGGCTTGCGCGCAACACATACAGCTGCCAACACACACGTGCAGGGGGTCATATGTGCTGAAACTAGCAATTCAGCACCTATGGGATGCATCACACTAAAAAAAAAAAAAAGCCTCCCAGTGCACTAGCACAGGGCCACATGTGCTGAAATTGGCATTTCAGGACCTATGGGATGCATCAGACGAGAAAAAAAAGTTTCCTTTTCCATTTCGTACCTAATTAAATTAAGTACACAATTATTACGGTCCCTGCCTCCTGTAGCTTGGACAAGGACGTGGCGTATACAAGGGTGGGGGGGGGGGGTACCACCCTGAGTGGTGCATTGCGCACATGCTAGGGTAGGTTCAATGGGGGGTCACTTGTGGGCCAAAAAATGGGCCAAACCAATTTTCCCAAAGTCCTTCCTAGACCACGTGGGGTGCTGAAACAAGTAGATTAAGGCTTTTTGGGGCCATTTTCAATCCACACTACCACACGCAATATCCCAACAGGTCTTGAAGCCAGACTGGGATCGACAAGGGGGCAAAGGTGGGTCATAAACGCATTTTTTCAACAGTCATCCTAGATTGATTTGTTTTTTATTTGGGATGCTAAAATAGTTGGGTTGAAACCATTGTCAGCTGTATTTGAATGATTTTGATTGTTATTCAGCTCCCTTGACTCGTGGACCTGGTGTTCCCTGCCCCACCAGCTCGGTACCAATGTTCAGTCTTGATTCGGGCAGCTGTTTTTTTTTGGGGGGGGGGGTTCAGACTAACATGACCTGGCGTAGCCTGCTCACTTCACAGTACTCGAGATGACCTCTCGGAATCAAGGTTGAGAGTTGTCCAGTGCTACGATGATCCCACAACGGCGTGGTAGCGGATCTGACATAGTGAGGATTGGCTGAGTCTGATTTGCGCAGCTGTTTGGGGTAGAGGCCCTCAAACTTTTCAACGGAAGACAACGCACCAGAAACCATGGTACAAAACAACAGCATCACAAGTAGCCATGCTGGGATGCGGTTATTCACAGGTCCATTGATCATTGCCAAGGCAACTGCATTTTTCTTTGCGCATCCGCCAGTCCAAAGTTCGGCCCCAATCGGGGAGCGGAATCATGGCAAAGCCACGGTCCGTAATGGTGTGACATGCCGGTCCGTCTGAGGCGTTGGCAAACACTCCCTCAGATTTCCGGTAGTGGTGCGTTCACCATCAGGGGATGCCTACTGCCGAGGAACCGGCCCGGCTATTGTGCTGTAGAGTGCCAGACAAATATGGGACCCCTTGTACCTGCGGTCCAGCACCACTATTGGGCCGCCAAGGAACTCACTGCCAAGGGAACTGGATATCTATCGTCGGGGACACGCTGCATCAGTGATCAGCCAGGAGCAGCCTCACGATATGGAATGAGCCTCCTGCAAGTTTTTTTTCTTGGCTCAGACCAAGATGAGCTGGCGCAGCCTGCTCACTTCACAGTACTCGAGGTAACCCCTCGGGATGAAGGTTCAGAGCTGTCCAGTGCTACGATGACCCCGCAATGGCCGTGGTAGCAGATCTGACACGTGGTGGGGATTAGCTGAGTCTGAAAACAGGTCATGCAGTAGGAGACTGCCACGATATGGAATAAGCCTCTTGCAAGTGTGCTCTTTAGTGCCAAGGTCAACACAGCGATTGCATGGTCTGCCAAAATCATGCATACCTATGTAAGGGGAGGCGCTTGCCCACTATGACAAAGCATTGAAATCGGCAGTGGGTGTAATATCTAACCTCCAGGACACGGCCCAGTGTCCTGAGCTTTGCAACATTTGCCGGGCCTTGTCATTGAACAGCACCTTGCAAGACTCCAGGTCCTTGAACGGACTCGTCCGTTCTCTTGGGTCAAGGAATGCAACCGATTCAAAAAAAAAAAGCAATTCCTTGTATTGGGCCAGGTATGCCCTGTGTAGGGGCACAGGAAGAAGAGATAAGTGGCCTGAGATTGCTTCTTTGAGGTCAGGGTAAGGGGTCCCACTGCATGAGGCCACCAGGCCAAAAGGGAAATCCAGGGATGGGGGCTACAAATGGTCAGGTATGCCGCCACAAATCGGCTCCAGTCGCACCTGCCACAATTTTCATTGGCGGTTGATCACTGTTGGTACTCGCAGTGCAAGGACATGCTCACGGGGAGGGGTACTGCATCATATACCGCATACACTTTGTGGCGACACAACGCAGGAACTAAGTGCCTGTGCGTGATCAGCGGGCCCTTCCGCCGGAACTTAGTCACATGGCGGGGCACATACCCTGGCCCACGTCAGGCTGTCCCTGTGCCTCGGGCCGTGGCAAAGTTCCCCCACAAGCCCCCCCTACTCCACTCTGCCATCCCCTACTACGCACGCAACGGTCCACCATCCCCCGGGAGGGGGTTGCCAAGTGGATCGCCGTGTCTCGCCTGTGTGTGGGGGGCTTCTAACCAGGTGTGAGGGCGCAAACTTGATAAACCTCCAGGGAATCTGGGCACGTTGGCACCCTCCATGGCACAACGTCTCATGCCAAACGGCTGTGGCACGTCAATAAAAACCTTGGACCTTCGCACAGCATTTGTAGTCTTTCGTGGTCGTCAGGGTGACGGTTTACCCTGGAGGAGGACACGGGGTGGGAGATGACAATGGGGGCGTTTTCGCACAGCGCGTGCACAGCGCGGGCACAGCGCCAATTATTACGGTGATTATCCAGGTAACAACCCTGAAAACCACCCACCTGCGGAATCATGCACAATCAATTCAAAACTCAAAAATTCAAACATCTGATGCTTGTCATGGGTCCCAGGGACCTAAATTCTGCCCCCTATAGCCCCGTCCACTGCAGCAGCCATTCAATGACGTCCTTTCAATCTTCTGAACTTACCGAACTCCCGGTGGTGGAGAACAGCCAACTTTTCGCACAGCGCGCGCACAGCGCGGGCACAGCGCGCGCACAGCGCACGGTACGCCCCCAATGTGTGTGTGATGCGGGGGAGTAGCGGGGGAGAGGGGGCTACAGTGTTCCGATGCAGCGCCTGGAAGCAGACCTCGCGCTTTCTGACTTGAAGGTGGTCGGCGAAATTTGAGAGGACATGGGTGTTGTAGCACGGCACAAAAGGGGGCATTGCAGCTCTCCTTTCTAAATCATGTCGCTGGTCAGGGTCGCTGTGAGGGCCCAGCCTTGGCACCGCCACTCGGTGGTTCATACAGCGCGTGCCTGAAAGGCTTGGTCCATGGCACGCACACGCACGCACACGCACACGCACACGCACGCACACGCACGCACACGCACACGCACACGCACACGCACACGCACACGCACACGCACACGCACACGCACACGCACACGCACGCACGCACGCACGCACGCACGCACGCACGCACGCACGCACGCACGCACGCACGCACGCGCACACACACACACAGTTGGAACGAGAGAACTAACAGTCATGTGCACGACCTGTATACATTATGAAACTGTGCAGGGACACACACACACACACACACACACACACAATTGCGAAACACAGGCGTCACAAATACGCACACACACACACAATTTACGTAACAAACAGGCAACACAACAACAACAACAACACACACACAGAGGGAGAGAGACAGAGAGAGAGGGGGGTATATATATCGTCAGGTTGGTGCAGTGGGCTCATATAGACTGCACAGAAACCACAGTCTACATGTGAGCAGTGTGGGACGTTGTGCACCTGGGAGTGCATGACAAAGGCTCAGCAGTGAGCGAAACTCGCAGGCCTGCAACGTCCAATGTCAACAATAACAACACGGGATGTGCAACTTGGAGCCCAGAGCCCCAAACTGGGGGTTACAGGTATAAGCAAACACACCCCATAGAACACGGAATCAGACAATCGCGTACCAACACCCTTGACACTCAACAACATCGGCTCTGCAATTCGCTAATCTTTTGGGGGGTCACCAAAAAAAATCGGATAGCGTTCTCAGTACACAGAAGTGTCGTTGCCGCAAGGCACAGCCTTGGTGGTAGAGTACAAAAGAAGAACGAGTGAAGGAAACCAACGCACAACAGCTCCATGGCATCATGTCATGGAGAACCTAAAGACTCATCCATGTGGGAAATGGGTACTGTAGACTGGAGTGTGGGGGGTTGCGACACTGCGCAGACCTTTTTGGGAAACACGACCAACATGCCCAAAACGAGCCCCCCGTGAACAGTGCCAAATTCCTGGCCCAAATTGTTACCAAGTACAGTGCATTATTGGCACAATCTCCCTACAGCAGCTCAACAGCAAAGCAAATTGAAGTCGTTTTTCTTCATGAAGCAGCGTTACCGGGTTTGGTTCCCACTGGGGCAAATGCAAGTTCATATAATGATAAACAGAGAGATCCAGCAATACTGGTGCCGCCAATCTGAAGCATCGGACACATAAATATAGGTCTCACACATGTGACGCTGCACAAAAGCATGGCAAAACTACAACTTACATTTGGGGAACTCATGTACATCTGATTCAGGGCACAACTGGCGTGCACACTTGGGATAAGCCCCATCACAAACAACCACGAATGCGCCGGCATTAGTCAAGCCATATATGCTCCCATGGACCATATGCTTGATACTTGGTTTGCCTTCGAATGCGAAATTGCATAAAAATAAAAGATTCAAATGCAAGCAAATCTGAAGGATTGCCAGTCTTAATGTGCCAGACAAGCTTCCAAAACCACGAGCAGCAAAACAAGTGCTCAAAATAGGCCCCATCGAAGCTGGGGACATCATTTTAATCACATTTTCGGGCAGTTAGAGTTCTGCAGCCAATAAATGGAGGGATGGCGTGCAACTAACCCTTGTACGCCCCATCATGTGCACCCACTTCACAATTGAAAAAATATCGTGGTAACTCTTTGGTCCCTTGCGATCCAAAATTAGCACATGAGTTCATGTACCAGGGGCAGGAGAGCAGATCCATACAATAGTTCTAAAATTGTCAACAGGCACTATGACCTTGAAAATGTTCCCTGCATACTTGGGGTTGAAGAGGACATGGGACAATGCACCGCCCAAAGAGGCAGCTGGCAGCCAGTCTAGCATTGCTAGAACACTAGACCAAGAAAAGAGGAATGGACGATGGCACACAAGGGACTAGCAGCAAAATAAGGTGACACCAAACGCCCTCGGTCTGGTTGATGACTGCAAAATATGATGAATAAACAGGGCAGGGGTTATGTATACACTTTGATCCCATGGATATCAAGCCTGCTGCTCAGCCATAGTACCTTTGCACCTTGTAGAGTCAACAGCAGGTGATGGAGAAGCTGCATGGGTTTCACCGGCATATGAATCCCACCGCAAGCGTTGTTGCTACCACAATTGGCAGGGAAAGAGCTGTATGGACTGTGCGCATAGGACTTTTGGGAGGTCTAATTCTGGCAGTGCGCGTGCGTTGTGCAGACTGCAACCCCTACATTGGCTGTGCATTTCGGTCTCTTATGGCACCTCTCATTTGTACATCCACTGTTTGTGCAGGTGCAGGGCCATAATCTTGCAGTGTCTCAACGATGCTTTCTGTAACGACCTCTCAGATTTGTCATCACCCAATTGGGTCCGTGTAGAAAATGTCACAGATAGTGTCGATGGTTTCTAACACTGTCGGCCGAACAGAAAACAACGGCAGTAGGTTTCAACAGGGGGGGTCAAGGTGAAAGGTGCAGACAAATCCCATGGGGAAAGCACACCAGGGACCCCCGTGTGAGAATCGCGAGCAACACAGGACAGTGGCACTTAATGGTAAGTATCATGTGCCATCTCGTTCCATGCCGTTGTGTACCCACAAGCACGGCCAAAGCTAGTGGAGAATACGGTCAGATGGGGATCCTGTGCTGAGACAAGACTGCGCTTCTGCAACCTACATGCATTCTTGTTGCGTTTGGGACTCGTCACGTCAAGATTTGCTCAAATCACATCAAGTCAAACAAAAGAGGGTAGCGATTCCGAGCACACTGTTATTGAGCAGAATCAGAAGCACAATGACATAGACATGACCCATCCCCTCGTTCCCATCTCAACGGGCTTATGAACATATCATTGTGTTCAACAACGGTGGCAGAAAAACGCGGGTCAGAGTCGTGTGCTTGGACAAGGCCATGCAAGCGCAAAAGGGGAGTAGGTGCCACAAGTAACTTATCTCGCAAACAAAAAGTAGTGCAGGATGGAGCAATGTCACATAACGATGACTTGAAGCAGCTTGACTTTATTCTCTTCTCTGGCGGGTTCGGATTGAATTATCTCGACTCGAAGAGCAAGGCAGTCATCCGAAGGCCTCATTGTTGATCTGGACCACTGCAGGAATGTGGTTTGCAGTATGGAATATTTCAACTTGATGCTACAATCCACGTCCACGGAAGAGAGCCTCTGGAATGCCGCTGGATCACGACAGGGAAAGGATATCATTTCGAACCTCGCGGTCCCCATGTGTTGATAGGAAACAAGGTACCCGACTTGCGTAAAAACACCGTTTCGGTTTGCTGACTTTGGTGGTGTTCGGAGCACTGCTGTGAGGTTCAGCATGTAAACTGCACCAACATCCGTGGCAATTAGACCTCGTCTTGCAGGCGCGTCACAATAACACTTGAAAAGGCCCGTCGAAGGACAGAAGGGCTCCGGGCTAAGGCTTTGCGTAAAGTCCACAGCGAAAGCCACTGTTTGGCGATTTCCTCGTAGCGCTGCAAAAGCGCGAGGGGGACGTCCGTGAGGACGGGAATCTCCGAGGGCAGGTACATGCCCTGCGCGAACGAATTCCACACAATGCTGGCGGCCATGGCTTGCCTCAAAATGAAGACCAATATGCTGGCAATCATGAAATGGCCGATGCGCGATGGATGCCACTTGTCGTTGAAGTAGACTTCCCGCACCCATTTCCGCTGTGCCGCGCTGTAGAGCGGCTGGAACACAGCCATAACACTGACCTGAGGAATGTTGTAGTAATCCAACACATGCCGGTGCTGCTCGGCAGCGTCGATGTGAAACGGAGGCTTTTCGGGGCTGATGCGCCATGCCGCATGCAAGTACACTATTGCCGGTCGATTGCTGAGCCACAGCAGCTGCCTGACAAGGATCTCAGTGTACTGCACGATGGCGCCCGGGTCGCTGTGCGCAGCCGCAAGCTCGTTTACGTCGTTGCTCGACGTCTCCACAATCACCAGGTCTGCCTCGAGAAGCTCTTTGTGGCGGGCGGCAACCACCGTGACCACCTTGTCAGTACCCATCCCTGAATGACAGAAGTTCAGAACGCGGTGAGAGCCAGTGGCCTTTGTCGAATGGTTGCCGCCCACACGAACGGGGTACAAAATGTCAAGTGCCTGTTGAATGCGGGCTGGATACGCCTCGTGCTTACACTCCATGTACACCTGCGTCCGGTTGTAAGTGGCACATAGGCGGTCTGGACGAATGTGTGATGGTGCCATATTTCTGCCGCAGCTGACCGAACCTCCAAAAACCGCCACGGTCAAAGGGCTATGCGTCTTCAATTTTGACTGAATTGCGGCAAATCGATCCACATGACCCTGAACCCGCCAAGCCGCACCACACATTTCTTCTGAGAGATTGAATTCCGCCTGACCTTTCAAAGGGATGGGTCTCCCAAATACTGAAGTCAGGTAGCAGGAGTCCAGCTGAGCAGGCTGCGGTAACAGAGCCCAGCAGCATTCACTGATAGCGATGAGAAGGACGAGGAAGAGATTCATTGGGCCGCATGAACGCAACCAAAACTGTGCAATGCAGAGAAGATCAGATATGGCAGAAGCAGGGGTTGAAATTCAGAGGCCGAGGCACCACACAAAATTGGCACCTCCAAGTGGATGATGAGCAGCCCAAATTTGGCAGAGTGGGTCCGTCTTTGTACCGCAATGGCAGAAAGCTCGCTTAGGCTCCCCTTTGCATGTCAGCGTTTTAGGTCGAGCACCCTCACAGCCCCCAGACCCCTGAGCCTGCGTGCATGATCGCAAGAGCGGTCTAACTCAGCATGAATGCTTGGCTGCCGCCTGGGGGGAGGGGGGGGGGGCACGCCTGGCCGATGGCTGGAGGGGGGGGGGGGGGGCTGAGCCGGCGGGAGGGGGGGGCACCATGAACATCCCTGAACAAGTGAGCGCCCCTTACATCACAAGTTTCTTGATCTTGCAAAGTGTTAAGAGCCTGCAAGCGCGAATTCCATGAGCCTGACCTTGGTCCAGTTCCAGTGGGTTCCAAGGCCCCCACTGGGGGCACGTGGGCACCGCGGGTGCAGGGTGTAGAAGACGAGTGCGTTACCAGGGTGTGGCTGACCCCTAACAGCCCCACAGGCCGCTGCAAGAGCAGGTGAGGGCAGGGCGTGAGGACAGGGCGGCACAACCACCACCTCATGATGTCACAGGAGAAGACGACCCCTGTTTCTCCAGGCGAGCCGGTTCAGTTCAGTGGTCAAAGTTTTAGTTGTACACGTGAGGGGTCGGTGGATCGATCCAAGCTGGTAGCAACATCTGGAGGTGCACCCCCAGCCCTTGGGAGTCGCCAGACTCGCCATGCGGCGGCTGTCCCTCACCAAGCCGGTAAGTTTAACCCACGATTGGAGGCGCACACGACCTTTGGGAGTTGTCGGGCTCGCCATGCGGCATCACTCACGCGAGGTGCACTTGACCTTGGGAGCCAGGTCAGTTTAGTGGTCAAAGCATTAGTGGTACACGTCACGTCGATGGCAGGCAGCGGGACATGTACCAGAGTCATCATATCCGGGGCATGGGCCCGAGGATATCCGCAGATTTCCGGGGCGTATGACCCGGGATACAGCAGCGGTGATCTCTTGGGTCATATGCCCCGGATATCTGCTGGTATCCCTGGGGCGTGTAGCAAATCATCAAGGAAGGTGTGGTAGAAGCGGAACCCTCTATTGCTACTGCTACTTCTGCTCCTCCTAAGGAAGAGAAGGCCTGTAATAGTGCCGCTTTGTCACCAAAGCGTGAGGTCGTGTGTGTTAGCCTCAGTCCGATCAAAGTAGAGAAGTCTCGGAAGTTGTGGACGTGCAAGCAGGCAAGCAGAACACGAAGAAAAGCGTCGTCAGCAAAATGACATTTCGGAGGCTGGGTACATGATGGACAGTGCACTGTGCGCTGGGGATGGAGTGGGTGCGGGTGGTGGGCGTACGCATGTACATGGTACACTGGTCTCACCGATGCTTCCTGCCGCATCCCCTGACCTGTCCCGTTTTCTCTGTCCCCCTGTCCTCTTAATCTTACCCACCCCACCTTTCTACCCCTCTTCGCCCCATGGCCGCGCGTGGCCAAAGCTGGGCTGTCCACACCTCTATACGGTGTCATACATCCCTATGAGGTCCACTGTGTTGTCCTTTCCTTGCTGTATTCCGCACTGTCGCACGGATCCCTGGCGCTTCCTTGCCATGCCATGAGCACACGTGTGATGTCTTCACTTCATCATGCATACACTTCATCCATTGTATGTGACATCACTCCCTCATACCCTCGTATGGCTGTCCTCTTCCCCGTGTGCTCGGTGTCCTGTAGCTCTGGCATCATGGGGTTCTGTGTGTCTTTCCCGTAGTGCCATGCCCCTCTCTCTCTGCCCTGTTTATACCATTGGTCAACCAGGGCTTCCGGAAAACGTCCGATCAGGCCGTTGGCGTTCAGGAATCGGTTCGCTGGTGCCATCCACCATGCCACGGCGTATGCGTGAAAGCCCAGACCCCAAAAAAGTGATCGCAGGTTGTCATGGACGTCCTGCCATGACAACGCATACCATAGACTTTTTTGCATGAGGGCTGGCATTTGTCCCTTGATGACTTTTCCCGCGAGCAACGGAAGGATAGGACACCTTCTCCATCTTCTCCAAAGATCGTCATTGATCTACCAGCGGAGGAGGAGTATGCCACCTTCCCGTTGACACAATTGAGTGAGAAAGAACCTTCTATATATGTGCTCAATGAGAAAGAGAGCATTGTATATTCCTTTGGCTACAGGTACGCATTTCATAAAGTCCGGTCTTCCGGTCTGCCCGGTCTTCCCGTTTCGCGCAGTTTATTCTAGCAAAACTTCTACTTTACGCCGGTTTACGCAGTTTATGCAGTTTATGCAGACCGAACAGTTTATGCAGTTTATGCGGTTCGTTTTAGTTTACCAGAAGACCGGTCCAGACCGGTCCAGACCGGTCCTTGAACAAACCGCGTAAAACGATCTAAACGGGCCGGTCCGATCATTTCAAGCAGTTTATGCAGTTTATGCAGTTCACATCAAAAACAGGTATAAACAGGTCGAACCGGTCGGACCGCCCAGTTTAGCGCGTTTTATGCAGTTTGTTCAAAGACCGGTCCGGACCGGTCCGGTCTGGTCTTTACACGAAGTGAAATGAACGGTTCGGTCCGGTCGGTTCGATCAGTTCGTCTCGTTTTATGCAGTTGGCGCAGAAGAAGTAAAAACCTTGTAATCCTTGTATCCCTTTTTCGTTTGAGTTCGTTTGAGTTGGTACAAAGACCGGTCTAGACCGGTCTTGTGATCTGCCAAACTGGTCTACATGCAAAACTCTAATCCTTCGTTGAATCATCAAAAAACACCAAAACCACAAGATCCGCCACATGCAAATACCCCTGACCCAACTTTTCACACAAAAGTCACAATTTGCACAAAAATCCAGACCGGACAAGACCGTTGTGCTAGTAGCCAAAGGAATATGAACGTGAGATGTACCGTTCTCGTGCATGGACTGCCCCAGCAACACCTGCCAAGGCCCCAGTAAGTCAAGGAGGGTGCCTCAGGTCGCGGGCAGGTCGCGGGGCAGGTCGCGGGGCGGACGCGGGGAGGGCACCCTCAAGATTTGTCTAGTATTCCATCTCCTTTTGCCCAGGCTGCATTTGAAGAGCAACCCAAAAAAAAGGTGAAAAAGGAAGTGCAGGTGAAAAAGGAAATGCAATGTTACCGTTGTGATTATGCCATTAAGAAGAATGCAGCTGGTGGCCAACGATAAGTCACATGTGACATTTGCCATGCTGTGTACCATATGTCTTGTGCCAAGCTCATGTGTCCTCCGAGTTTGGTTCCTCTGCCATCATGCCATTGGGCCCATCTATATGTGCCTATATTCCATGTTTGTAGAGAGCTTACTTGAAGCACCATGAGAGAAAGTGTGTCTCGGATTTGTTCCACTTGAAGTGTTGAGGCATCAAGGGCGAGGGAAGGGTTGCGCGCAAGGATCCCGGGTCATATGCCCCGGATATTTGCGGATATCCTCGGGCCCTAATGCCCCGGACATAAGAATTGGGCCTAATGCCCCGGGTTGTTCAAGAGAAAGGGGGCTTAGTGAAGCAGCAAAACACTCATCAATAATGCATCAGAGACTGTAGACAAGGTAGAGGACGTGCTTCTAC
This sequence comes from Eutreptiella sp. 'Long Island Sound 2002', assembly GCA_964036045.1. Classification (NCBI taxonomy): domain Eukaryota; phylum Euglenozoa; class Euglenophyceae; order Eutreptiales; family Eutreptiaceae; genus Eutreptiella; species Eutreptiella sp. 'Long Island Sound 2002'. The sequence goes on from OZ038381.1 coordinate 4,049,345, forward strand.
TCATTACAGTCTGTCATCTTTCGTGTCTTGCACCCTAAATCCAAATTATGTATACAAGCATCTCAAGTGTCCTGTCCGGGCGATACATATCACACAAGTGGGGACCCCTTTTCTGTCACTCAGTGGGCACCTGTCGACCTTCTTGGTACCAACACATCATGGTTTTAAAACCTACAACCCTGTGCAATCTGAGCCTGTGAAAAATACGGAGCAGAATTGGCCTCCACCATTGGTCAGGGTATCTCTTTGCCCCACACCCCCACAGGACAGAACGGAGGTTAGAAACAACGTCTCGACGATTCAATGCATACAAAACAGATTTGTAGAGTAATGCAGGGAAGAGGGAGCGCAACACGTTCCTAGCATTAGGAGAGTGAGCGTCGACCCATTGCTCCCACTATGCAGTTCGTATACCTTGTGTCACGTCGCCTAGGCACTGAATCACACCTTTGCGTTGCAAACTGAAATGGTGTTTGAACACCCCTGAATACTGATGCAGAATCTGCGCTGTATCCCGGGGCATATGCCCCGGATATCTCCCTACGGTCGATGTCTGGGCATATGCCCCGCGATAGAGCGCAGATATCCGGGGCATTGGCCCAATTTTTGTATAGTAGTCAAAAGCACTAACCAACTAACGGACCAAGAAAGATCATCGTATCATATCATATCATATCATATCATATCATATCATATCATATCATATCATATCTTATCATTTCATATCATATCATATCATAGGCATGAGCACGCGAAGCTAGGGGTTGGGCACTTGCTATCCCCGGGTGGTTCATCCTCACGGTTGTCCTTACAGGGTTGTCTACTTCCCAATTGCACTTCCTTGTCTGGGGCTCTTTAGCTTGGTCCCAAACGCAACGGCGCAAATGGGTGCTATCGTGACCTTGGCAATTGGTGACACACGTGGTCCTTTCTAAAGCTTTAAGGGTGAGTTCCTTGTGGAGAGAGGTGGAGAGAAGAAGCAAAGCGGCATGCTACCAACCATGTAGTAAACCTCTTGAGCATGATGCCTCCTAACAATTTGAAGAATGACTCCTCAACCACCATTTGATACTCCCCTATGTGCTTTGTGCTTTTGCGTGCATTTGTATCAACCGTTGGTTGAGAGAATGCACTTTTCTCTACAATGCAACAAAGCAATGGACGATGCAACGGATCCCACAACAACATTCATATGGATGGTGTTTCCCTATTTGATTTTTGAGTGACTCTCTTCAGTTGGGTTTCTCATGGCACAACACGCACGGCGGGCATGGGGTCCATGTACCAATAGGAGTCTGCAACAACCTGTGAGTGTAGCACAATGAGGCATAGTGGTGTGATTGTTCTGCATATACCCAGATGATCGACGATCTGAAAGAATCTTGTGCTGCATGATGCAAACATCTCAATTTCTGCTGCTCAATTTCTTCATTTGGATGTCGGATTTCACCTAGTTCATGGCCTTTGCTTTTTAGATGCATTCATGAGGAAAGGGCGCGGCAGAGGAGCTGCGCCTAGCCGCGGCTGGGTGGCTAGGAGGCTTTGGAAACCCCCCCTCCCCCCCCCCCCTAGCTGGCTGGCTGGCGCGCCCCCGGAAAATAGCCAAAATACGTAGTGCACCATTGTACCGCCTCTTCTCACGCATGGTATGGGTATGGGGATGGGTTTGCAAGGGTGGGGGGGGGGTCGGCCACCTTTCAAGAACACCCTTACCTCATACTCCAAGTAGCCTTGCTTTCGGAACCTCCCATAAAGACCAAAAACACAAAACATAGAATCACCGCATTCAACTGCAAATGTTGTTGTTACCGATGTAAACCTCAGAGTACACACTTGTCCTCAATCTCAAATATATACCATCCATATTGCAATATATACCCCAAGGCACCTTTCCAAAGAACACTTACGTCTCCAACTCCTCATTCCGCGACATGTAACCCAACACAAAGTCATATACACCTTTTGGGTCTGAACATAGTAACCTTGATACTTGTCATGGGAAACAGGCATGTCATCATGCACCACATTTGCAAAAGGAACTGTTTTGTTTCACCACACAATTTTACCACACACTCCATGGATCGGTGACATCATCTTGAGATCTTGAGAGCAAGGGCGGTGAGGCAAACATGCATGTACAAAGCAATGGTGGTTGGCTAGGTGGCTGGCTAGGTGGCTGGCTGGCTAGCTGGCGCTGGCCGGCCGAAACCCCCCCCCCCTGCCCGCCCCCCCTTGGCTGGCGCGGCTCCAGAGGACTGAGGATTGGTAGCGAAACACAAGAAGGCTTGTCAAGGAAAAGACATGTCAAATCCAACCGAAAAAAAATAGACACTCAGAAAGGAAAATGAAATTAAGATGGTGGAATCCGCAGTTGGGCCTTGGTGTTCGTGGGATCTGGCCCGACAGAACAAAGGTCGCTGCTACAACTCCTGGATCTCCCCGCCCCGGAAGTCCAAACAGGCCCACCCATGGTGGGCCCTTGGCCATCCATAGTTGTTCGCTGCTACCGGGTTGTCCGGGTTGTGCAATCCCATGGTGGTGTTTTATGAGTGCGAAAGGATACAGCGCAACGCGCAATGTGCATGAGGGTGCGTTGTTGTTTGTTGTCCGGTTGCAAGCAACAAGTATTCAGTTGTGCACTACAACGAAAAACATCGATTCCATGATGTGAAGGAAGTTAAGCCACATTGTCAACGATACAAATTGCACGAATAGTGTAGCCAAATGCAACGTCAAACCTTTGCGAAAAAGATGCAGCTGTCTCCCAACGAGCCTTAACCCAGCCAAAAAAAGGCTTCAGCAACAAAACGTCAAGGTGCAACAATGTCAACTAGTCAAACCCAAGGATCTGGAATCTGAGACTTCTGGCACTGTAATAAATGCATAGTGATTTATACGATATACAGTAATGGAGTCCAGGCGAATTTGTCGCAAACAGAATTTCGCCTTTGCTAAAATCGCGACACGGTAATCATACTCACTTTAGGGGGGGCACGGGGCACGACACGGGGCACAACTCCCCTCCCAAATGAAGGTTCATATGAACCCATTGTGGTTCCAAAAGAAGGTTTTTGGTCCCTCCTTGCTTCGCCCCCCTCCGTATGTGGGTGTACCCCCCCCCCCCCTCTAGGGGTTCCAGGCTGCCCTGTTGCAGGGTAGGGTTATATCCCCTTGCGCCAATGCCAAAATCAGCCTTTCATCCGTAATGATTTCAGACGCAAAGCGGGAGGCGCCTGGCCCCCCCCACTCAGCAAGCCTCTTCATTCACGCGCGACCAATTAAACAGTGCAGGCGACTCAGATTTTTTCCCGGGGGGGGGGGAGAATATGCGACAATGTGAGAATTTTCGGTTGAGAATAGGAATGGCCGGACCCCCCCCCACCCTCCCTCCCTCCCTCCAACACAGGTCGGTGGCCCCACACTCCCTCCTGCACCCAGGTCACCCCCTAGCAAAAGACGCAGGCACCAGATAAAGACCACAGTCCTTACTTGCCTTACGCAAGGCATAGTCCTTGTGAAAAGCCTTTTGCCTTGAGGATCCCTCCATCCAGTAATGACACGAATCGTATAGTTTCCAAAGCTGTTGGCTGAACAAGTTGGCGTCCGAACTTGGTTCCTCATTCTTGGGGATGACCAAATGCTTCTTAGGCTTGGGTGGAGGCTCAAAACCAAGTGATATAGGTTTGGGAGCGCTGGTGACCTTGAGGAACTTTAACATTATTTGAGCCACAAAAAAAAGTACGAAAAAACGACTTTTTCCAAAACCAGCCAAAACAGGTGGGAAACGCAAGGCAATACAACAACAATGAACGTAGTGACAAACAGAAGTGCGAGTTTCATAAATGTTGCAGGGATGACCGACAGACAGTGTCGAAGAGCCGATTAAATCACAATTGTGCTGATCTATTGATTCGGCGTCTTACAAACAGGCAAGCACGCTGCAGAAAAGAGCAGGGTTCCAGTCATGAGATTCAATGAGTTGAGTCAATGAGAATGGGTATCGCCGGGACCCGGTACCGGGGGAGCTAGGTGGGTATCCTAAAAGTGGTGGAAGGAAAAACCCTCATATGGGTATATCTTGGGGACCCAAAAAGCTCATATGGGTATATTTTGGGGGGGATGGGGGAGGGGTTTTGTGACTTGACTCGGACCTCGGCAGTGGCAAACCCAACCTCACACAGGCAAACCCTGAAGGCATGGAACATAAAACTCAGACATGAAATTTGAAATGTCCTTAGTTCTTCGACACTTGAGCCCGCCACTCCAAAAGCTGCTTACACTGATGCAACTCAGCTGGCGAAAGTTGTTCACCACATGCAGTCCGAGCATACAACTGAGCCAAGTGAGTATCAACCTGCTGAATCATCAAAAGCATATCACTTGCAACTTGTGCGGGAGCTTGTGTGGATGATGGTGTGGGATTGGGAGGAGGTGGGGGTTGAGTGGCTTGTTGGGCAACCGGTTGTGTCATATCTTGCACCTCTGCTGGGGTACCTTGCTGTGCCTGTTTCTTGTTCCGATAATCATGGTGGTTCTTGAGTGCTACACCATCACGTGGATTCAAGTCATACTGCAAACCCTCAAACCAACCATCCGCCCTGAGAACATTGTTCCAGAGAAGTGTCATGGCAGGAAAATCTACCGAGTCACCTTTTGGAAAGCGAGGAGCAAGGATAGAAAACAATGCGTTCTCGGAATCATTCCACTTGAGGCGTGTGACACATTGCTTCTTGGAATGCAAATATTCTGTGGCACTCACGGATCATTACGCATGTTGGTATTGAGGTTGGTGTGGGGCACCACAAAATCAGGTCTCACCATCTTTTGTTTTTCACCAAGCTTGTCCCGGGTCATCTTGTCTATTTGCTTAACAAATTGCGGGGTTTGGTACTGCGGCCGTTGCATTGCCTCGGTTCCTACCCGTTGTTGCTTGATGGGCTCATCATCATCCGAGGACTCATACTCCACTTCTTCCTCAATGACTCCTTGACCTCCTGGGCCCTCCATGTGGTCTAAATATCAAAGATACAACACATAACAAGCACAAAATGCAAAAAAAAAACGACCTCAAATAACTCCTTGTACATGCATGGTTCGGCTGCGAAACTCGGTATGTATCATTGCCCAATGGTCCTTGTGACTTGATGAATGTATCTCCAAAATTTCAAATAATGGTGTCAAGTTATGGTTACGTCGTCCAATCAAGGGTATATTCGTCGAAAAACAATCATTCATGGTTTAATATGAATGCGTTAACCATTTTGCACCGTAATTTCTGTTAAATTCTTTTGCGTTCTCATTTTTCGTCTGTGGTACAGTAATATGTCACTTAATGTACCCTGCCAAAAGTCTAGCAATGTACCCTTTTTGGGGTTTTTTTCGGTTGCTGAAAGTGGGTACAAAAGTGCAGCAATGTACCCAAATTGGGGATGTGGCTGTAGCCGCACTTGTAGGTGAGCGGCAAAGCTCAGGGGACCTTTTTGCCACTGGAGGCCGGGCGGCGGTTCGATTCCTTGCGGCGGTTCGATTCCTGGCGATCCTTGGCGGTCCTTCGCTGCCGCCATTCTCCTCAGTTCGATTCCTAGAGACGGTCGATCTCCTTCAAGCATCCGGCGCTCCTGCACCTTTTGGACCCCTCGAAAGGAACATTGAGAAAAGATTGTTTGCTCAGGTTTGTATTTCATTTTGATATTCGAACAGTTTTTTTGAATGTGGCTTGAATTCTTGGATGTTTGTCGTCAGAAATCAAGATGCAGTGAATTCGACGAACCAGAAGTGAGACAAAGCATTCGACGAGGTTCGAAGACTGGCACACTCTTCTGTTCGGGAATCGAACTCAGGTCGTCGAGTTGTTAGTCAAGTGTTTTACCGCTCAACTATGCTCCGGGGATAAAAACACATGCTGTTGGCGCGGCACCACCCAATCTCTTAGGCTCTGCCACTTGCCCCCAGTGTGTTGATATCCCCTTCCTCGCTTCGTCGTCCGTTGTTCTGTCTCAGTCCGGTGGTGTATTGTAGGGCACCATCCCCCTTGGTCGTCGCGGCTTTGCTCGCTCCTGTGCCTCGGATTAAGCTGTCGTTGTAATCGCCGCGAGGACAAGCGGCTATTCGACAGTTGCAGTACGAAGACTGGCACACTCTTCTGTTCGGGAATCGAACTCAGGTCGTCGAGTTGTTAGTCAAGTGTTTTACCGCTCAATGAGGTCTTGTTTTCCACTCCTTGGACGCTTTTTGCTCTGAGGTTCAGAAAACTGATGATGCTACATGCCAGAAATCACTAACAGTGGCACAGGTTGTCATCTGCAGGGTGCGGAATTAAGCTTCCAAGCCGGTTATGTCTCTGAACTGTATCCAAAAAGTCACCAGCTGTTCCAGAAGCCAGAAATGACCAACAGGGGACATCCAGAAGCCAGAAATGACCAACAGGGGGCGTCCAGAAGGCAGTAATCAGCAACAGGGGGGGGGTCCAGAAGCCAGAAGTCAACAACGGGGAGGGGGGTCCAGATGCCAGGAGTCACCAACAAGGGGGTCCAGAACCTAGAAATGACAAAAGGGGGGGGGGGCTCAGGGTGTCGTTGTTCACATTTTTTTCCCAAAAGTCTAGTAATGTACCCATTTTCAGCCTGTTTTCCCGAAGTGCAACAATGTACCCTTTTTGGGTCCTTCAGGTGAATGTAAGGGAAAACCCCGCAACTTAGATTACCCCGCCTGTTGGACTGGCGCGCGCCGATGCGCGCCGAAATCTGACTGCGCGCCAGTCCCCCCAAACGGAAAAAAGGTAACATGGCGGGACTCGAACTGCCGTAGAGCTCCCTCCTACGAGTAATATGCCCGGCTTTACCCATTGGGCCATTGGTTTGCCGGCAAAATGGTGCGAAAATATTATTCATGGATTTGATCCCTCCGACGAAATTTTTTAAAAAAAACCAAGCCACCGGCCGAAGCCGGCGGCTGCTGGCTTTTCCCAGCCATGCGCCGAGGTTGTCGACGGCCCCTGGGCCCCCCGGACACCTCGGTTGAGTTACAAACTTGACCACTTTCGGTCACATTGTGCACAATCATTGGCCCGTTTCCATCATTGAGCCTAAGGACCCGTCTTTTTTTCAAATCGTGAAGCTGTAGCTTCAGAGGGGGGGGGGGGGGTTGGGGCCGGCTTCACAGCTGGAGAAATTTGTGCAATGCCAAATTTGGACCTGATTTGGCGGATTTGGGGCCTGTGGTGGCGGCGCGCTCCCTGCCTTCGGCGGCGCGCTCACAGCAGGCCAGCCCATCGACGGCCTTAACAACGATGCTAGTAGTGTTAGTTCTATCCAATTGCCAATTAGGACACGATTCGGAAACAAGGGTGACTCCGGTGGATGATAGAAGGCCCGGAGTTAAGGATCTGGCTAAACCCTGGTGTGGTGCCTCAGCCCACACCGGCTGTCCCCCTTGGGTGCATCAATGCACTTGGGAGGGGACTGGTACACGTTAATGGGCGCATTTGCTTCGGCTTTTGCCACGCCTACGTGTATGGGGGATCACAAGTCCCTTGAAGCCGGAGGAGCCCGAGTGGAAGATGAGTGGACTAGGAGGCAACTGAGGTAGGCGCATCGTTGTTAAGGTACGAATGGGTGGATGCTCTGCAACATGACTCATGCGAGTGCCACAATTGTAGGATTCTGCCTCAAATGCCTTGCTGAATTCTGAGCTGCAATAGCATTCACCATGTGAGTGCCACACAATGCACAATTGTCTCAAGTTGCAGGATTTGTCTTGATTTGTTTTGAAGTGCACTGGTGTTGATTCCGTATATGAATGCACAGCCTTGCTTTGATTTTGGTTGTAGACTTCGTAGAAGCCTTCCACTCTGCCTTGTGTTTTTGTTGGATTCCGATTTGCGTTGCATTGCTATGGCATCTAAAATCGGCGACGTCAGCCGTGCGACCCGGGCCTCCCTACTGCGCGCGAACGGTGTTTATTGATTGTAGGAAGGTGCGCCTTTGCTTCACTTTTGTTTGTAGAGGTCGTAGGAGCCTCGCACAAGGAGTGGTTTTTTTCCTGTGTACTAGTGAGCAGATGATACAATTAGATTTGCAGTGCATGTCAAAACGGCGACGTCAACAAAGTGCGCTAGTGGCTTTTAATGTGGTCCAACGTTGTTCATTTGTTGTACGAAGGCACGCCCCTGCTTTAGTTTTGGTTGTAGAGGTGCCGAGAGCCTTGCGCTATGAGTTGTTTCACATTTCCACACAAATCCATGGTCCGACAGCCTTTTTGCCTTTTGCCACATATGGACAAGTTCATCGTGAGAACCAAGGTAACCAAGCCACCCCGGCCTTTACCTTTGCTCGCTTCGGGGGCCCTTCAACTTCGCAAGAATTTTGACTCTTTGGTTCCTATCCCCAAGGTGCATCCCAAGTTCTTGCCCCAAAAAACGAGCTCACCAAAATATTCGGAGGCTATAGCTGCCTTCTGCCACTTCAAGAGGAAAGTCGGGGAGCATGAAAATTTACGGTCTTGGCAAATGGAGTTCCAATTGATGTGGAATGAGGGCAAAGCTGATTTACCCGCGTTGCTTCAGCAATTTGAAAAGAGTGCACGTGAAAAGTTGGACACGCAGGCTTCGGATCTTTTGCTTGAGGTTTCGGGCCGGCAACGGTTTGTGGCGCAAGAAGTCGAGTCTTTGGCCATTTCGTCACTTTCTGACACCGAGAAGGATATGTTGCGACGTGAACATGAGAGTTTGCTTCAAATCATGTCGGTTTTGGCTGCACGTGACAACATGGACATTTGGTGGCGGTTGAACGCAGTAGTGCACTCCGCGGAATCGGATGTTGCAAGTAGTAGCAGCACTTGTGACGTTGAAGAACACCATTTTGCCTCCGTTGCGTCCTCATCCGCTCGCACTGACGTTGGGTCCTCCTCCACCCTTGATGATGCTGCCCCTATGCTTACACCTCCACAAGCTATCGTGCGTGACCTTTGTACGACTTGTTGCGACATTTTTGACATGGCATCGGAGCACCGGTCGGTCTTTGACATGGAGATGAAAGATAGAGCAGCAAACATGGGCATGGATGTTTCTCGCACTGCCATCCACCATCTTTTTGAAGGCCCACGCTCCACAACTGCCCGGTACAAGTGCTTAATTGCTGCACGGCCCATCCGACGTTGTAATTCACAAAGAGCACCACACATCAGAGGGCATTGGGCAGTGGCAAAGGTTAGGTATAGGAGTGAGTTTGCTGCGACCGAGCCGTCCGTGTTGCTTTTTTCGGCGGACGACATGTCAAAAAAAGGAATTCTTCGGAATAGTGTGTCACACAAAACCGTGCCTACCGGATTTACTCTATTGGAAGATGCTCCCATGTGTTTGGACCATGATTTCCCGGTTTCTGATAGGATGTTGTTGTGTACGAGTGGCTATTTCTTGATGAATGAGGGTAAGGGTGACCAGGTGAATGATTCCAATGGCCGGCCCCAATTTGCAAAACCCAAAGCGACGGCTTTGCATCTTTGTAATCGTGCTTTCCGGTACCAAGGTCCTAATGCCGATCGCCATGTTCAAGATTTTTTGGAGTTTTGGCATGCAACAACTCCCAACCTGCAACCCGTGTCAGGAGCCGTCATTATTGTGGACAATGGGCCCGACTACAATATAGGAAGGCCTCTCATCCAACACCTTTGGGGTCAAGTTTGGGAGGATCTTGGTATGGCCTCCCTATCACTTGTAAGCAATGTGCCCGGTTGGTCTTCATTAAATCCTATTGAAGCGAAGTGGGGTCCTCTCACCAAAGCCATTGCATACAAGTGTTTGGGAGCAACTGAGGAGGGGTTTGGGGATTTGGTGGGGGAGGAGCTATACCGCAAGGCTTGCAATGTAGCACTGGAGCAAGCCGAAGAGATTTGGTGTGGAAACACGACAAAAGCAGGTTGTAAGATTACCGTGACCACTCACCGTGTGGCTCCCGACGCCGTCCGCCTCAAAATGAGGCGGACGAGGAAGACCCCTCACCCCTGCATGTGGTATATGATAGTAAGACATCACTGGAAAAGTTGTCTTCCACCCCTGAGTTGATGGCATTGAGGAATAAGGCTCAATTTTTGATGGCACATTGCCGTGTATCCATAAATAGTGTGGATTTCAACATTTGTGATGCCGAATCATGCCACCATTGTACCAAGGTCCGCCAAAAGTGGAGGGACGTCACCCCCGACCCTTTGCCAAAGGTTCCCAAGTTTCTGGACCCCGTGGAGGGGAGTGCGGGTTTGGAGGGTCATTTCCCTACATATTTGGAGTCCATTGATGCATGTCGCGAGCTCCCCGAGGGTATCCCACTTGCGAAAGGGGAAAGTGTGTTTGTCTGCCCTTTGTGTCCATGTTGGAAGACCCTCAAACACGCCACTTTGAAGCGACACATGCGAGTGGCGCATGGACGGTCCAAATGCAACCTCTCCCAAAAGCCCCCGCCCAAAAGGGCCAAAAGGGCCAAAGCCTACCGGGGAGTAGATAAGGTTGTCCCTCACAAGCGCCGCGGGGAAGAAGAGAGTGAAGGGGAGGACGAGGCAGAGGTAGAGGCCATTGTTGGGAAAGCGATGCGGGATGGGGTGGTGCATTATGTAGTTCGGTGGAAAGGGTGTGGGGAGGGGGATGACACAGAGGAGCCCGCAGAGTCATTGCGCCATTGTCAGGAGTTGGTAGATGCATATGAGAGAGAAAATGGTGATGAGACCATGTATGAGCCTGAAAGGATCATCAAATCAGTAAAAAGGCGCGGGAAGGTGCATTATCAAGTGCGCTGGAAGGGGTTTGGGGCAGAGAGCGACACCGTCGAACCGGAGGATAACCTGCCGCCGTGGCTTCTTGAGCAGTTCAGGTGTGATTCAGGTGTCGTTGACATTTAGATAACTCCATTGGATGTCTACTGTTGTTTCCAGTCGTTGAGGTGACTCCGACGCAAATGATCAATGAGGTCACACTTTGGTGTCCATTAATGCTTCAATTGCTTGTGTTTTGTTTGTGGGTTCCAAAAGGGAGGGCGTTTTCATGTGCAACACTGGTTAGTAAAGGAATACGCAAAGCTGGTAGGCAACCACTTGCAGATTTGGTCGGGCAGCTTCACCGGGAGGGGGGGGGGGGGGGGTCTTGGCCTTCTGAAGCTACAGCTTCAGGTTTTGAAAAAAAGACGGGTCCTAATGGTGAAGGGAGGGGCCAAAGAGGTGCTTGGGCCAAAACTTTGCCCCAAAGGTGAGTTTTCCTTGGAACTTTTTTGGGTTCGGAAGACCTTCTTAACACAAAAAGAACACACCCTATCCGTCACGGCCCTAGGGATGGTCAGACCTTAGCCTAAGGGTGGAGGGGTAGAAAAGTGACCCTCTTTTGAATGGCTACTTCTTGGTGGCAACAAGTGTTTGGCAACACAAAGTAAGGATAGTGTGCACCTTTGGAAAGCTTGTTTTCCATATTGACGCCCCTTTCCATAACAAGGAAAGGTATCAAACAAAAATGGTGACCAAGTAAGGTTGGCACTCGTTTGTAGTCGTTGGTGTAGCTCGGAGTGGCCACTTTTTGAGATGGTTTGTTGTTCCCAAAGTGTGCCACTCCAAGACCTCCAAGGACTTTTGTGTGGGCCTTGGTGTGAGCCTTCCTTGGTCACCGGTGCCTTTTGGTGCTACAAAGACCTCTTGAACACAAAAAGAACACCCCATATCACACCTTACCACAAAAGTACATCTTACCACAAGAGTGGGGGGGTAGAAAAGTGGCACCCTAGAGTACCAACTCTAGCTATATCCTACAATAAAAAGTGTTTGGGTGCATAAGGAAAGGATAGCTTGCAGCTTGAAGCCCCGTGAGCTATTATGCAAAGATATTGAAGTGCAATGGTAACCAATATAGGTTGACACTAACTTGTTAGGTTGACACTAACTTGTACTCTATGAGGGGTCGTGGAGTGACACCCCTAGAGGTGGTTTGTAGCACCCCAACACCGCCGCATAGTGTGCCACCCAAGCACTAAAGCACCACAAGTGCTGTGAGACCACTCCACAACCCACAACGTATGTCAACAAATAATGTGTATTCTCTCTGCTTCTAGTGGTTTTGCAACAAAAGTTGGAGCAAAAGTTGGTCACTACAACATTGTACCACACCAATTTGCCACCGTTGATGATAGGCAACCAACAAATGCTATAATTACAACACATCCCCAAGCCAGCCTTGTGTTGTAAACGTCAAAAGCACTTAGAAACGTGTTGAATGACCATGACTTACCTTGTGCAGGCAGATGCAAGCCACATTTTGGTGGCAAAAGCAAACAATCTTCACAATTGCACATCTCCCTCCCAACCAACATGTGCAGAATTGGTCCAAACACCCCAACGGCCGAACCACGAACTTGTGACCTATGGAAAGGGACCCTAACCGCGAGTTAAACCCATAAAACGTACGTCACCCTGTGGCCAAACACCCAAAAACGAACTTCTAAACTCGAAACATGGGACATGTCGAGATCCAACCCATCATGTCTCAAGGACATGGCATGCTCAGAGTACATGACCAATGACCAAAGTTTCACTTTAAGGGAACAAACCCCCAACAAGTACAACACAGGACCAACCAAAAGACAACTCAAACCACGTTTTCGACATGACTAGACAGCTGCAAGCTGTCCAATGCAAAAAACACCACTTCGAACGCAAACAGTGGCACAAAGTTATTCAAATGCGTCTACATACAACTCAGTCCAAGTTAGTGGGGTTGGGGTAAAAAGTGGTCCTCTAAGTGTCTGAAAGTTTGACCAAATTACACTGCGAAATCAACGACTCGACGACATTACAGATAGCTCACCTGGTAAACGGACACCTGAAAAAGACATTGCCAGCGTCTCAAGCTTTCATCTGCCAAAAATTTCGAGAAAATCTCAAAACTCTGCGCATCGCGGTTCAGTCCAAGTTAGCGGGGTTTTCCCTTAATGTACCCCGGCCCTTTCCCAAAATGGGTACATTACTGGACTTGCAAAATGGGTACATTCACCTGAAGGACCCAAAAAGGGTACATTGTTCCACTTCGGGAAAACAGGCTGAAAATGGGTACATTACTAGAATTTTGGGTCTCACCATCTTTTGTTTTTCACCAAGCTGGTCCCGGGTCATCTTGTCTATTTGCTTAACAAATTGCGGGGTTTGGTACTGCGGCCGTTGCATTGCCTCGGTTCCTACCCGTTGTTGCTTGATGGGCTCATCATCATCCGAGGACTCATACTCCACTTCTTCCTCAATGACTCCTTGACCTCCTGGGCCCTCCATGTGGTCTAAATATCAAAGATACAACACATAACAAGCACAAAATGCAAAAAAAAAACGACCTCAAATAACTCCTTGTACATGCATGGTTCGGCTGCGAAACTCGGTATGTATCATTGCCCAATGGTCCTTGTGACTTGATGAATGTATCTCCAAAATTTCAAATAATGGTGTCAAGTTATGGTTACGTCGTCCAATCAAGGGTATATTCGTCGAAAAACAATCATTCATGGTTTAATATGAATGCGTTAACCATTTTGCACCGTAATTTCTGTTAAATTCTCAAAACTCTGCGCGTCGCGGTTCAGTCCAAGTTAGCGGGGTTTTCCCTTAATGTACCCCGGCCCTTTCCCAAAATGGGTACATTACTGGACTTGCAAAATGGGTACATTCACCTGAAGGACCCAAAAAGGGTACATTGTTGCACTTCGGGAAAACAGGCTGAAAATGGGTACATTACTAGACTTTTGGGAAAAAAATGTGAACAACGACACCCTGAGCCCCCCCCCCCCCTTTTGTCATTTCTAGGTTCTGGACCCCCTTGTTGGTGACTTCTGGCATCTGGACCCCCCTCCCCGTTGTTGACTTCTGGCTTCTGGACCCCCCCCCTGTTGCTCATTACTGCCTTCTGGACGCCCCCTGTTGGTCATTTCTGGCTTCTGGATGTCCCCTGTTGGTCATTTCTGGCTTCTGGAACAGCTGCGGACTTTTTGGATACAGTTCAGAGACATAACCGGCTTGGAAGCTTAATTCCGCACCCTGCAGATGACAACATGTGCCACTGTTAGTGATTTCTGGCATGTAGCATCATCAGTTTTCTGAACCTCAGAGCAAAAAGCGTCCAAGGAGTGGAAAACAAGACCTCAACAACCTCGTCGAATGCTTTGTCTCACTTCTGGTTCGTCGAATCCACTGCATCTTGATTTCTGACGACAAACATCCAAGAATTCAAGCCACATTCAAAAAAACTGTTCGAATATCAAAATGAAATAAGAAACCTGAGCAAACAATCTTTTCTCAATGTTCCTTTCGAGGGGTCCAAAAGGTGCAAGAGCGCCGGATGCTTGAAGGAGATCGACCGTCTCTAGGAATCGATCTGAGGAGAATGGCGGCAGCGAAGGACCGCCAAGGATCGCCAGGAATCGAACCGCCGCAAGGAATCGAACCGCCGCCCGGCCTCCAGTGGCAAAAAGGTCCCCTGAGCTTTGCCGCTCACCTACAAGTGCGGCTACAGCCACATCCCCAATTGGGGTACATTGCTGCACTTTTGTACCCACTTTCAGCAACCGAAAAAAACCCCAAAAAGGGTACATTGCTAGACTTTTGGCAGGGTACATTAAGTGACATATTACTGTACCACAGACGAAAAATGAGAACGCAAAAGAATTTAACAGAAATTACGGTGCAAAATGGTTAACGCATTCATATTAAACCATGAATGATTGTTTTTCGACGAATATACCCTTGATTGGACGACGTAACCATAACTTGACACCATTATTTGAAATTTTGGAGATACATTCATCAAGTCACAAGGACCATTGGGCAATGATACATACCGAGTTTCGCAGCCGAACCATGCATGTACAAGGAGTTATTTGAGGTCGTTTTTTTTTGCATTTTGTGCTTGTTATGTGTTGTATCTTTGATATTTAGACCACATGGAGGGCCCAGGAGGTCAAGGAGTCATTGAGGAAGAAGTGGAGTATGAGTCCTCGGATGATGATGAGCCCATCAAGCAACAACGGGTAGGAACCGAGGCAATGCAACGGCCGCAGTACCAAACCCCGCAATTTGTTAAGCAAATAGACAAGATGACCCGGGACCAGCTTGGTGAAAAACAAAAGATGGTGAGACCCAAAATTCTAGTAATGTACCCATTTTCAGCCTGTTTTCCCGAAGTGGAACAATGTACCCTTTTTGGGTCCTTCAGGTGAATGTACCCATTTTGCAAGTCCAGTAATGTACCCATTTTGGGAAAGGGCCGGGGTACATTAAGGGAAAACCCCGCTAACTTGGACTGAACCGCGACGCGCAGAGTTTTGAGATTTTCTCGAAATTTTTGGCAGATGAAAGCTTGAGACGCTGGCAATGTCTTTTTCAGGTGTCCGTTTACCAGGTGAGCTATCTGTAATGTCGTCGAGTCGTTGATTTCGCAGTGTAATTTGGTCAAACTTTCAGACACTTAGAGGACCACTTTTTACCCCAACCCCACTAACTTGGACTGAGTTGTATGTAGACGCATTTGAATAACTTTGTGCCACTGTTTGCGTTCGAAGTGGTGTTTTTTGCATTGGACAGCTTGCAGCTGTCTAGTCATGTCGAAAACGTGGTTTGAGTTGTCTTTTGGTTGGTCCTGTGTTGTACTTGTTGGGGGTTTGTTCCCTTAAAGTGAAACTTTGGTCATTGGTCATGTACTCTGAGCATGCCATGTCCTTGAGACATGATGGGTTGGATCTCGACATGTCCCATGTTTCGAGTTTAGAAGTTCGTTTTTGGGTGTTTGGCCACAGGGTGACGTACGTTTTATGGGTTTAACTCGCGGTTAGGGTCCCTTTCCATAGGTCACAAGTTCGTGGTTCGGCCGTTGGGGTGTTTGGACCAATTCTGCACATGTTGGTTGGGAGGGAGATGTGCAATTGTGAAGATTGTTTGCTTTTGCCACCAAAATGTGGCTTGCATCTGCCTGCACAAGGTAAGTCATGGTCATTCAACACGTTTCTAAGTGCTTTTGACGTTTACAACACAAGGCTGGCTTGGGGATGTGTTGTAATTATAGCATTTGTTGGTTGCCTATCATCAACGGTGGCAAATTGGTGTGGTACAATGTTGTAGTGACCAACTTTTGCTCCAACTTTTGTTGCAAAACCACTAGAAGCAGAGAGAATACACATTATTTGTTGACATACGTTGTGGGTTGTGGAGTGGTCTCACAGCACTTGTGGTGCTTTAGTGCTTGGGTGGCACACTATGCGGCGGTGTTGGGGTGCTACAAACCACCTCTAGGGGTGTCACTCCACGACCCCTCATAGAGTACAAGTTAGTGTCAACCTAACAAGTTAGTGTCGACCTATATTGGTTACCATTGCACTTCAATATCTCTGCATAATAGCTCACGGGGCTTCAAGCTCCAAGCTATCCTTTCCTTATGCACCCAAACACTTTTTATTGTAGGATATAGCTAGAGTTGGTACTCTAGGGTGCCACTTTTCTACCCCCCCACTCTTGTGGTAAGATGTACTTTTGTGGTAAGGTGTGATATGGGGTGTTCTTTTTGTGTTCAAGAGGTCTTTGTAGCACCAAAAGGCACCGGTGACCAAGGAAGGCTCACACCAAGGCCCACACAAAAGTCCTTGGAGGTCTTGGAGTGGCACACTTTGGGAACAACAAACCATCTCAAAAAGTGGCCACTCCGAGCTACACCAACGACTACAAACGAGTGCCAACCTTACTTGGTCACCATTTTTGTTTGATACCTTTCCTTGTTATGGAAAGGGGCGTCAATATGGAAAACAAGCTTTCCAAAGGTGCACACTATCCTTACTTTGTGTTGCCAAACACTTGTTGCCACCAAGAAGTAGCCATTCAAAAGAGGGTCACTTTTCTACCCCTCCACCCTTAGGCTAAGGTCTGACCATCCCTAGGGCCGTGACGGATAGGGTGTGTTCTTTTTGTGTTAAGAAGGTCTTCCGAACTCAAAAAAGTTCCAAGGAAAACTCACCTTTGGGGCAAAGTTTTGGCCCAAGCACCTCTTTGGCCCCTCCCTTCACCATTAGGCTCAATGATGGAAATGGGCCAATGATTGTGCACAATGTGACCGAAAGTGGTCAAGTTTGTAACTCAACCGAGGTGCACGGAGGGCCCAGGGGCCGTCGACAACCTCGGCGCATGGCTGGGAAAAGCCAGCAGCCGCCGGCTTCGGCCGGTGGCTTGGTTTTTTTTAAAAAATTTCGTCGGAGGGACCAAATCCATAAATAATATTTTCGCATTATTTTGCCGGCAAACCAATGGCCCAATGGGTAAAGCCGGGCATATTACTCGTAGGAGGGAGCTCTACGGCAGTTCGAGTCCCGCCATGTTACCTTTTTTCCGTTTGGGGAGACTGGCGCGCAGTCAGATTTCGGCGCGCATCGGCGCGCGCCAGTCCAACAGGCGGGGTAATCTAAGTTGCGGGGTTTTCCCTTAAGCGACATATGACTGTACTTCAGCGGCTGAACAGGCGCGGCGCCGCGGCTTAAATCTGGCTTAAGCCGCGGCGCCGGCTGGCTTAAGCCGCGGCGCCGCGGCTTAAGCCAGGCGCCGGACTGGCTTAAGCCGTCGCCGGACTGGCTTAAGCCAAATACCCACCTAGCTCCCCCTCTACCCGGGACCGGTGACGGTATGCAGACTGCGGCCCTAGCAGACTGCGAAAGACTGCGCACGAACAGGCGACACGCGCATTTACGACAACCGAAAAAACGACTGCAACTGATCTACTGCAACTGATCTTCTGCTAAAAGGCGACAAGGATGTTTTGAACCGTTCTGCAGCCCAAATTTATAAAATAATTGCATTATTTTATCGCCAGATAAGGGAACGATACCTTACTGGTAAATCCACTCCCTCCTACTCATTTTCAACTCCCTCCTACTCATTTTCAACTCCCTCCAAGTCAAAATACACTCCCTCCTACTCATTTTCAACTCCCCCCTGCTCATTTTCAACTCCCTCCAAGTGAAAATCCACTCCCTCCTACTCATTTTCAACTCCCCCCTGCTCATTTTCAACTCCCTCCAAGTGAAAATCCACTCCCTCCTACTCATTTTCAACTCCCTCCTACTCATTTTCAACCCCCCCCTGCTCATTTTCAACCCCCTCCAAGTGAAAATCCACTCCCTCCTACTCATTTTCAACTCCCTCCTACTCATTTTCAACTCCCTCCAAGTGAAAATCCACTCCCTCCTACTCATTTTCAACTCCCTCCTACTCATTTTCAACTCCCCCCTGCTCATTTTCAACTCCCTCCAAGTGAAAATCCACTCCCTCCTACTCATTTTCAACTCCCTCCTACTCATTTTCAACTCCCCCCTGCTCATTTCCAACCCCCTCCAAGTGAAAATCCACTCCCTCCTACTCATTTTCAACTCCCTCCTACTCATTTTCAACTCCCCCCTGCTCATTTTCAACCCCCTCCAAGTGAAAATCCACTCCCTCCTACTCATTTTCAACTCCCTCCTACTCATTTTCAACTCCCCCCTGCTCATTTCCAACCCCCTCCAAGTGAAAATCCACTCCCCCCTGCTCATTTTCAACTCCCTCCTACTCATTTTCAACTCCCCCCTGCTCATTTTCAACTCCCTCCAAGTGAAAATCCACTCCCTCCTACTCATTTTCAACTCCCTCCAAGTGAAAATCCACTCCCTCCTACTCATTTTCAACTCCCTCCTACTCATTTTCAACTCCCCCTTGCTCATTTTCAACTCCCTCCAAGTGAAAATCCACTCCCTCCTACTCATTTTCAACTCCCTCCTACTCATTTTCAACTCCCCCCTGCTCATTTCCAACCCCCTCCAAGTGAAAATCCACTCCCTCCTACTCATTTTCAACTCCCTCCTACTCATTTTCAACTCCCCCCTGCTCATTTTCAACCCCCTCCAAGTGAAAATCCACTCCCTCCTACTCATTTTCAACTCCCTCCCACTCATTTTCAACTCCCCCCTGCTCATTTCCAACCCCCTCCAAGTGAAAATCCACTCCCTCCTACTCATTTTCAACTCCCTCCTACTCATTTTCAACTCCCCCCTGCTCATTTTCAACCCCCTCCAAGTGAAAATCCACTCCCTCCTACTCATTTTCATCTCCCTGCTGCTCATTTTCAACTCCCCCCTGCTCATTTTCAACTCCCTCCAAGTGAAAATCCACTCCCTCCTACTCATTTTCAACTCCCTCCTACTCACACACAAGTGTCCCCCACCGATCCAACCATCGACTTGCACACTATTGTTGTCACTGGAAATTCCGTCCCTCACCTGCCCCTGCACACTTGGCACGAAGAAAGCATTGTTCCATCTTTTTTTGTGCAATGTGCAAAAGAATGTGTAAAACAATGTGCAAGAGATGTGCTTCCCGATGATGAAAGTAGTATACATTGTGGAGCCGTAGCTCAAAACTGGGGGCCATGGAGGCATAACCCAACCTTACACAGGCGAACCGTGAAGGCATGGAACATAAACTCAGACTTGAAATTTGAAATGTCCTTAGTTCTTCGACACTTGAGCCCGCCACTCCCAAAGCTGCTTACACTGATGCAACTCAGCTGGCGAAAGTTGTTCCCCACATGCAGCCCGAGCATACAACTGAGCCAAGCGAGTATCAACCGAGTCAGCCGAGTCAACCATATTGTGAATGTGTGCATGCAATTGATCATTATACGCGGCCTGCTGCGCACTCAGGCCCCCAGGAGCCTGATTCACGGTGGTTAGCGCATCTGAAAGCTCAAGGGCAGCATTCAGCTCTTCCTTCAGCGGCGGACCGCTACCCCTACCCTGACCCCTACCTCTTCCCTTTGTAGCACCCTTTGGACCATCCCCTCGCTTAGCGGCCTTCCTGACAGTTGGCTGCACGGTTCGCTTGGCGGCCACCGGCGGGGGAACAGGTCGTGGTGCTTGTGCACCTGCCACATGGACCTGTGTGGAGGAGGCTCGCATGTCCACAAATTGGTTCAGTAGCCTCTCCTCTTCTTCGAGAAAGGCCCCTGCATCCTGTCCCTGGTCGGAAAGATGAGTTGCCACTCGATCCACATTATTTATATATTGACGCATCCGGGACTGCAGGTTCCCAAGGGAGCGGACAATCTGCTCGCGTTTCGTTCTGGCTGGCAAATCAGCCCACGAGGAGATGTCGGTCAATATAATGTCATCGTCTGTAGCATGGATTGCCACGGGTACCTGCACTGTGGGTAGGGGGAGGCGTTGGCTGCTGCATTTGGCACTGACAAGGACCTGAGTTGCAGTCTGAAATTGTTTTAAAATAAAAATTGGATTGAACAACCCAAGATGGAAGCCGACTGAAGATGACCGATGATGCAAAACAGCAAAATAGTGACGACATGGATGCCCGACTCGGACAGCAAGTCCACAACTACACCAAAACTTCGTATAGGCACCATCCTCAGCCAATGGCTCGAACAGACAAACATAATGTGGACAGTTCATGTAACGCGAAGTGCAGCTGGATTCACTTCGCTTTACCTCATAAACTATACTTTTGCCTTGGATTTGGTGCACACGATTGGAGATCGCACAGAATCTAGGTAGGTCTACCAACTCCGTCTCAAGTGAATCGTGACACTGTCGATCATAGTTCCATAAGGGTGCCGCCCTGTTAGCAACTATATATTGGGCCTCCCTGGACATGTCATACTCATACACGAGGTACGCAGTTGAAGCATTCATCTGCTGGAGCATTCTATCAAACGCCCAGCTTGTCACCTTGCCTGAAACGAACTTGACATAGAATGGGAAGGTCTGGTTAGCTATTTGGTGATTGGCGTGCCGCTGATTCACCATTTCAGTATATTCAAGTTTATAGCCCTCCTTGGAGAGCAAGTGCAAAACAGATAAAAAAATGTGGTAGTAACCTTTTCTTGTGGTTAGGTGGCGCTTTATGCGGCAATTCAAAGACTCAGCCCTCTGTGTGGACTTGCAGCCGAAGGTAAAAACTTCTACCTGCCATGCAACACACCAACGGTCAAGACGATGTAGGGGGGATCTGACTCCAAGGTAGTCCTTGACAGTTTTCCAGCGGGGGTCCTCCAGAATTTTGCGCCAGAGAATATCAGCAGCGTCCTTATCTGGGCACTCCTGAACCTGTCGGATGGCGCTCTCAAGAGCAGTGAAATCGTGTTGCTCGAGGGAGTTTCGGCAGTTTTCGGTAAGATTTTTGTAAATGTGAAAAAGGCAGAGGAAGTGAGCAGTTCGGTCCGGGGGGAAAACCCTGGGAACGGACCCCAAGAGGGCGTATGCAGCATCACTGAACAAAACGCGGGGTGCACAACCGGTTGCCTTTATCCACTCCTGCCAGAGCCACTCATAATCCTCTGCATTTTCACTGCTTGGCATGCAGCCCTGAGCCAGGAGAAGGGTTTGGCCATGTTCGTTGATACCGCAAAACAGGGCCAATGCCTCGCCGTACCGATTCGATTTGTACGTGTTGTCTTCAAAAATGACTTGTGCATATTTTCTGGCGTTTTTTACTTGCTCTGGCGTCATAAAAAACCATCTTCGTACAACACCAGTGACTGGGTCAGGGGCTTCATGATTGAAATACCAGGCAGGATCTGCCTGTTTGAGCATTTTCAGGTGGTTAATCAAACGTGCAAGATCATTTGGGCCCATCTTGCGTTCGATGGACTTGAAAAAATTTTGGATGTGCTGGGTTGAAAACCCTTTGATTGCTGGGTACGCGTCCTCGCTATATTTCTTCCTCAAATTTATAAGAATTTGCCCCGGCATTTCACGGTGCTCATACGCCCGCTCAATGTCGTGCCAGAGCTCATCAGGGAGGGCTGATTTGTCCAGTGGGGGGGCCTCCTCCTCGTCAGGCCACCAATGGTCAGAGTGGTCCCAATTACACTCGGTTAGCTTCCACAGGCCCGTGCCAGCATCATGGGTTAGCGTTGCACCATATGGACACAAATCAGACTTCGTGAGAGGCCGGGGATGCTTTTCTGAGCGTGCTCTACTGGTCTCCTTTAGGGGCCCGTGTTGTTTTAGGCGTCCCCAAATGCGACAACCAATACGTGCCCAATTACTCCCCCCTGCAGACTTGCTGGTAACGCTGTTGTGTATTGCCAACTCCCCCCGAATCTTATTCAGGTATGCAACAGCTTCGGTGTGGGACCGGAAGGTGCAGCCAACCTCGTCTCCACGTCGGGGGGAGTGCTCGGAGGGACAATGGGCTTCGCGTTTCACGCGTTTGCGGGGGGGGATGTCGAGATGAGGTTTAGGATCAGAACGCGGTGACTGGGCGGCACTAAACTCATGCTTAATTAAGGGGGCCGGATCCGTAGATTCCGTGGGTCCCGAGTCAGATGCCGGGGTTGGAGATAGGATGGCAGGGGGGTTTCTTACGGGGGCAGGTCTGGATGAAACTGCCACTTCCGCGGGTTCCGTTTTGACGTTGTCCAACATTGATGAAGAAACAGATCTCAAGGTCGCACAAAATGGATCGTCATATACACCCTCAAAAAGCAAGGTCATCTGGGCGGGGGTAGGGTGGCCCATGGACGTGTGGAGGGACCAAAAGTTGGTTCGAAGGAAGTCTGCGGTTTGATCCTGCAGCGGGATGCAGTTCCATGCAACACCACCGCGGAGACGAAACAGGACAAGAACCCGTTCGTTACGGACCCAGTCACCGGTTCTGCGTGAAACTCTACAAATTCGCTGATCATGAACGGGCACACCAGTGATGATCCTCACCAGATCTGAGATGGCAGCCTCACTGATATCCTTAGGCACACACAGAACGAGGGTTCTGTCGGGGAGTGCCACGAAAATGGGGATCTCCTTCCTCGCACATCGTCCCTTGTGGAGTAGTTGACACGGTGAGCGTCTTCGCCGCCGTTGGTGGTGTCTACGATGCCTCCGATGGAGAAGGGAGAGAACAACAGCGGCCGAAACGAGACCACAAAGGACTATGGTCAGCCCCACAAGGCTCCAGCCGACATCGCAGATTGCGCAGAGCAAAAGCATTAAGATGGACATGTCTACAACGAGAGATGAACGTGAGAGGCTAACCCCCATTATTGATTCACAAAGGTCCTCTGATGCACGAACTTGATAGGCTACCCCCTGACTCTTGGTTTACCAAGGGCCTCTGATGCACGAACTTGATAGGCTACCCCCTGACTGTTCATTTACTGGGGGCCTCTGATGCACGAACTTGATAGGCCACCCCCTGACTATTGATTTACCAGGGCCTCTGATGCACGAACTTGATAGGCTACCCTCTGACTATTGATTTACCCAGGGCCTCTGATGCACGAACTTGATAGGCCACCCCCTGATTATTGATTTACCGGGGGCCTCTGATGCACGAACTTGATAGGCTACCCCCTGATTATGGAGTCAACAAGGGCCTCTGATGCACGAACTTGATAGGCTACCCCCTGACTATTGATCTACATGGGGCCTCTGATGCACGAACTTGATAGGCTACCCCCTGATTATTGATTTTCCAGGGGCCTCTGATGCACGAACTTGATAGGCCACCCCCTGACTATTCACTTACCAGGGGCCTCTGATGCACGAACTTGATAGGCTACCCCCTGACTGTTCATTTACTGTGGGCCTCTGATGCACGAACTTGATAGGCCACCCCCTGACTATTCACTTACCAGGGGCCTCTGATGCACGAACTTGATAGGCTACCCCCTGACTGTTCATTTACTGGGGGCCTCTGATGCACGCACTTGATAGGCCATTTCCTGACTATTGATTTACCAGGGGCCTCTGATGCACGAACTTGATAGGCCAGCCCCTGACTATTGACTTACCAGGGGCCTCTGATGCACGAACTTGATAGGCTACCCCCTGACTGTTCATTTACTGGGGGCCTCTGATGCACGAACTTGATAGGCCACCCCTTGACTATTCACTTACCAGGGGCCTCTGATGCACGAACTTGATAGGCTACCCCCTGACTGTTCATTTACTGGGGGCCTCTGATGCACGAACTTGATAGGCCACCCCCTGACTATTGATTTACCAGGGCCTCTGATGCACGAACCTGATAGGCTACCCTCTGACTATTGATTTACCACGGGCCTCTGATGCACGAACTTGATAGGCTACCCCCTGATTATTGATTTACCGGGGGCCTCTGATGCACGAACTTGATAGGCTACCCCCTGATTATGGAGTCAACAAGGGCCTCTGATGCACGAACTTGATAGGCTACCCCCTGACTGTTCATTTACTGTGGGCCTCTGATGCACGAACCTGATAGGCTACCCCCTGACTATTGATTTACCAGGGCCTCTGATGCACGAACTTGATAGGCCACCCCTTGACTATTCACTTACCAGGGGCCTCTGATGCACGAACTTGATAGGCTACCCCCTGACTGTTCATTTACTGGGGGCCTCTGATGCACGAACTTGATAGGCCACCCCTTGACTATTCACTTACCAGGGGCCTCTGATGCACGAACTTGATAGGCTACCCCCTGACTGTTCATTTACTGGGGGCCTCTGATGCACGAACTTGATAGGCCACCCCCTGACTATTGATTTACCAGGGCCTCTGATGCACGAACCTGATAGGCTACCCTCTGACTATTGATTTACCACGGGCCTCTGATGCACGAACTTGATAGGCTACCCCCTGATTATTGATTTACCGGGGGCCTCTGATGCACGAACTTGATAGGCTACCCCCTGATTATGGAGTCAACAAGGGCCTCTGATGCACGAACTTGATAGGCCACCCCCTGACTATTGATTTACCAGGGCCTCTGATGCACGAACCTGATAGGCTACCCTCTGACTATTGATTTACCACGGGCCGCTGATGCACGAACTTGATAGGCTACCCCCTGATTATTGATTTACCGGGGGCCTCTGATGCACGAACTTGATAGGCTACCCCCTGACTATTCACTTACCAGGGGCCTCTGATGCACGAACTTGATAGGCTACCCCCTGACTGTTCATTTACTGGGGGCCTCTGATGCACGCACTTGATAGGCCATTTCCTGACTATTGATTTACCAGGGGCCTCTGATGCACGAACTTGATAGGCCAGCCCCTGACTATTGACTTACCAGGGGCCTCTGATGCACGAACTTGATAGGCTACCCCCTGACTGTTCATTTACTGGGGGCCTCTGATGCACGAACTTGATAGGCCACCCCTTGACTATTCACTTACCAGGGGCCTCTGATGCACGAACTTGATAGGCTACCCCCTGACTGTTCATTTACTGGGGGCCTCTGATGCACGAACTTGATAGGCCACCCCCTGACTATTGATTTACCAGGGCCTCTGATGCACGAACCTGATAGGCTACCCTCTGACTATTGATTTACCACGGGCCTCTGATGCACGAACTTGATAGGCTACCCCCTGATTATTGATTTACCGGGGGCCTCTGATGCACGAACTTGATAGGCTACCCCCTGATTATGGAGTCAACAAGGGCCTCTGATGCACGAACTTGATAGGCTACCCCCTGACTGTTCATTTACTGGGGGCCTCTGATGCACGAACTTGATAGGCCACCCCCTGACTATTGATTTACCAGGGCCTCTGATGCACGAACCTGATAGGCTACCCTCTGACTATTGATTTACCACGGGCCTCTGATGCACGAACTTGATAGGCTACCCCCTGATTATTGATTTACCGGGGGCCTCTGATGCACGAACTTGATAGGCTACCCCCTGATTGTGGAGTCAACAAGGGCCTCTGATGCACGAACTTGATAGGCTACCCCCTGACTATTGATCTACCCGGGGCCTCTGATGCACGAACTTGATAGGCTACCCCCTGATTATTGATTTACCGGGGGCCTCTGATGCACGAACTTGATAGGCTACCCCCTGACTATTGACTTACCAGGGGCCTCTGATGCACGAACTTGATAGGCTACCCCCTGACTGTTCATTTACCGGGGGCCTCTGATGCACGAACTTGATAGGCTACCCCCTGACTATTGAGTCAACAAGGGCCTCTGATGCACGAACTTGATAGGCTACCCCCTGACTCTTGATTCACCCGAGGCCTCTGATGCACGAACTTGATAGGTTACCGTCTGACTCATGTATGGCAAGACATTGCCCTCCCCAGCCTTGAAGGATGCGGGGGGATGAGGGGGGGTGGAGGGGGAGGTGAGGGCTGAGCTGGGGGGGAGGGGAGGGAGGGGAGGGGGGAGGGTTGGGGGGCTTGGGGGGTTGGAGGGGGAATTGGGGGGGCCCCGGGATGGGAGGAGGGTGCGGGGGGGGGGGGGGCGGGGGAGGAGGATGTTGGAAAAGCTGGAGGGGCGTAGGGGGGAGAGGGGTGGGGGGGCTTGGGGGGGTTGGAGGGGAGGTTTGGGAGGGCCCGGGGGGGGGGAGCGTAGGGGGGAGTAAAGGGGTAAAAGGGGGGAACACTGGGGCGTCTGATGTACGACGGGCATCAACTCAATTGGTGATTGAATCATGAATCATTCACAGGCCCACGCACGACAGGCAAGGGAACGAAACAAATCAATAGCAGAAGGATTGAGCAAGTAAAATGTGCGAATCCAGTACATCATTTTCAAGGATCCACTAGCATTTGTTCACACTTGGGTTAAACGGGAGAAACATATGGGGAGTCAGAATCAGGCTGATGACGACAACGCTAACTGACACTTATAAGCACGTGGGGGTAAACCATAAAAACTGGCCGGTAACCTGGAAACAAAACTCGCTGGCTGGGATTCGGCCCAGAGGGTGCCGTAGCTTGGTTATCGCCCCCCTGTAGGGGGACCCTCTGGCACTCGAGGTTCCCGGGGTGTGACCACACAGGATCCGCACATCTGTGGCGTCACGTACCTTCCCCTAGCCTCGGTAGCTGCCTTACCTGCACTAATTGGCCGGCGCCGTTTCCCAGGTCCCTTCTGACCTGTTTTTAAGGTCAGGAACAAGGTTCACGCCCACTTACAACGTGGGTTGGGTCTGTATAATTCTCTTGAACCCATTTGGGTTCAAAACTCGAGTTCCCTTAACCGCACCCACGCAACTAAGAAGCAAACGACGCAAACGCACTGTAGCTGTGGTGTCTTTGTAGCCTGTATCAGCCATTATCCTCAAGGTTGGACAAAGGAAAAGGGTTCGGTCCGGTCAAACCAGTCAAATCAGACGAAATGGGGTAGATCTGAATAATACTCTTGAGGCTAAAAAATAGCGTGTTGTAACAACACCTGCGGTAACAGAAACCAGTACCTGTACCTGCAATCTGTCTCACCTGGTGAAACCAGATGGAAAGTAAGCACTGGGATCCGGTCAAGATCAGGTCAAATGAGACGAAATAGGGTGCCCTTTGGCTCCAAAAAATGAACAAACACCCCAATAGCGCCAAAGAGAAAGTCACAGGGCTAGACAAGCGCGTATCAGGTAGGAGGTCAGTAGGAGGTCAAACAGAATTCACCGCGCAGAGAAAGGAACAGAATGAAATGGAGCCTGGCCTTTCAATATTATATCTGGGTCCGGGAACCGGTATCAAGGGTAAAATTTGCCAAGCAAACAGCAGTCTGCTGACCCCCCCGCCGTAGAAGAAAATCGCGGAGCCTGCAATGCGTGGGTTCAGATCTCAGTCTTGGTCCGGCGATGCGCTCTGCCACTACACACGCCATCATCTCACTGCCCAAACCACTTCACAATGCAAGCACTAGAAAAACTTCTAGCGCTTCCAATTAGGGTTACCGGAACCCTCGCGCGAGCCCCCCCACTGATCCTCCAACCCAATGGCGGTCTCATCGGGGAGATAGACCACCCATGCAACTTGGGTGGTTCCCCCCTTTTCGGTTTCCCGCTCCACCTCCCGAAAGTTCCTACCCCCTGCAAGCCGCTTCTGATTGACGTTCGGGACCCAGAAGGCTTCAAAACTGCTGAGTCGGCCCTTGGAGTCGGGCCGACAGAAGGTGAAAGGGGGGGTGCACTGGTCGGAGTCGACCAGAGCGAGGGGGAGATAGGGGACGGCCTTTTCTGGTGGCAGGAGCCACTGCGTCGGATTGCCCTTGCTGAGCATCTCCTCCACCTCAGCCTTCGCCTTCTGAACGGGGACAGACCTCTTCATCTGCCATTTCCCCCCCCAAACAACAAACTTGGACAGAGTTGTCCAACAAAAACTTGGATCCCGAACGTCAAACTGCTGCCTCAAACCTGCTCCCTGCACCGGCAACGACCCCCTACGAATGAACTCTTTAAAAAAATTTGCCGTTGCAAACGTGCAACGGTACGCACCCCCATCGACACGAGCCCTCTTTGCCTTGGGCTCGTCAGGCTCAACGCCGCAGGGGGGGCTGACGGTCGAGCTCTTTCCCCAATGCTCGATCCGCGACTGCAGATCAGGCATCTTAGCCAGCGCCCTGTCCACCACCACCTGACAGATCCGCCTGATCATCGGCGAATCCAAGCCTCCAGCTTCCCAGACCAGCAGAAACCAGCTGGACTTGCCCCTCGAATCCTTGCTGCACTCGGCAATGACCGAGATGCAGTGGCCCATCCCTCCCCCAGTCCCTCCACCGCCGTCGACGAGCTTAATGGCATGACCATTAACCCTGCAAAGGACATGCCCATACACCCTGTCCTTCACCCTCTCGTACACGGACTTGTCCTGGGTCTTGATCGTTTTTTTGCCAGGCGGAGCTACCAGGTGCTCCGCCCGCCACTCAGCCCAATCCAGCGTCGCCCCCCACCGGCTGTCGACACCCATAGCCCTCTCTGCCCGGACAAAAAATGTCTTCTGGCGGATACCACGCGCTGCAGCTTGGTATTCCGCATCATACCCCCTGAGGTCGATTCCGACCTGCAACCACTGACCCGTCTGGCCGTACACGTCCTTCCTATTCTGCACCGAAATCACCTCCCACTTACCACCGACAAACACCATTTCTACGACACCCCCAGGAGCAGCCCCCTCGAACTCGTAACAAAACCAGGGAGGGTAAACGCCTGCAAGTCGCGACCCAGCCGTGATGAAGTCGCCCCCCAAAGAATCCTGGTCACCCCAGACCGTGGTCAACGGCCTGACGAACCTCCCCGTCCGCCAGTCCATCTTGAAACAACAGGTCCGGCTTTCAACCTGTGTCAAGTTCGGCCCCCCCATCTCGGACCACAGCAGACGCACCCTGTCCCCCTTCCTGACAATAAACTGCCCCCCATCAACATGGGTCACGGTGGCCTGGCTGGGGTAGGTCACCTTCGAAGAAAAATACTGGCGACCCACCAGGGACCCGTCATCAGCATACAGTTGCCCTGCAGGCAGGGCAGAGGCGCTGGGAAGAATGTTCTGGGTGGTTAGAACTGGCTGGTTGGAACCTTCTGCAGCAGGTTCATCAGGGTCAGCAGCATCAGCAGGTGGAGGCGAAGGGGGCAACGGGTAATTTACGCCATAGAACATGGCCAGCTCGGTACCCGCCTTCACGTCCCGCCGGGTCCAAACCCTGGGGGTACCGTCATCCAGGTGGATGATCACGTCGCAATCCTCCTGGCGAGGGCGAGCGTTGATACGGCTAAAAATATTCCCCCTTTTACCCCCGTCCACCCAAACCCCCCTCCCAGTCTTTGAATCTGCCCCCCCGCCCTTGATGCACAAAACCTTATCCCCCCTACCCGTCAGGCAATCCGGTGCCGTCCCTTCAATCCTTTCCCCCTTGTACTCCCCCAGGCAGGTGTCCGCCGCAATATCCACCTTCGTTTTCACCCCCCGGCCTTCCCCAATCGTGGACTCCACGATGTGGAGGTGCTTCCCCATAACAAAATGCAGCCGCTCCACCACCGCCCGTTGCCCCTCCTCCTCCCCCGCCCCCGTGTCCGTGGCTCGGCGTTTTTGACCCCTCGTTGTTACCCCCTCCGGTTGCTTGGCCTCCGCCGCCCCCGTGTCCCTCGGTCGGCGTTTCGTTGTGCTTCGGCTCCTCGTTGTGACCCCCTCCGGTTGCTTGGCAACCCCCCCGCCCCCCGCTTCTGCCCCCTTCCGCCCACCCTCCGCCTCCGCAGTCTCGGTGTCCTTCTCCTTCCCCTTCTCCTCCTCCGTTTTCTTTGCCTCCTCCTCCTCCTCCTCCTCCTCCACCAACACGTCGGTCGGGGTTGGGCTGACCACCGGCGACTGGGGCCCGGGGCTGGGCGAGCCTTCTCCAAGAAGCTGGCGTTCAGGACTTGGGCTTGGGCTTCGCTCCTTCTCATAAGCCCACTTCTCCGCGGGCTCCTCTCCCCTTTCCCTCTTGCCGAGAACTGAATACAAACAGCAAGGATCAGAGTTAAATTCTCAAGAAGCACAGCAGCAGAAGAAAACACTTACGCATGCAATTACATACCAAGTTCTCTCACATCCCCTCGGTGCAGGTCCCAGGACGCCTTCCTCTTCTTCTCCCGCTGCGGCTTCTCCCTGTGCCCCGCCGTCCTCCACCAATCCTCCCCCTCGTCCGCCCCCTCGTCCGACTCGAACCCGGCCAGCAGCTCGGCCACCGTTTCCTTCGTCGTCGCCGACACTGGACTCGCAGGACCTATAGGTGCAGGCATATGGTTTCGTTTATGAGGGTCTTTGTGAATCAGTAATTAGGGGGTAGCCTATCAAGGTTGATCATCAGTGGTGTTGTGCAATCAGTGGCAGACCTGCTTCTGCCCCTTCACCCTCCGCTTCTGCTCCTTCTTCGCCCTCCTCCGCTGCTTCCTCCACTTCGGCTTCAGCTGCACCTGGATCAGAGGATGTGCGTTCTATTGCAAGGACCAGCCTAGCAATGTCGTGCATCAGGGGCGGTAAATCAATAGTCAGGGGGTAGCCTATCAAGTTCGTGCATCAGAGGCCCCCGGTAAATCAATAATCAGGGGGTAGCCTATCAAGTTCGTGCATCAGAGGCCGCTGGCAAATCAATAGTCAGGGGGTAGCCTATCAAGTTCGTGCATCAGAGGCCCCCGGTAAGTCAATAGTCAGGGGGTAGCCTATCAAGTTCGTGCATCAGAAGTGCCTTTGGAACTGTTGATGTGTTGACCAGGATCGCGGTGGTGGTAGTGGGTGGTGACTGTGGGACTCGTCAGATGGCGGGTGCGAGAGGGGCTAATGACGCGTTCCCGTGGGGGGCCGGCCACGGGACGCTGCGGTGACACGCACAAGTGAGCAGGCAGGCAAGGCACTACGCTCACAAGGGCATCAATACGCCTGTGTCATGTGACAAAGCGTTTCAGAATCCTTGCCACTCTGCAAAGAGGGAACGAAAGTATGTACAGCAACACATCAGGATATGTACACATGGGGTTAAGACTGGACTGGGGTAAGGGCATCACAGGACCATAGACACTCAGTCCCAACTCATATCCCATTCCCAGGTCCGACCCTCTCAGTGGCTGACGGGGGCGGGGGCTCAAACACAACCCATGCCCTGCTCAGTCCGGACCCTGAAACCCTGCCAATGGGAGAGGTGTCCCGCCCAGCCACAGGCGAGTTCCTGGGAACCAAGGAGCTCCAAGGCCAACCGACAGTGGCTCCCTATGCTCCCTTAACGGCAGGTCCCAACTCCTCTCTGAGCCAGAGATATGGCCCCGCCATTATCACCCAGGAGTTGGTAGCTGAAAATGGGCTGTTTCACCCCAAACTGAAATTAACTCAAAAATCCCCAAAATTGACCCCTCGTCCGGACCCGCCAGAGGTAGGGACGAGGCAACTGACCCTATGCCCTTCGAGTACGAACTCCCTGGAGCCCTCACCCAACCTGGTTCCCTCTGAGGTCCCGGCATCAGGGCAACACGGATGAGTCAAGTGGGGTCATGATGCCAAAATCACCAAAATTGGCGTCATTCGCACGCGTGGCTCGCCCGGCCAAGGTAAGGCCAATGGCTCACAGGGTAGGAGGCAGGACCTAGGACTTATGTCTGAGTGTACAACTTGGATTTAGGTTCGGGCTCCCTATGGGCTTAGAGAAATGGGGCCGCCAATTGACCACACGGAAGGGGGAAATTGGGGTCCCAAAATTGGGTCATTTTGGCTGCCTGAAATGAGCCAAAATTCCGTGTGCTCCCAATAGTATATCTCCACGCCGGCTTGGAGATCGGATCCGCCATTCCATACGTGATCCACCGGGAGTCCAACGGAGACTCCCATGCCCTTGGCTCTCAAAGATCTCCATGCCACTCGGCGTGGTGACGATCCCAATTGGGTCCACAAATGCAAAAATGGCAAAATTGCCCATACTTAATTTGGCCTAGCGCCTTAACGAAGGCAGCTCCGCTTCGCCCACGTGGTGTGTGGACCATGGGGACCATTACCCATAACACCCATGTCATATATGGTCCATTGGTCCATGCGTCCGGCGTGCACGGAGGTTAGAACATAGTGCACGGCGGGCAGCAAAAGTGGAAAAATGCTCAAAATGGCCAAAATTGCGCACACTCATGGTTAGGGCAAATGAGGCACATGCCCGACTCGGACCGGAGTGTGCCATAGGATTGGTATCAAGTCATATATGTCCAACATATCTTTGGGGCGTCGCCCAACTCCTCCGGTATTGGGAATGGCAGGGTCGCCAAGTGAGCCCATGATTTGGGATAGTCCCAAATCGCCAACATGGCGGCCACGGTATGCCAAGCCTAAGAGGAGTTATTCGCCGGGTCCAAGATATGTTGGCTACCGAAGTATGTACCCTCATAACATACTTGGGTCATGATGTCAATTCAGCGCAACGTTGAGATACACGGTCGCCACTTGACATCATGACGAGCCAAAAATGGCAAGATTGGCACAATGACACACAAAAGTGCCTTGAAAGGTCTACAATTATATTATAATATCTCCGGCTTGGATCGTGCAATCACTTAATCCTTCTAAACACAATGACTTGACACCAATGACCTTTGATCCCACATATGTGCTCCACTTGGGGCGCCTTGAAAGGTTACGAGCGCTGCTTCCCAAGTGGGCACATGAAAATATGGAAAATTGCAAAATACACACCTTGCTCCCAACGCATCGCTTCGGGTTCACCACACAAGCTTCCCTTCACGAAGGTTAGGCTTGCAATTGACCGTGGGGAGTATGGAGAAGGGGCTTGCACAATATGAGGTCCATTGGCGGGCTTGGCTTGGAGTAATGGACCCGCCAAATGGGCACACAACACAACACATGGCACATACCACATATTGCCCAAAAATGTAGCTCCCACCACGATATGTCATGCCCCTCCAAGGGCATATCTTTGTGTCAATCGCTCATAGGAACTCAAGGAGAGTTCCTATGCAACACCAACACTTGCGCGCTACACTCGAAAGTTATCTTAACGCACGCAATATCATGGCCAATGAGTTGTAACGCAAACTCTACCCTCTTGACCATGATCCATTACACTAGCGCGCACGTGTGGAGACGCAAGGCATATAATGCTTCCTAAATTACGTCGGGAGTATTGTGAATACATCCCACGTTTCCTTATCGTCAATACTCGCAAGCAACACGAGATATGACCTTCACAAGTGGCCTCACGAATTAACTTTGTTTTGCCCATATCTTTAAGACAAATGGAGGGCAGGATAAAAGGGAAGTTGATTCGTGCATACGGAAGCACGTAGGTCCACTCGAAAGAGGTCAAATCAAGTGCGGGGATGTCGAAGTCGAAAATCCGATTTCGACATCCTGAAAAATTCGGATTAAGGTTGCGAGTATTAATTATGAAAATTGCGGAAGCATCCATGCAGTTCCTGGCGACTTTGGAGCCTTCGTGACGGATAGCGTTAAAATTTCCATTATAAACAGTTAAACTGGCGGTTACGGTAAAGTCGCGAACCAACCGCCAGCAGTCAAAGCAGTGAGTATCGGAACGGAAGCATAAAAATTGACGGAAACAATATGAAAATAAAACCCTGTTGATTCCTGATATTCTGATACACAAATCTCCGCTGGCGGTGCATCGGTTGCCGATGCGGGGCTTCACGGCACGGAACACGCCGTGCATGGGGTTAGTGGACCGGAGACCGGTTGTATGCCGTAACCTGGCCATGGGGTTCTGGGTACCGCTTCACCCCCCTCCTTAGAGCAAACCCTGGGGGGGCTCGATAACACCCACGCATGGCAGCGGGTACCCAGGACCACTCCCTGAAAGGGGGGGGGGGGTGTCACATCCTCACTTCAGTAAGTCACAGTAAGATAGGTATCCCACAGTGGGATAGGTATGCTGCTGTAACAGCTCGTAGCACATGTATAGTATCAAGTATCAAGTCCCGGGTCCTGGCGGCGATTGTTCGGCATCCAAAGGACCCGTTAACCCATACCAGGCGCACCGGGTGCCGGCTGCTACGGTCACCACCACAGTGGCAGTGGCATACACGGCCAACATAGGCGTCACACGACGGCCGAGGTGGCCCCACAAGTCGAGAGCGACCACAAAGATCCATCAGGCTACCCCAAGCTTCCCAAGGCCCGCCGACTGGGGAGAGTCCCCACGGGTCCTTCCTCGGGCGCACCATGTCCATATCCATACGACGCGAGTCCAGAGTGCCATAGTCGAACTCCTTACGAACCCCAAATCGTAAGGGAACTCCTCCTGAAGGGATCGGGCATCAAGGCCGTCTTTTCCCTCGCCCTACTACCACGAAGCGTGGCCATACATGAGGGAGTCCTCATGCAGTGTGGGCGGAGGCGTCGACTCCTCAAACCACCAGTTTCCCAGGCAGACTGACCGAGGTCAGGAGCACCGGAGGCCGCCATCCGAATGCAAGTGCGTCTGCAAATCGGTAGGCTCACACTGGGACTGACAGTGGCGGACCGCTGGGAGTGTAGTCAGGCAACTGGGCTTCCCGCCTGGCGCCATCAGGATCTCCACACATCACAGCGAATAGGGCAACACGGTATCACGGGCACTCAAACAGTAGAATCTGTGATCAAGTACTGGTCCAGGCTGGACCAGGCTGTAAGGATATGTACACGGCGACTCAAGGCGCCTCTGTATCCCGATTCGTGGTGAAAAACAGTCCATCCCTCAGCGATGGGCTGATGACACTTAACATACAGATGCACATATCCTGGAGGGCAGAAAAACAAGCAACAATTTGGGGTAAATAGGCGTGTAAACACACTCAGAACAGAGTGCCAAACCACGCCACGGTCAGGATAAGGCAATGCAGGAGGATGGACAGGATAACGCCTGAGTTCAGGCATATATAGTCTCGAGACACACGTCGACTGGTCTGGATTCCGCAAATGCCATGGAACCAGACCACACACCAAAAAATCGCAAAGCCGATGACAGCGGCATCCGTTGCGCAACGTCGTATGGGCTTCAAGGCCCCAAGAGCTCAGAATTATGAAGGTCAGTCGCCCTACCTGGTTTCCCAAGGATTCAGCAGGGGGGGGAGTGACGAGTAGAAGAAGAGAGGGGCCATCCTCCCCTGGATTCAGCAGGGGGGGGTATATGGCCACTTTGTCACCGAAAGATGGAAGAGAGCAAGCAAGTAAGGGACGGTTCGTCGGCCTCACAAGCGCTCACAACACATCAGGGGAGAGCCCAGGGCGCTGATCAGGCACCCCTGGCTGCAATCGCCCGGGTGAGTGCTGCCAAGTCCGAAACGTGGATCTTGGTCTTGTGCTTGCGGATGTACTCCATGAAGGGAGTATTGACCCGCGGCACAAACGAGGAGACGGGTTCCCAGGTGTCGTGGGACGGCCCATAGCCTCGCCAACGAACCTTGAACTCCAGACCTCCGGGTGCCGAGGCCTTCGGACGCTGAGCCAGGATCTTCTCGACAGTATAGTCGTCCTGCTCAGCATAGTCGTCGTCCGAATCGGCCTCATGTTTGGCGTAGTCCAGGGACACATGTCGGCCAGGGAGGTCGGGTTCCCGCACACGGAGTTGACTCTCGTGGCGCTCCCGGAACTGTTTGTGACCCACCTTGATGCGGTAGGTGTCCTCACCAATCCTGCGGACCACCTCGCCGGGTGTGAACCAGGTCTTGGTGCGGTGGGTGCCCATGGGGCGGGGTCTGATCACCCACACCGGGTCTCCCACCCTGAACTTCTGCGCTGTCGAGCTCGGGGCGGACTTCTGACGCTCAGCATGCTCCTTCTCAAGCTGCTGGCGGATGTCCCGCGCCGTTTGCTCTTGCCGCGCGAAGAACTCCTTGGCATCCATAGCCATGCCATCACCAGACAAGGGAAGTCCCCTACCCAGGGGGTCCCTGCCGAACAGAAACTGGTGAGGGGACAAACCGCCCGGAGTGGGGGTGTCATGATGGGCCTTCAGAGCAGGCCACATCTCCTCGAACCAGTTCCGCCGTGGATTGGTGATGTGGATCTTGCGCAGCTTCTCGAACAGCTGCCGTCCAGCCACTTCAGCACGGCCGTTAGACCGGCTGAGATAGGCGACGCTCTTGGCATGACGTATCCCCATGAGGGAACACATAGCCTTGAACCAGCCACCAGTAAACTGGGGCCCTCGGTCACTGCAAATGGTGCGGGGGATGTCAAAGACGGTCAGCCAATGACGAATCATCATGACTGCCACTTCCTTGGCAAGCAACCCCTTTTTGCGTGCCGGAACGGCTACAACGTAGCCGCTGTGGCGGTCCACACAGAGAACCACACAGTCAAAGGTCTCCTTGCCAATGTGCACTTCGGGCATGGAGAAGACGTCCATGGCCACGCTCTCCATGGGCTGGTCAGGAACCGGGGTCCATTGGGGTTCCCCCTTGACGTTCCGGTTATCGGGATTGCAGGCCTGACAGACCGAACAACCCTTCCTGACCTTCTTGATGGCGGTGTAGAGAACGATATGGTCGATCTCGAACCGACGCTGCATGTCAAGAGCTTGCTTCTTGACCCCTGGGTGCAGCATGTGGTGGTGCCAAGCTTCACACAGCTCGAGCACCCGGGACTCCGGGACTAGCAGCCTACCATTCCGGTAGAGCTTGCCATCTTCCTCGGTCAGCCCCTTTGGCCACTTCTGCCCGTCGTCAGGGTCGGTCACAGCCCTATACTCGGCCGCAAAGGCCTCAGACTTGGCGTAGTCGTCGGTCCAGTCGTCCTGGAGGCAAGACTCCGGGAAGAGGTGCTTGTCGGACTCAGTTCCCACAGGGGGTGCCGGACCGGGCCTTCCGCCCGCGGCACCCACAGGGGCGAGTACACTGACCGTTCTGCTCACCCTCGAAGCGAGGGGGGCATCTGCGGCCATGACGACGAAGCATTTGGCACCCTCCTCCTCCATCAGGCGCTCCATTTCAATGATCCTCTTGGCTTCAGCGGTCTCAGCCTCATCGCCATGGGCAGAGATATCCTGCATGCCCTTGCTGGCGGGATAGGCCCACCTACTGAGACAGTCCGCCACGGTGTTATCCTTTCCAGGAATGTAAACAACCGTAAGGTCGAACTTGGCCAAGGTCTCGTGCCATCTTGCCCGTCGGGAGGCGGGACCTGAGGGGGTGTCCACGTGCTCCTTGTGCCACGACTGCAGACTCTGATGGTCGGTGCAGACGGTGACGGGATGGAGGGCTATGTACCCAGCCCATTTCCTGAGAGCCATGACGATGGCATACGCCTCCTTTTCACGGGGCGTCCACGTCCGTCTCTGGCCTTCCGCCAGGACTCGGCTCCAGAAGGCCACGGGCACGTGCCTCCCGTCGTCAAGCACTTGCTCCAACACAGCGCCAATGGCGTAGTCGGAAGCGTCGGTGCGCAGGACGAACCCTCGGTCGGGATCCACGAGGTGCAGACCCACTGCGGATAGCAGCGCCTGCTTCATCCCCTCAAAGGCACGGTCGGACTCTTCAGTCCAGACCAGAGCCTTCTTGGACCCCTTCTTGGTCTCCTCTCGGTTGCCCTTGAGCATGGTCGTCATGGGGGCTGCATACTCGGCATACATTTTGATATACCCCGAGTAGTAATTGCAGAACCCCAAGTACGCCCGTAGCTCAGAGACCGTCTTGGGCTTTTCCCAGTGCTCAATCGCAGCCACCTTGCCAGGTATGGGCTTTCGCTGCCCGTTCCCGACCACATGGCCAGCGAAGACCACCTCGCTTACCGCAATGGTGGCCTTGTCACTGCTGCCCGTGAGTTTGTGCCGAACCAGAAGGTCCAGCACCCGAGTGACGTCCCTCTCGTGTGCCTCCAGGAGCTCCTCGTAGCTCATGCTGGGGTCCCCGGACGCGATGATCACGTCGTCCACGAAGGGGTCCGCACAGTCGCGCACCGGCTCAAGCAGGTTCTCCAGCATCCGCTGAAAAGCCGCATTGCCGTTGGTGACGCCCATGGGCATCACCTTCCACTGGAGAGGTCCAAGTGGAGTGCTCATGGCTGTGCAGGCACGGGACTCTTCGGCGAGAGGCATCTGATGATAACCATGTTTCAGGTCAATCACCGTGAAGATCCTCCGCCGGTGTTGCTTTTGCAGCATGTCCTCAATGAGGGGCAGCGTATAGCTGTCGTGCTGCGTTTGGGCGTTCAGGCCGCGGTAGTCGACCACGAGCCGCCACTCACCGGCAACCTTCTTGGGGACGACGAAGCAAGGAGAGGCCCATTCGGAGTGGCACGGCTCAAGCCAGCCTCTCTGGATGAAGTCACGGAGGATCTTCTCCATGGCCTCTTTCCTCTCGCCCCTCAGGGCAAACTCCCGGTGACGATACACACGGGGGTTCTGCTTCAGTCGTATCTTGGCCTCGCCATACGGTCCACGCACCGGTGGGGGGAACACAGGCTTGCCGCTGAAGAAGGTCTCGCCATACTTCTGCTTCAGCCTGGCCCTCAACGCCTGGATCTTGGGGCAGTCATCGGACTCCGCCTTGGCTTTTCCGGGCACTTGAACCACGGAGCTTACTTGAGGGGTAGCTACTCCGCTCGCTTTCGGCTCAGGTGGTCTTCCCAGGTGGCCCAAAGGGCCATCTCTGGTCTTGCCTCGGAACAGATCGCCGTAGGTGGGTGGGTTACCGCCAGGCGGCTCGTCTTGGCTGGACATGTGATCCAGCACCCTCTGTACGAAGGTATTCCCGTCATAGGAACCAGAGACGATTGAGTCCACTTCCCACCAGGCTTTGTCCTGGCCCTTGCCCTCACGCTGGTTTCCCCAGTCGTGAAAGGGCTGATCCATATACCCCTGAACCAGATCGCACTCCTCTTCAGTGAGGGGGTCTTCGGAGTCCGATTCTTCGATGTCAACAGGGGGAACCGCAAAGCATTGCCGCCAGGGCTCTGCTATGATGCGGTTGACACACACAAAGTCCGTGGTGTCGGCCTGATCAAGGCCCCCATCCACATAGTGGAATTCCGTTGGCCATCTCTGGGGTGGCATGGGCTGTCCCTTAGCGTCCTGATAGACACTCTCTCCAGCCGGTAGGACGACCTTGTTTAAGGTCATGTTGGTCAATGAGGCTACCCAATGTCGGGTACTTTCCTCCTCGGTGCATCCCATAGGAACAACCAGCACTGCCTTGGAGCGGTCCTTGCGAATCTTCGCTATCGCTCTTGGAATGTCCCAACGGGGGCAATGGATCCACATCAATCCCTGATGCGGACCCCAGTGCTTCTTCCACGCGGAGTCCTGGGCGCTCCAGTACTTCTCACATACCCGCAGATGGGCGGAGGTTCCTGAAGAGAACGCATCCAGGGCCAGATCCGACGCTCCCAGGTCCGCGACCACTCGGTACGCCACTTCCGGCCTTACGCCGTACTCCTGGTTCGCTGGCCCAGTGGGCTCAGTGTCCAGCGCGGCCACTTCGAGCTGATTGCGTTCGGGGTGGATCCATTGGCATTCCACATGGTGCTCAGGTGACGAAAGCCACGAGAGCTGGTCGTCCTGGTACAGGGTCATGGAGGCCTGGGCCGGGAGGACGCCGGAGTCCGTCTCCATCATGAAGTCGTACCCGACGATCATGTCCCAGTCCATCTCGGCCTCGTAGAAGCTACCGTGCAGGAGGATTTCCTTGCCGAGGTCTGGGCGGCTCAGCTCACGATGGTTCACGAACTGCAGCCCAATGGCCGCTTCCTTCGTGCCTCCCACCATGTACTGGCCGTTCGCCACCTTCAGCCTGACAGGCTTCCGGCTGTCGGTCAGACACTCTGGTGGAAGTAGGCCAGCCTTGACCAAGCTGACTTGAGCTCCCGTGTCGACCAACACGTCGAAAACCTTTTCCACTTCCCCGCATAGGGCACGGACCTTAAGATGCAACTGCCGCTCGCGACCGACACGGCGCACGGCGTGCAAACTCAGGATCTCCGGCCGTTCCAGAAGCTCAACAAGCGACTGGTGCAGGTCGTGGACAATGGGCTCAGGCTGCCCATCTGCAGCATCCAGCTGCGGTCCGGGTGATCCTCCGATACTCTCGGATAGATCCTGTAGTACATCAAACACGTTCTTGGTCGCGAAGGACGGACGGGTGCAAGGGTTCGTGCCTTCACTTGCCCTCACCCCGCCTCCGCGACTGGGCGCCAGACCGGGCCTTCCGCCCGCGGCAGTCCCCTTGTGCTTATCGACTCCCGACTGGGATGGATCGGCGCTTCCCACGTCACCATCCTGCGACCGCCCTAGCTGGGGCCCTTGGCTGCAGGGGCTCCGCTAGGGGGCGTCGGTTGTGGAATAGGGGGTGTTCTCCTCGGCCTCAACGTCGTTGATGCCCTTCTTTCTTCCACCTTTACCTCCTCCTTTACCCTTCTTGTCCTTGTCCTTGTTCTGGTCATTCTGGTTGTTCTCCTTGTTCTTGTTGTCCGACCTGGGGACCCAGTTCCGCTTGATCTCCTGGATCTCCTTGGCCAACTCGGTTCCCACCGACGACATCAGCTTGGCCAGCTCGTCCTTGTCCACCTCCATCCTGGTTTCCCGGATACCCGCGGGCGCACGCTTCTTCGACCCGTGCGCCTTCTTGTAAGCCTCCGTGTCGGCCTTGTGGACGGGGCATGTTCGGTGGTCATGGTTGAAGCCTTTCTTCCTCCCATAACACACGAAACAGCCCTGAGGGTGAGCTCGTATGAACTCCCCAAAGGACAGCGGAGGGTCGCCAATACGGCGAGGGTCCCTCTTCTCCTGCTTCTTCCAACCTTGCTGCAGGGGCTTCCAGTTTCCCGGCTTGCTCCCCGCGCTCAGGTTCCTGGCCACGAAGGCACAGACGGCCACTTCGGCGGGCTCATCGTCGTCGTCATCGTCGACGAGAGTCTCATCGCCGCCGGCTCC
This sequence comes from Eutreptiella sp. 'Long Island Sound 2002', assembly GCA_964036045.1. Taxonomy (NCBI): domain Eukaryota; phylum Euglenozoa; class Euglenophyceae; order Eutreptiales; family Eutreptiaceae; genus Eutreptiella; species Eutreptiella sp. 'Long Island Sound 2002'. Next base: position 4,090,486 of record OZ038381.1, read on the forward strand.
CGCTGGGTCCATGGCATCTTCCCCGCCAGGTCCCTCGCCAACGTAGTTGACGTCGCGGTCGCCGGGCCTCAACCCGCGGGTGTGGTGGAGGTTTCGGTACTCCTTGAGTACTTCCTCGCCAACCCACTCCAGGATCTCGTCGCAGCTCATCCGCGCCGGGATGGGCTGCAGACGGATGGTCTGGCCGCTCAACTCACAATCGTCAAGGTGCCACATCGCGGTCTTCTCGCGATCGCCCGAGACGGTGATGAGAAGAGCGTTCCGCAGGGAGTGCCGTTTGACATCCCGGGCCACGTGCTTCTTCGCCCAAGACACCACGTTCGTATGATACTCCTTGGGGAGCATCATCTTGACCGTGTGGTTGGACTTGGCCCTCTTGGATTCCTCCTTGGTGACCCTCTTGATCCATGCTTCCGGCAGCATGGAGAGCAGGCGAGCCTGCTCGTCACCCTCGTTCCAATCCTCCACATTGCGGCGGAAGAGGGTGTATTTCCCTCGGAAGTCACGCCAGTCCCGTAGGCGGATCTCCCGTCCATCATGCTCAAGCTTGATGGACTTCCAGCGCTTGGCAGCCACCTGCGGAGCGTCCACCCGCTCCTGCTCGTTGAGCCACTTCTTGGCGTCCTTGAGGGTCTTGATTTTCCCCTCCTTGGTCGCCACGAAGTATAGCTCGCCGAGCACTTCCGGCAGGCGGTACCTGAACCGTTTGAAGACATATCTCTCCGCATCCGCGGGAGGTAGGTCCTCAGTGACGGTCAGCCCCCAATCGTCCAGCTTCTCCAAGAAGCGGTCGAGGTTGAGGGGGTTGCCATCGTACATGGGGGGCTTGATGTCCTTCAAGTCTTCCCACACGGCGGCGTCCGCGGCCTTAGAGACCATGAACGCCGGCCGCGAGGTCGACCGAGGTTCCCATCGGCCTCGCCCACGGACTCCCACGGCCGCCACGTCCATCTCCTCCATGGAGTCCCTGTGGCTACGCCGCGGTTCCTCCACGTACGCTGAACCAAAATGTTCACGCCGTACTGCATCCATGTACGCATCCTCATCACGGCGCCGGCGGCTGCGTTCAGCGGCCTCCCGTCGTACACCACGCGGCGGGCTGATGTCGAACTCCTCCAGGTCCAGGTCCAGGTCCAGGTCCTCACCTTCGCCGACATCCCACTCCACGTCTCCTCTGGGGACCTCATCCCTGAGTCCACCATAACGTCCTCCAGCCCTGGGGATTGGCGCCGGGGCTGGTGCCGGGCGTCGGGGGCGTACAGGCGTCCGCGGTGGGGCACGGCGGTTGTGGTAGTCCGCGCTGAGCCACTCATCGCGCCATTCCTCACTGCCACTGCCGGGCGGCACGCGATCGTTGCGGCGGCCCGCGCTGTGGTGAGAGGGGGCGGTGAGAGAGGGGGCACTGGCGCTGGGGCGACTCCTGGGGGCTCCGCCGGGGGCGTGGGGTCTGCCTGGACCTGGTCCGGGTCCCCAGCCGTCGTCCGACGAGCCAGACTCCAGGGGTGGGTGGTCGCTGCCGACCCTCCCACGGGCTTCCAGCGCATCCAGCCTCTCCTGCAGGCCGCTGACGACGTTGGTCAGCGACTTGGTCTCGGCCCTGGCGATGTCCAGGTCCCTCTGCGCGCGCGCGGCGACCCCGGAGATCCGAGCCATCTCGACCTTGCCCGTGTCTACCTCGCACTCGAGGGCAAAGACCCTCCTGCGGAGGTAGACAATCCACCGCCAGGTGGTGTCCGGGTCGCCGTTCCCTGGTGGGTCGTCGGGGTCCCCAGGGGGTCCTCCAGGAGGGCCTCCGCCGGGTCCGCCCGGTCCAGGGGGTCCTCCCCCGCCCGGTGGTCCGCCTCCAGGGGGTCCACTCGGTGGGCGTCCTCCAGGGGGTCCTGATGGTCCTCCGCCAGGGGGTCCCGGTGGGTCTCCGCCGGGTCGCCTCGGTGGGTCCGAGGATGGGCGCTTCCTCGTGATGCCGAACTCCATGTCGTCATCCTCGTCCATGTCGCCCCACCTGGGCGTCTCGGTCACGGAGGACTCCGAGCTCCGGTAGGGAGGAGGGGGATCCTCATCCTCACCTTCCATGGGGACGTCTCCGCCACTTCCGCCCGTCCAAGCCACCACTTGGCGATGTTGACGGCCTCGTTCATCCCCGTCACTGGCGGTGAAGAAGGGGTCACTGTCCTGGGGGTGCCCACCCGCTGGCCTCCGCGGCCTCTCGGGGGTCTTCCCCTTGCCCTTCCTCCGCCGACGGGCGGTGGTGCCACCGCTCCCACTGCTGCCCGTGTCGGCCTCATCCAGCTTCATCCTGGAGGAGGCGTCCCCTTCGAAAAGCCTTCGAAGGGTCTCCACTCGCGATCCTCCCGGGGGAGTCTCGTGGCGGAGTTTGGCCTCTGCCTCCTCCATTGCGGCGGCGGTGGCTGCGGCAGCTCGCGCTTCGGCTTCTTCCCGAGCACGAGCCGCCTCGGCTTCCCGGGCCTGCAGCAGCTGCGCCTTCTGCGCCTCCAACGCCGCCAGCTCCGCCTCCGTCTTGGCCTTCTCCTCAGCGACCTTCCGTCGCGCGGCCTCGATGGCTTCCTTCTTGGCGGCGTCCTCCTGGGCCTTAGCCGTCGCTTCGGCGTGGGCCCTTTCCTCCGCCTCCTTCTTTGCCCTCCCTTGGGCAAGCGCCTCTTCCAGCGCCTTCACCTCGGCCTCCTTGCAGGCAATGGCCTCCTGCGTCAGGCGGGCTTCCTCGTCGGCTGCCGCCAACTCACCGTTGACCTGGGCAGTTGCTGCACTATGGGCGGCTACGGCCGTGAGTCCGGCCGCAATGGCCGCCACGGTCTGAGCGTGGATGGCCATGCCATGCGCCCACTGCGCAGCCTCCTCCTGGGCGATGCCGGTGGCGCCCTCCACGGCAGCGCTGTACTGCCTGGCCCGTTGCCGGGCAACCCGACGGTTGCAGGGCACCCCACAGGCGCGCTCACATGCGCGCGCCACGTCCCTTTCGGGAGCGACGCTGCTGCTGGAGCTGGCCTGGTCGGCCGGCATCCTCCCGCGGTGGGCCGACTCCACGTCGCTGCTGGGGCCTGCTGGGGCCTGCCGGGCCCTCAGGAGCAGCGGACGGGACTTGCCCTGGGTCTGCTTGGCGACTTGGATGTAGTCGCCAAGGGTGGTGGAGCCGGGGTGGTGACCACCATTGGCCCGTGGGGGATTGGGGGCTGGGGTTCCGCCCTTGGCGCCTTGGGCGGCTTCGGCGGCCAGGGACTCCTGGTACTCCCGCCACTTCCGGTCCCTCTTCCTGTCCCCGGCGGACCGCTTCTCCGTCCCCGGAGACGCGCTGCTGCTGCCCTGCAGCCTGCGCTCGCTCCCCGGTTCCGGGAACTTCCTCTCGATCAAGTCCCACAGGGAGACGTTGATCGAGGCGCCCGACGGGTAGGCGTTGGGGTCCTCGTCCTCCTCAATCCCGTCGGGGCGCAGCCCTTCGCCGGGCCTGTCCGGCCGGGTCCACGTCCATCAGCGCTTGCGGCGGAAGCGGTACTCGTACCCTTCCGCCCGCAGCCACTCCTCCACTGCCCGCAGGCGGTCCTCCCCCATGTCCTCGCGGAGCTCGAAGCTCCCGGGCATGCCGCCTTCGCACTGGGGATTGCTGTAGCGGTACTGCTGGTCCCACAGCAGTCCGCTCAGCAGGCGCGCCACATGGGGGTGGGGCTGCGGCCACCTCCGACCCGCTTCTTGCCAATTCACCATGGCAGCGGGGGCGTAGTTGATCTTGAGGTCCTTGACGTGCACTCGTTCAACTCAACGAACTGGTTGTGGTTGTTGAGGAGGGTGCTGTAGCACTGGGTTGGGCGTGCGGCTGGTGCTGGTCAGCCGGTGGTTGTGGAGGTGGTTGACGCGGCCTTGCTGGTCGGCCGATGGGACTCCGGGTCGGCCGATGGGGCTGATGCAGGAGTCCTGGTCTGTGCACCTCTTTCACGGCTGCTGCGCGGTCAGGGCGGTGCTCTTGACGGCGCTGCGGGCTCCGTGACGAACTCGGCGCTGTCGCTGAGTGGCGCTGCGAGCTGCTGCGCTGCGCTGCGAGACGCTGCGCTGCGCTGCGAGCTACGAGCTGCGCCGCGCTGCTGCGACGCGCTGCTCGGGGTTGGTGGCCCCGAGTGGCACGCGAGGGTTGGGTAACCCCGCGGCGGTGAAACGCTTTTGACGCGTTCCCGTGGGGGGCCGGCCACGGGACGCTGCGGTGACACGCACAGGTGAGCAGGCAGGCAAGGCACTACGCTCACAAGGGCATCAATACGCCTGTGTCATGTGACAAAGCGTTTCAGAATCCTTGCCACTCTGCAAAGAGGGAACGAAAGTATGTACAGCAACACATCAGGATATGTACACATGGGGTTAAGACTGGACTGGGGTAAGGGCATCACAGGACCATAGACACTCAGTCCCAACTCATATCCCATTCCCAGGTCCGACCCTCTCAGTGGCTGACGGGGGCGGGGGCTCAAACACAACCCATGCCCTGCTCAGTCCGGACCCTGAAACCCTGCCAATGGGAGAGGTGTCCCGCCCAGCCACAGGCGAGTTCCTGGGAACCAAGGGGCTCCAAGGCCAACCGACAGTGGCTCCCTATGCTCCCTTAACAGCAGGTCCCAACTCCTCTCTGAGCCAGAGATATGGCCCCGCCATTATCACCCAGGAGTTGGTAGCTGAAAATGGGCTGTTTCAGCCCAAACTGAAATTAACTCAAAAATCCCCAAAATTGACCCCTCGTCCGGACCCGCCAGAGGTAGGGACGAGGCAACTGACCCTATGCCCTTCGAGTACGAACTCCCTGGAGCCCTCACCCAACCTGGTTCCCTCTGAGGTCCCGGCATCAGGGCAACACGGATGAGTCAAGTGGGGTCATGATGCCAAAATCACCAAAATTGGCGTCATTCGCACGCGTGGCTCGCCCGGCCAAGGTAAGGCCAATGGCTCACAGGGTAGGAGGCAGGACCTAGGACTTATGTCTGAGTGTACAACTTGGATTTAGGTTCGGGCTCCCTATGGGCTTAGAGAAATGGGGCCGCCAATTGACCACACGGAAGGGGGAAATTGGGGTCCCAAAATTGGGTCATTTTGGCTGCCTGAAATGAGCCAAAATTCCGTGTGCTCCCAATAGTATATCTCCACGCCGGCTTGGAGATCGGATCCACCATTCCATACGTGATCCACCGGGAGTCCAACTGAGACTCCCATGCCCTTGGCTCTCAAAGATCTCCATGCCACTCGGCGTGGTGACGATCCCAATTGGGTCCACAAATGCAAAAATGGCAAAATTGCCCATACTTAATTTGGCCTAGCGCCTTAACGAAGGCAGCTCCGCTTCGCCCACGTGGTGTGTGGACCATGGGGACCATTACCCATAACACCCATGTCATATATGGTCCATTGGTCCATGCGTCCGGCGTGCACGAGGGTTAGAACATAGTGCACGGCGGGCAGCAAAAGTGGAAAAATGCTCAAAATGGCCAAAATTGCGCACACTCATGGTTAGGGCAAATGAGGCACATGCCCGACTCGGACCGGAGTGTGCCATAGGATTGGTATCAAGTCATATATGTCCAACATATCCTTGGGGCGTCGCCCAACTCCTCCGGTATTGGGAATGGCAGGGTCGCCAAGTGAGCCCATGATTTGGGATAGTCCCAAATCGCCAACATGGCGGCCACGGTATGCCAAGCCTAAGAGGAGTTATTCGCCGGGTCCAAGATATGTTGGCTACCGAAGTATGTACCCTCATAACATACTTGGGTCATGATGTCAATTCAGCGCAACGTTGAGATACACGGTCGCCACTTGACATCATGACGAGCCAAAAATGGCAAGATTGGCACAATGACACACAAAAGTGCCTTGAAAGGTCTACAATTATATTATAATATCTCCGGCTTGGATCGTGCAATCACTTAATCCTTCTAAACACAATGACTTGACACCAATGACCTTTGATCCCACATATGTGCTCCACTTGGGGCGCCTTGAAAGGTTACGAGCGCTGCTTCCCAAGTGGGCACATGAAAATATGGAAAATTGCAAAATACACACCTTGCTCCCAACGCATCGCTTCGGGTTCACCACACAAGCTTCCCTTCACGAAGGTTAGGCTTGCAATTGACCGTGGGGAGTATGGAGAAGGGGCTTGCACAATATGAGGTCCATTGGCGGGCTTGGCTTGGAGTAATGGACCCGCCAAATGGGCACACAACACAACACATGGCACATACCACATATTGCCCAAAAATGTAGCTCCCACCACGATATGTCATGCCCCTCCAAGGGCATATCTTTGTGTCAATCGCTCATAGGAACTCAAGGAGAGTTCCTATGCAACACCAACACTTGCGCGCTACACTCGAAAGTTATCTTAACGCACGCAATATCATGGCCAATGAGTTGTAACGCAAACTCTACCCTCTTGACCATGATCCATTACACTAGCGCGCACGTGTGGAGACGCAAGGCATATAATGCTTCCTAAATTACGTCGGGAGTATTGTGAATACATCCCACGTTTCCTTATCGTCAATACTCGCAAGCAACACGAGATATGACCTTCACAAGTGGCCTCACGAATTAACTTTGTTTTGCCCATATCTTTAAGACAAATGGAGGGCAGGATAAAAGGGAAGTTGATTCGTGCATACGGAAGCACGTAGGTCCACTCGAAAGAGGTCAAATCAAGTGCGGGGATGTCGAAGTCGAAAATCCGATTTCGACATCCTGAAAAATTCGGATTAAGGTTGCGAGTATTAATTATGAAAATTGCGGAAGCATCCATGCAGTTCCTGGCGACTTTGGAGCCTTCGTGACGGATAGCGTTAAAATTTCCATTATAAACAGTTAAACTGGCGGTTACGGTAAAGTCGCGAACCAACCGCCAGCAGTCAAAGCAGTGAGTATCGGAACGGAAGCATAAAAATTGACGGAAACAATATGAAAATAAAACCCTGTTGATTCCTGATATTCTGATACACAAATCTCCGCTGGCGGTGCATCGGTTGCCGATGCGGGGCTTCACGGCACGGAACACGCCGTGCATGGGGTTAGTGGACCGGAGACCGGTTGTATGCCGTAACCTGGCCATGGGGTTCTGGGTACCGCTTCACTAAGATGGGTCGGGGTGTGTTGATTGGGCAATGGCCTGTGCCGCCCGAGGGGTGGGGCACCTGCAGCGGCTTTCTTCTCCGCCTCCAGCTTGGCTGCCTCGTCTGCAGCGGCTTTCTTCTCGGCCTCCAGCTTGGCTGCCTCGTCTGCAGCGGCTTTGTTCTCGGCCTCCAGCTTGGCTGCCTCGTCTGCAGCGGCTTTGTTCTCGGCCTCCAGCTTGGCTGCCTCGTCTGCAGCGGCTTTCTTCTCGGCCTCCAGCTTGGCTGCCTCGTCTGCAGCGGCTTTGTTCTCGGCCTCCAGCTTGGCTGCCTTGTCTGCAGCGGCTTTGTTCTCGGCCTCCAGCTTGGCTGCCTCGTCTGCAGCGGCTTTCTTCTCGGCCTCCAGCTTGGCTGCCTTGTCTGCAGCGGCTTTCTTCTCGGCCTCCAGCTTGGCTGCCTTGTCTGCAGCACGAGGAACAGATGGATGGGGCAGGGGGTTGCATGGGTGATGGCACAGCAAGCGGAGGAGGAGGGCGGACGGGGGTCGGGGAGTATACGACGCAGAGGGTAAACCAATAGTCAGGGGGTAGCCTATCAAGTTCGTGCATCAGAGGCCCTTGGTAAATCAATAGTCAGGGGGTAGCCTATCAAGTTCGTGCATCAGAGGCCCCCGGTAAATCAATAGTCAGGGGGTAGCCTATCAAGTTCGTGCATCAGAGGCCCTGGGTAAATCAATAATCAGGGGGTAGCCTATCAAGTTCGTGCATCAGAGGCCCCCGGTAAATCAATAGTCAGGGGGTAGCCTATCAAGTTCGTGCATCAGAGGCCCTGGGTAAACCAATAGTCAGGGGGTGGCCTATCAAGCTCGTGCATCAGAGGCCCCCGGTAAATCAATAGTTACGGGCAGGCCTATCAAGTTCGTGCATCAGAGGCCCTGGGTAAACCAATAGTCAGGGGGTAGCCTATCAAGTTCGTGCATCAGAGGCCCCTGGCAAATCCATAGTCAGGGGGTAGCCTATCAAGTTCGTGCATCAGAGGCCCCTGGCAAATCAATAGTCAGGGGGTAGCCTATCAAGTTCGTGCATCAGAGGCCCCCGGTAAGTCAATAGTCAGGGGGTAGCCTATCAAGTTCGTGCATCAGAGGCCCCCGGTAAGTCAATAGTCAGGGGGTAGCCTATCAAGTTCGTGCATCAGAAGTGCCTTTGGAACTGTTGATGTGTTGACCAGGATCGCGGTGGTGGTAATGGGTGGTGACTGTGGGACTCGTCAGATGGCGGGTGCGAGAGGGGCTAAGATGGGTCGGGGTGTGTTGATTGGGCAATGGCCTGTGCCGCCCGAGGGGTGAAGCACCTGCAGCGGCTTTCTTCTCTGCCTCCAGCTTGGCTGCCTCGTCTGCAGCGGCTTTCTTCTCCGCCTCCAGCTTGGCTGCCTTGTCTGCAGCGGCTTTGTTCTCGGCCTCCAGCTTGGCTGCCTCGTCTGCAGCGGCTTTCTTCTCGGCCTCCAGCTTGGCTGCCTCGTCTGCAGCACGAGGAACAGATGGATGGGACAGGGGGTTGCATGGGTGATGGCACAGCAAGCGGAGGAGGAGGGCGGACGGGGGTCGGGGAGTATACGACGCAGAGGGTAAACCAAAAGTCAGGGGGTAGCCTATCAAGTTCGTGCATCAGAGGCCGCTGGCAAATCAATAGTCAGGGGGTAGCCTATCAAGTTCGTGCATCAGAGGCCCTTGGTAAATCAATAGTCAGGGGGTAGCCTATCAAGTTCGTGCATTAGAGGCCCCCGGTAAATCAATAGTCAGGGGGTGGTTTATCAAGTTCGTGCATCAGAGGCCCTGGGTAAACCAATAGTCAGGGGGTGGCCTATCAAGTTCGTGCATCAGAGGCCCCCGGTAAATCAATAGTTACGGGCAGGCCTATCAAGTTCGTGCATCAGAGGCCCTGGGTAAACCAATAGTCAGGGGGTAGCCTATCAAGTTCGTGCATCAGAGGCCGCTGGCAAATCAATAGTCAGGGGGTAGCCTATCAAGTTCGTGCATCAGAGGCCCCCGGTAAATCAATAGTCAGGGGGTAGCCTATCAAGTTCGTGCATCAGAGGCCCTGGGTAAACCAATAATCAGGGCCTCTGATGCACGAACTTGATAGGCTACCCCCTGACTATTGATTTGCCAGGGGCCTCTGATGCACGAACTTGATAGGCCACCCTTTGACTATTGACTTACCAAGGGCCTCTGATGCACGAACTTGATAGGCCACCCCCTGACTATTGACTTACCAAGGGCCTCTGATGCACGAACTTGATAGGCTACCCCCTGACTATTGATTTACCGGGGGCCTCTGGTGCACGAACTTGATAGGCTCCCATGGTGAGGCGTAGTAATGTAGTGTCACAATGTAGTGTCGTGCAATTCCTGGCAAACCTGCAGGGAGTTCTTGTGGCAATTCCTGCTCCGTCTCTTCTCCTCTTGCTTCCTCTCCGGCTGGTGCTGGTGCTCCTTCTGCCGCTTCTCCTCCCGCTTCTTCCGCAGCGGCGACTTCCTCCGCTGCTCCTCCTTCCGCTGCCTCCACACCTTCCACGTTGCCTGCTTCCGGCTCTCTTGGCTCCTCCGTCTTTGGCACTGTAGGCGACGATGGGAGGACTGCTGCTGGCATGCATCGGCGAGACGCTCGCCCAACAGTGATATATCATACCTTCCTCTTCTGCCATCTTCACTTGTTCCTCACGACGGGCAGGCATTGTGGATACTGAAGAAGGGGTTCTAGAATCCGGGAAGAGCGCGTGATCGGGAATTACATCCGTATGCAGCAGACGTACTGTTCTGTGCCAATTACGTAAAATATTCCTAAGGTCTAAGTCGCTTAGTTCTAGCGATAGAGGTGACAAATCAACCTCGCTACCGCGTAAAACAAGGGAAACGACCCACTCTGCACCACAGCACGCAAACACTGCACACGACCAACCATCTGGCTGATGTACACAGTGAAATTTCTTAAGGTTCGGGTCAGTAGAGAATGGCCATGGCTGGTGCTGGTTATGCACCTGCCAATGCCGCTTAAGGAGGTCCCACAGAACGGTTCCACGCTGTTGCCGTTGGGCAGAATTCGGACACAGAGAATCCAGAATCCACACTTCAGGGGACGAGAGCAGATGAAGAAAAATTGCCACCCACCAGTGCCCCTGCTCGCCACAGACCAAAATAAACCAATCGAGGGCAAAGAGGTTTTCCTTCTGTGGCAAGCACTTTTTGCGCCAAAGGGTAACAGGCCAGACCCTTCGCTGGAGGCCGAGTTTCCGATAGAGGAGCAAATTCATGAGTTGCACTCGAATTTCAATCAAATTATCTCCGATCCAACGATCACCCCCCAATTGTTCCGTTATTTCACGGTTTGTCAAGAAAATGCTCAGGACTCTGATGCCATCTACCCCAGATGCAGGGCCCTCGGGAGGAGATGGGGTGTCGTCGGCATCAATATATACCGGGTGAGGAGGTGAGGAGGTTGAAGCTGGCTCAGGGCTAATGGGTCCGTGCAGCGCAGTGGTGCCGGGGTTAGCAGCTTGCATGGGCTCCGGAGATTCCACGTCGGCCATTGATGGCCACCAAACGTGTTCACGCGGCCAAAGAGCAGGGTCATCCCCTAAATCTTCCCCCCGTGGTGCAACGAGGCCGTTCAAATGAGCCTCGTACAGCCGTCGGCTATCCCCACAAAGGACGTCTTTCGCCCCATTGATTCTCTGAATGACACTGATGTCAAACCTCTGAGCCCACAGCACCAGTTTCCGATACCGTTTTTTAACGACGGCCTCATCGGCCCCACGCGGCAGACCTAGCAGTTCATGAGCCCACGGACGGCTCATGTCAAGCTGCTCCAAAACGGGTTGGCGGGCATCGTGGGTATCCTCCCACCCTACTTGTGCCTGCACTCGGGCCCAAAGATCGTCCTTGTTTCGCAAGGAGAGGAAAGAGATTGCTGTCTGGGTGAGCTCGCCCCGCTCTTCGGCCTCCTGGAGGAAAAAATCCTGCACCTTTTTTCGAAAAGGAGAGTCCCCTAAGGATGCGACCCACGTTTCCAATTTTTGGATACAGGCACGGAGTTCTATTTTCTCCGTGCACTTGTGGATCTGTCTCTTTACCTCATCCCAATCTTGGGACAGATCTATATCACCGATACTAGACGGCCCCGATGAAGCCGTCGAAGATTGAGAAGGTTGTGAGGTTTGTTGGCTTGACGTAGGCGTCAAAGTAAGAGGGGTAGAAGGGGTGGGGAGCTCTGGTGAAGAGGACGTTTGGGAGGTGAACTCGCCTAGATCCGGCATGTCCAGATTTGGGGGTGTTTGCGAAATCCCTTCGTCTTCCGCGTCGTCCACCATCACCTCTGCTTCTGGGTCAGGTATGGCCTCGGCTGCAACCGGTTGGTCTGACGGCTGGGATGGGTTAGGCTTCGGGTCAGGCTTTGGGTCAGGCTTCGCGCTTTGGGACTCAGGTTTGGGTGTGGAGATGGGCGCAGAGGTTAGTACTTGGTGCCCACCCTCGGGCGTGAGTGTTTGTACCTCGGCTTGCGAGGCAAAGGAGACGCGCCGCTTCCTGTGCTTTTGTGGGCCAGGCACGCTCCCCATTAAATCCATCAGAGATGGCCCTTCCGCTGCCCTGGCTGCAGCATATGCCGTTGCCTTGGCCTTCTTTTCATCGGAGATTGGTGTCTTCGGTGGCATTCTGGAAGTGCACGTCATGATCCAGGCGATTGGGGTTGAAAGCCGGTGCGTGCATCACAACTGAGGGCTTGGGTTGTCACACACGGAACGCAAAACGTGTCAACCTGTACCAACTCCCTTCAAGCGGAAGTCCACACCCTCCTTCTCAATATGTACACACACACACACACACACATATATATATATGTATGTATGTATGTATACAGATATATATATATATGTGTGTGTGTGTGTGTGTGTGTGTGTCTGTATATATCTATATACATATATATATATATATATATATATATATATATATATATATATACATATATATATATATATATATATATATATATATATATATATGTATATATATATGTATATATATATATATATATATATATATATATATATATAGATGTACATACATGTATTTGTATATATATGTATATATTTCACTTGGAAGGAGTAAATATTCAGTAGGAGAGAGTGGATTTTCACTCGGAGGGAGTATACATACATACATATACATACATACATATATATATATATATATATATATATATATATATATATACATAGATGTACATACATGTATTTGTATATAGGGAGTAGAAATTGAGTAGGAGGGAGTGGATATTCGCTTGGAGGGAGTGGATTTTCACTCGGAGGGAGTGGAAACTGAGCAGGAGGGAGGTGAAATTGAGTAGGAAGGAGTGGATATTCACTTGGAGGGAGTTGAAATTGAGGGGAAGGGAGTGTATTTTCACTTGGAGGGAGTATACAGCAATATATATATATATATGTATATATGTATATATATCTACATACATACATACATACATACATCTACATATATATATACATACATATATATATATATATATATATATATATATATATATGTATATATGTATATATGTATACATATATAGATATATATATATATATATATATATATATATATATATATATGTATGTATGTATGTGTGTGTGTGGATGTGTGTGTATGTATGCGTATATATATATATATATATATATATATCTACATATCTACATCTATATATATATATATATATAAATATATATATAGATGTACATACATGTATATGTATATATATATATATGTATATATTTCACCTGGAGGGAGTAGAAATTGAGTAGAAGGGAGTGGATATTCACTTGGAGGGAGTTGAAATTGAGGGGGAGGGAGTCGATTTGCGCACAGCGCTAAACGCGTTCAAAACAGCGAAGTAAAGGGCAACGCTGGCCAATCACACATCTGTCAGTAATTAATAATAAGTGACAGAGTGATCAGAAGGTGAAATTCGAACTAATTAGAACAACAACATAAAATTCATACCTTTCTGTCAGTTGCGGTGGTTTTTTCAGTTACGCGTGTCGCATGTTCGTGCGCAGTCTTTCGCAGTCTGCTAGGGCCGCAGTCTGCATACCGTCACCGACCCGGGACCCCCCCCTCAGATTGTCGCTCATTGCACCCGCGGCCCACTGCCGCGCTCCCTCCCGTGCGTGCGGTGGGGGAGGGGCCCCGCCGCGCCCAATCGTAAAAAGCCACAATTAAATGGCAGGGAACTTTGCTGCAGGAGAGGAGCTGTTCGGCAACAGTGGGGACCAACGGACCCCACATCGGTGTACTGCAGGCCTGGGCCTACAACGAAGCAGGTTCCGTTTTTGGAAATTGTTGCAGAATTCCAGGATCCAGAAAAAGAATCGCGAAAAATGAATTTTGACGAAATCGGAATCCGACTGCACATTTGTGAACGCCATTGAAAAACGATCCAGATGGCATTTGGAATTTCGAGAAACCGATCCGTTTTGGCCGTTTGGCGAAGGGTTCAAGTTGGGAAAAAAAGGCAATTTTCGAAACGCGGGTCAACTGGCGACAGAAATTGCCGGGCGCTTGTGGCTCATCTGGCCCGAATCAAGCACCATTACCTCCGGCAAGGTCCAAGGGTCGCGGGAAAAAAAAAATTAGGTCCAAACGACCCGGTGGCGCCGAGTTACAGCCGTTGGAGGGAGACCGATTTTGCTAAAAAAGTGCTTTTTCTGAATCGTGGACGTTACGGAATTTGACGCCGCGGGAATACACCGTTGAGGTACATAGCCGCCCCCCGACCGAATCGAAGCTCTATTGTTGCCCTTCAATTTGTACTATGAGGTTTTATCCCTGCTTTCGTATGGTCATGGAACGGGGGCTGTCTTGTAAGGGTTTTTGGCGTATGCTGTCATCATTGAAAACCGGCTGCTATTTTTTTGGTCATCATGGGTCTCCCTCCGAGTGTTAGCGCAAGGAGCCCTGGAACCATCTGCCTTCAAACTCTTTTTATCGAGGTCCTTTGTGGTGCATAGCACGTGTTAGGTAGGTATTTGGGTTGGTGAGGACATATAATGCACGTGATTGGTGCATTGGAGGATTAACATTTTGCTATTTTTTGAAGTTGCACATTGGCGTGTGCTGGGCGGCATTTGGACATGTTATGGAGTTAGGTCTCAGGACGTAGCTCACAACGATCTTTGAGAGATGTGGAACAGAATGACCACGGGGTAGTATTCGGAAGCTTCAAAGGTGCGCCGCGAAAATTACGGCAAAAAGTACTTTTTTTGTGTGACAGCTTGAGGTTGTTTTCACATATTTTACAGAGATTGTTGAAAATTTCTCTTCTGTGATGACGTGGAGTTTGCCCGTGGACCAAAGCGAGCATGGCTCGGCACGGGGGACCAAAAGAACTGAGAATGCATGGTCAGCCACGCGGTCAAGTGCTACCATCAGGTCGGCTTCTGAGTTGGAGGTTTTCAGAAATTTATAGTAACTTACAGGGTATAAGCTTTGGAGCATGCATCTAGGGATGACCCATTGCGCAGTAACCATGCGGGCCGGTTGAAAGCGAAAAGGACGTACTAGGAACCAACGGGGTCTTGCTGTTGCCAAGTGTTAAAGGTGCGACAAAATGAACATTTGATGCTCTGCAGAAAAAATCATTTGCGAATCCGATTTTTCATGCCTCATTTTGCAAACATCATGGTCACCGAAATATAGATCCTCCTCCAAACCGGAGAGTTGATTGATTGCACGTAAACAAAGGCTGGACATATGTTGTATGACTCGACGGCTGCTTGGAGTGGTCTTGCGTAGGAGCTTTCGGCACGATAAGTTCGGCGATTGAAACAAAATGAGTGTACAAATTATGTAGAAGTCTGGACCAATGACGGCAAAAAAAAAACATCCCTAGGCTTGGGGAGGGGGAGCGTAGCGAGACCTTCCCAAGCCTAGCCGAAGCACTAATGTCAAAGGTGGCCCAAAAAAATTTATTCCATTGCATTTGATTTGGCTAGAACCATTTGCGCAAGTGTATGTGAAAGTATAGAAGAACTTAGATCTTGTTGATGAGTTGATTTTGTTAATGCGCATACACGTCGGAGCAAGTGTACAAATTATTAAAATACTACATAACCACGGGATGGAAGTCGACAACTTTGTTATAGCTATGTTTGACTCTAACCAATCATCTTTAGTTGTAGAGCGACATTGTGGCCGTACAAAACATTGGAAAGGCTTTTTGTTTGAATGTATACATTGATGTTGAACAATGTGTAGCTATGTCATTACTCCAATGTAGATATGAATGAAAAGGAAAGCAAGCATGGTAGGATGCTTTGTTGCTTTGGTTTTGCAAACCTACCGGAAACAGAATCATTTTGATGTTCCATGGCTGTATTGATGCATATTGCTGTATCACTTTGTGTGTGCACGTCTTGCAGCGGGTGGGCGGGCCGGGCGAACCACGGCTTGTTGCTTATGCGCGACAGCGCGCTGGTAGATGCGGCGGCTGGGAGAGGGCCCCGGCCGCCACGGACCACTGAACCATCTGTATAGAAGTGCGTACCCCCTCCTGGAGCAAGTGGGGTAGATTTTTTGGGTCTGAAAGGCAACGAAAATATGCAACAGACTCGGAATCCAAATCCGCACAAACTGATGTGACGGGAAAATCGTAAAATTGCTACTAAAAATCGACTTTTTAGCAGCAGGCAAATTCCGACTATCGCGCCGGTCGAACCGTCGATATTTTTCGAACCGTCGAAAATTGAATCTCATTGTCCGAATTTGAACATAATTAATTTGACATAAGCAATAATTGATTCCTTATTCACATCTTCACAACTGATGAGCAACATGTATTCGTTGGTTTCAGCTTCAGAGTTAAGAAAAAATCAACTCATCGGTTCCAATCTTGTAGAAACGGAAAAAATTTCCGAGAATGGAAAATGTTGCACGAAGGGTATGAAATTTCTTGTTATTCATTCAATCGGTTTGTTATGGTAATTTCGCATGGCGGTTGTGCGATGCACTGAGCACTTTGAAATGCAAAAGCAAACCTTTGCATGGTTTTGGATTCTGCACATTGCCAAAATACAAATGATGTCACCTTTAGCATTGTTTTGCGACATCGAAGTGTGTTACAACATTCTTACAATTTTTCGTACCATTGTACATTGTAATGTAAAGGTGCAAAAGGCTAGAAGTCGTCTAGTAATCGTAGTTCCGCTCCGAGCAATCAAATATTCTTCATTCAGGCATTCAGGTGCAAGTATAACAAAGCCACTAGAGTAAAAACTATCGAACATCGAAGCCATCGAGCAGCAAGGAGAACAATCAAGGATAGACCTGTGTTTTAGGAACCTTTTGTTAGAAAAAAAGTGAAACGCTCGAAATCTTGGTTAAAATGATATTATGTCTTTGTTTATGTTTCCATTATCTTTTTGTATGTGCACTAGCTGTTTCAAACAACCTACTATCGCATGCAAAGCTATGATACGTGACTTGGGCACAAAAAAATAAATATTGTAGGCAGAAATATCCAAAGTAGGAAATGTAGGTCGCCAAAGACCGTTTTTGGGACAATGTTTGTTGTTTCTGGATTTCATGCTCAAAAAGTAGACTCAATGCTTACCCATATGGCAGAGTTGAGGATGGAGACCTAGCCCATTGAAAATCTCTGCATGGGAGCCGAAGACAATGCAAAGGTTAATTTGGTATTTTTAAACGTGCTTGTAGCAAAAGGCAAAGCATTGGTGAAAATTACAAGTTTTCTTTGGCAACTACAGTGCTACAAATGTGGGTTTTCATCGAGGCTCGTACGTTTGTTACTAAACTCCTTCTTCAGCTAGCAAGGCAGCAGACACATATAGATAGCAAAGATGGAGCCGGTTGGGGGGGCGTAAAGAGCAATCGGTCACTACTACCATAATGCCGAGGGCAAATGAGTTGCGCTTTGCTGAAAAAATGCAGTTTCGCTGTTTTTTGTAGCCTTCAATCGGAAACATGGTGTCGAAACATGTTGTCTTTTCCACGGCAAAGTAAGGTAGGTCATTGTATCAAAGTGTGCAAAACGGAGTTACGAAACATTGCATTCAGATCGTTGAACTTCATGTTTGCCAAAGTAGGGTTGTTTTGAACAATTTTGAACCGCGAAACAGCTATTTTTTCAATATTTTTATCGTTTTTGCACATTTTGAGCCCAGAAGAGAGGCCTGTCTGAGACCAAACGATGAAAGCATATGCTAGGCTTGGTTGGGGGGGCGCGTAGCGTCCCGGCAACCAAGCCTAGCCATGTAACATGCATCAAACCTATCTTTTTTTCTTAGAATTGCTTAATGTATGAAGTAACCATGCCTATACATATGTACAGGGGTCGCATACTTCAATGTTGCCTTCATTTTCTTCATCTTCTTCATCTACATAAAATTTTTCATCCTTAGTGTCGGTTTTACACTTTAAACAATCTTGCTGGCTAACTAGAGTCACATACATGCATAGAAAAAAATTGCTTCTATTCACGAAGGTTACAATTGTCTAGGGCTGCCTTTCTAATCGATGCTTCTGAGCTAGGACTCAGCTTTGATGCATTTGCCTGATTACGCTAGTAGGTAGGCTATACCTCGTTTAGATGGTGTTGCATGCATTGTGAGCATGGACTCTTTTTTTATAACTGTACCCCTAGGCTTAGCTACAAAATCCTTCATGGTTCCACCGAGAATGATTCGAGCCTGCTTCTCCCCTTCCGCCCTCCCTTGTTCTCCCCCCCCGGTAAAGCTCGAAACTGTGCGAATTTTCATTCGAAAATTCAATCCTATACTCGTGAAGTGTTCAATCGCATGAATCAATAATCAGACGGGCGTCTTTTGGTTTGATCCACGTGATCCCGGTTTAGAACTGCCAGTGTTTGTGCAACTTAAATAAAGTAGGTAGGCAGGTGCTACGATGTCTTGGGTGCTCTGCGGTGCATTTGTCAGTTTGCGGGTGCATTTGTCAGTTTGCGGCTTTGTCGGCATGGTAGTGGTTCCCTCACCTTGAGACATTCCCCTTATCTTGGCTCATCTTGTCCCGTGTGAAGTTTCTTTTGCAACTCATGCAACTTTAGTAACAAGGGTAGCTCCTCTCTTGGGCGCAGCAACCCATCAAGTCAGTGGCAAGTTGTATTACCCCTATACTCTTCAGGCTTTTATCTTTCATAATGGGATTGTGCTAGCGCTGTCATACTGTGCCGTGCGGGTCCATTGTGGAAGAAAGGATACTGAGGAGACACTGTGGTCGTGGTGAAGTTTAATCGTCCAATAAAACAAAAAAAAGAACCATCCGCAAAGTCCTGCTTGACCCCCTGCTGCCCACATGGGCACCACACTGGCAAGGACCCACGGATCGAAGGTCGCTACTATTGTTCCTTAAACCCCAAGGAAATCCACACAACCCACCCTCGGGTGGGTTGTCATGGCCATGATTGATGTATCACCACGATATGCATACATGTGAATCATTGAGATTAAACGTGCCTTGCATTTATGTGAACTCATGAGAAGTTTGTACACTTGCCAAGGGCGAAAGACACATGATCGCTCTCTCTGCAGTCTATGGGCACAAGCCACCACTGTTGTTTTATGCTTGTTTGCATGCCCCACTGATGAGCCCTTCCAAGTGATCTCATGAGAATTCATTAATAACTTTCTGGGTGTCTATTTTTTTCGCCAATGGAGTATTATTTCCACTAAAGAGTTTTTGCTCGTGTCCTGCCACCGGTGCTTAGCAAAGAGCTGTCTCACAAAGGCCCGACAACGGGCCGGACCTTTCCCGCCGGGGCATCGCACTCCTCGGGAGTGTGCCCCGCACGTCACCAGAGGTGGAAGGGACAACGAGCGAGAGCAACAAGGCAATAGTGTGGTTAGTGAGTTCGTGAGCGTGTTGTCTGGTGGCGTGAACATCCTGTTTGCACATTCCTGGCTTCAATTTTTGGAATTTGCATTGTATCCTTTTCTGCTAAGATGAATGAATTAAGGGATTTTGAAAGTGTCAGCCAGGGGCGACATTTCAGGACGATAATCGTCAACTCTGAACGGTTATGCAATAGAAACCGAAATCATAGTGCTACTTTACGTCCACACTTTTGCTCTTTGCACCTTTGCAAATATGAGATCTGTGGCCGTTGGAGGCCCAAAAGGCTTTCAATTGTTGTGGACACACGTTGGCTCTCACATTTCTTGCTACATGCCTTGAACCTTGAGCATTGACATTCCCATGCCGTGTGCACATACAAGCGTTTCTTCTTAGTTTATGTGAAGCATGGTGGTTTATGAGGAATTGATGAGGTGGCACCGACCCCATCTTGGACCAACTGTTGGCCTGCTGCATGGGACGGGAACACAAATGTGATGTGCATTATGTCACCTGTGCCGTTACATGAAACTACATCCCCACAACAATAAAGTCCCGTGTACGAATAGCGATAGAGTTTGCACTCTTGTGTTTGTACTCTACAGCTCAGGTTTTCCGTGCCTTGTTGAGTGCACGTTGGGCTGTGGGAACAATACATACATCCTTACCACCATAGCGTGCGCGCGCCCTTGCAAAATTTGGGGGCAGACATCATGCATGCTAGAAGACTTAAAAACGGGTTGACAGCCCGTTTTTCTTTTGGCGAAAAATTACAGGTTGTCGTCCCCGGCCACATCCACTTTTTTTACCCCAAAAAAAAAGGTTTGTGGATTCATGGGTTGTGACATGTTTTTAGCACTGGGGGGATGCAACGAGGAAATTTCCATTTGTTGCCGTAGCCTCCCCGTCCCCAAGTGGCGCGCGTGCTAAAGCAACAATTGGCCTGCCCCATTGCTGCCCCCTTCCCCATGCAACTGCCAAGTCATGGCACCTGTTGCCTCATGCCCGTTGAGGAGTGGCGCTCAGTGGCGCTCTACTTGCCCAAGAGGAATGGAATGACCACAGAATGGGCATGAAAAGGGGGCGCGCAAAGAGGCGTGATGATCATCAGAGGATTTGCTTGTTGTGCCGTGTTTGACTGCTACAGTCTGCGGCAAAGGGGGTTTTCGCGCGAAAAGGCGCCACTGTAACAAGAAGGGTTTGAAAAGGGTTCCAAAAGAGGTGCCAAACGGGGGTTGCCTGTGCCGCGCTCACCTATTGACAACTTAGTGTGCAAACGAGCCTGGTCAACCCTGCAAATCTAACTTGCGCAAAAAATTGCACGGGAGGGTGCCAAAGATGGTTCTATGCTTGGCCCCTGTTGCGCAAGGAGTGAGGTTGAGTGAAGTGACTTTATGATTTGGATTCGGCGAATGCCTCGCTCTAACCCTATTCGCCTCCTTTGCTTCTCACTTTTGTGTGTCGTATCGTACTCAGCTTCTCATGAGCAATATTGTTTGTTGATTGAGGAGTATGTGCTAGTGGTGAGCGTGCTCGTGTCAGTTGGCTGGATAGAGGACAAGGTTATCGAAACTAACACGTGCTAATCAAAAGTGACTTTTCAAAACTATCCTGTGCAGTGTATGTGTAGGGGAGACATTTTTCCCCATGTTGGTGGCAGGGTTCTTATTTACGTCATCCAACATTTGATTTCGCATGTCATTCTTTACCCTTGCTTCTTCTCAAAGTGTGCTTTGCGAGGCAAAGAGGAACGGCAACGGTCACTAGGGGTTCACACAAAGTTGACGCTCTTGGTACCCTAGCGTTCATGCAACATTTCTTACGGATTTCCCCAACAAAATAAAGAAAAAACAAAGTCACAATAGGGAAAGGAAAGCCATGGCTGAAATAAACACAAATGCAAGTACAAAGCAAAGAAACGCCATGCTCTTATGGAATGCCATGCATGTGCTTCATTCTCCCTTGAGCCAGCCTGCACACTCCATCACTGTTTTTGGTTCAGCCTCAAATGCAGCTCCATAGTTGTGGATCAATTTTACGTGCCTTGCCTAAACTTTGAACCATTTTCTTTTTTGGAAGATGGATTGTTGGACCAATTTGTGTGCCTTTGTGTGCATTTCCATTTTTAAAAAGATGAATTGGTGGATTAGTTCGTTGCTTTGTACTTGCATGTCACACTAGGTTTTGGATCTTTTTTTTTGAAGATGAATTGCTTTGTACTTGCATGTTACACGAGATGTTGGATCAATTTTTCTTGAAATGAATTGGTGGATTGGCACATAGTTGGAAGTGTAGTGGGCAAAATGGTCCAAGAAGGATCCATGGATCACCTTAGGATCACCACCCTCGAACCCCCCCCCCCCCTCCCCACTGCCTAGTGTTTGGATCAAAAATGATCCAGATCACCCACCCCATAACCCCCCCTCCCAGCACCGCCCGCCGAATCGTGCAAAAGCACAAGAAGCACGGGTGTATCCAGGACTGTAGGTGGGTGAAATTGTCATTTTCGTAAGGATGTATGAAATTTCCAATTGTTGGTCAAGGAGTGGGAATGATAGGCCCCCGATGGGCCAACCAGCGCTGCCCACTAAAGTGGCGTGTGTGCAATCATGTGATTTAAGTCAGTGTGAAGCTGGTTCGCATTGAAACTGCGATGCGCACAATGGCGGAATTTCGGCTAAGTGGTTAGTTGAGGGTGAGGAAATGGCTACTTGCGACAAGATTGATGAGCCCATTTGCGAGACAGGGTTGGTGAGTGAGGTGAATGTGCCTTCTAGGAATTGTCAAAATTTGACGGAGAGTTACTTGGGTTCATAAAAGCAGACAAATTCTTGATGGAGAACAATCTTGATGATGAAAGAGATAATCTTGTGCAAGAGATGGTAAGTGCCTTGGTGTCTGACGTATCCTTGTGCCTACATCCAACTCCAAAACTTGAACACACACTCCACCACACTACATTTAGACAGGTAATCTCTTTGATGGACAAGCACTTAAGTAGAACGTGCAAGACTCCTCTGTGGCAAAGGTCTTGCTACCGGGCTCATCAATCTTGACCAACATAAAATTGTCCATAAATATGCAATGGAAAGGGGCTGTTTGTGGATTTAAAAACGGGTTGATAGCCCGTTTTATTTGGCTGGAAAGTTCAAGGCCAAAGATGTGACAAGATACATGCTGCAACTCTTAGGGCACCCGTTCTGAAGTGGACCCGTGTACCTAACCATATTCTTGCCCTGCGAGTAGATACCTACAATCTAGGTGATGATGGAATATTTCTGTGGTTTCGCACAAAAAGGTAGAATGTTGTGTTCCTTTGAATTGAGCCCCTTGTTGATACTTGCCTATTTCGCACGAAACGGCAGCCTAGGCTGCAGTTTTGCACAGTGTGCAAGAAACGGCAAAAGAGCAAGACAATTAATCCTTCCTTATCAAAGTCAATGTGCATTTGCCATCATGCGGAAGTGCCGTTTAGATGTGGAATGTTTGACTAAGTTGAGTAAAAGTTTACAGATGTAGATGGGGCATGAGGTCCGGGATGGGGTTTGAGATGTGGTTTGCAATCCGGGTAGACACAGAGTTTGGACAATGGTGACAGGGTGTGGGATGGGGCAGGTGTGTGGGGTCCACAAGGATGTTTCATTTCGTCACAAGTGTTGCATGGCCACAGCACAATGGATGCACCTGAGCGATGCATGTGCCAAAGTACGTAGCACGTCACTACCTCCAACAAAACAATAAGCTGTGAACATTGCCGCTGGCACCCCCATTGCACGAGTTCGCAACGGCTGCATTCAACAACTTGCCCCCGATGCCTCCAAGGGCGACAGCAGTTGGGCACAATGCAAAGATGCTTTCTGCGCTGCTGGGGATGATTGATGAAGAAGGAGTTGATCGCAAGCGGTTCAGGGTTGGTAAAGAACCCACGGTCGCTAACCTCCTTGCTCACTTGCAAAACTGCTGGTCCTCCTCAAACGGGCCCCCTAGCGTGTTGCTCCAAATGTCCCGTGGCTGAGCGTGAATTGAAGGTTGCAAGGGTGGCAGCTACATGACCCAATAAAGTCACTGCCATCAAGTGGAATTTCAATTCCAAAGTACACAGGTGAGCCAAAGACTAATGAGCAACGAGATGAATTGGCCTGATGTTGCCTATGTATGCATGTGGCCATTCAACTATCGTGCATCGGCTGAACATATCGTTCACACAAACATTCGGACCATGTTCAGAGAGGATTGGACCAGGTTCAAACTCGTGGACGATCGATCTTATGTGAACATACATGCCTCAACAGGTGTGTGATCCTGCATGAACAATTGCTTTGTTGCAAAACAAAAAACACACGCTCAAGGTCAGGGTTAAACTTCATGATTGGGCTCATCTTGTGAAGGGGATCCCCGGCCTCTTTCCTCATTGTCTCTCCATGTTTACCCATGCCAATAGTGTCCGGCTGCAATGAGCACACCACGTCTAGTGCAACTTCATGTCCCATGCTACTGCTTTTGCTTTCATGTTCTGGACCTGAACATGCTTTGTTGATCGTTTGGCTTTGGTTGTGATCAGTCCGTGCCTGTTTCCCTCGGCTTCTCCTTGAGGCCACACACCGTGGGTGGGGTTTCCGCTTTCAAGGCATTGAAACGACCGATTGGGACGCCAGGGGGCCATTTTCGGGCGGCTGCATTTTTTTTTATTTTCGGCTGCTTTGGCCATTTTCGGTCGGCTGCATTTTTATTATTTTCGCCCGTTTTGGCCATTTTCAGGCTGCAGTTTTATTTTTTCGGGGGCCGTCTTGACCTCCCAAGTAAGGGTGTGTTGTCTGCGGTGTGTGACACTGTCCCTCCTTCTGAGCAGTTTTGTTTGCCCCATGGCTGACCAAATTCAGAGGGACCCCGAGAACCCTCCGGAGTCAACAGATGTGGCGAGGCCCTCCGCGGACGGGCGGCCAGAGGATGAGGAGGACGCAGGCGGGGCTGAAGATCCCTCCGGCTCCGAATCAGCGGACGACGACTTGGACCAGAGGAATGAGGAGGACCCGGAGGACTTCAGCGAAGAGTCCATGGACGAGGCAGACCTGCAGCGGCATTGCACGGCGCGCACAATCAGCGCCAACACAGGTCACTCGCTTGCTCGCCCTCTTTCCCTCCATCGCTCACCCAGTCGCTCGCTCACGCACTCACTCACTCACGCACGCACGCACTCACTCACTCACGCACTCACTCAAGCACTCACGCACGCACGCACTCACTCCCTCACTACCGCACTCACTCCCTCACTCACTCCCTCCCTCCCTCCCTCACTCACTCACTCACTCACGCACGCACGCACGCACGCACTCACTCACTCACTCACTCACGCACTCACGCACTCACTCACTCACTCACGCACGCACGCACTCACTCACGCACGCACGCACTCACTCCCTCACTCACTCACTCACTGCCCAGTCTGGTTTGTATACGTCGCCCGACGAGGCCGGCTGCTGCGATATGAAACACGACACAGGATGGAATCGTACCTTTTGCTTGGTTGGTGGACTTTTGGGGATCTGGCAGGCAGGAAACCCGGCTGCAGCATTGTGAGCAGCACACAGATCTTCCGCGGGGAGAGTGCAATTTCGCCCAGGCACAGCTTTCTGGGCAATACCCATGTCCAGCTAAGCTGAGCTCCGGGTCCATTTGAGCAACCAACCTCTACCCCAACCTTCAACCCCAACCCCCCCCCCCCCCGAGTCGGCGAGGGGCCCAACGAGTCGGCGAAATTCGGCGAAGTTGCCAAAAACCAACATTTTGGGCGCAGCACTGATTGAGGAGTGCCATGCAAAATGGAATGATAACTGCACAGTCAACACCGCAGAATTAGGCTTTATTTTGTGCCAACCTCCAAAATTTTTGATCCCGCCCTCCAAGTCGGGTAAAACGCGCTGCCGACTCGCTCGCCGACTCGTTGGCCGCCAGGTTTGCCGACTCGGGGGGGGGGGGGGGGGCACAGCGAGGCGGGCTATGGACGGCCTGTGGACAGAGGCGCGTGGACAGCAAAAACAGTCAAACGACCCCAGCAACAACCAGCACATCCTCAATACGCCAATTATTGGGCACCGCTGACGCGCAAACGGCACACCATGCCACAGTCAGCACAGCCCCAGCACACCAACCACTGGGCTCCGCGAACGCGGAAACGATACCAGCAAGAGGAAGGCCGCAGCGGCCGACAGAAAGTAGCGACCCGACGCAACATGCGAAGGGAAGAACGGGTGACCGTCCAGGGCCCCGTAAAGGAGCAACAACCAGACGGAATGTCACACAGGGGGTGTTGACCCTTGCTCCACTGAGGGCCTTGTGAAGATGTTTGGCGACAGAGCTTCACTTCACAATGCCGCCCCAGCGGCCCGCTGGCCCCCTGGCTATCCCCCCGACTCTCTGAAGTAACTCGGACATTTGACGCTTGCGGCCAACCCAACCCAAAGCTTTCCCAGGCGCCTGCGGCGGAGGTGAGCTTAGGCCAAAAAAAACGGGGGGTGAACCCCACCACCCCACTCCATGTGACGAAATATCATACAAGGGGACCCGCTCCACCCATCCACCCACTCCCCTGCCAAATGGTATACTGGTGCGAGCGGCTTTTGGGGAGGCGAGGCGAATGGGCAGCGTTGGGTGTCGTACAACTGATACGAGGTGTTGGTGCTGCGTGCTCCGTTGCGGACTCGTTGGTGGGTCGCGTGCGACGGTCGGTGCAGGACACTGCGCGACGGCTGGCCTATGCGCGGATTCGCGGAATCTCGAAAAGGGGGGCTGCGTACAGCCAACAGTGCGACGCAGCATTTCTCCGGCACACTCCCACCGCCAGAATCCCTGATGGGACTGGGTTTTGTCGGCACCGCGCGGAGCTCAGGACACACACACGCCGGGACCACGCCAGGGCCCACCACACTCGGACCACACGACAGAGGCGCTCCCTCATCCGCCAACCCCCGCGCAGGGCACCGGCGGCAGCCCCACGACATCCGGCCGTGCCGCAGCGTGGGCAACTTCAAGAAGCTGAACCTCATCAATGAGGGGACGTACGGGCGCGTGTGGCGGGCGCAGCAGACGCTGCGCTCCGGCCGGTCCAAGATCAACGCATTGAAGGAGGTGAAGATGGAGAAGGAGAAGGAGGGCTTCCCGATGACCGCGCTCCGCGAGATCCATATCCTGCTGACGCTGCAGCACCTGAACGTGGTATGCCCCCCTCCCCCCTGTGCCACTCCGGCGCCCTGGCGTTGCCCCCTCCCTGCATAAGGATGCTGCATGCACAGGAGCCCCCCGCCCCAAAACGGCACGGCTCCCGACAAATTGAATGTGGGGAGGCCAGAGCTCGGGAGCCGCTTTTTAAAACCCCCGCTCTGAGTAGAGGGCCGACTGTCCCACTCTCACCTCCAGAAAGCCCCTCCCCTCTCCGTGGACAAGCGAGATCGACGATTTCCTCTTGAAAACTCAAAACCCAGAAGTACCAACCGGTGCACTTCTTTATTGAAAGGCACAGAAAGGCAGCCCCCTCCACCCCCGCCCAATGGGACCCTCAAACCCTGTCATAACTCTTCCTCCAGCATCCTCTACCAAGGGTCAGTATTCACAAGGGCTTCAAAGGTGGACAATGTCCCAGAGAAGTTGTTCAAATACCTGACGCGGTGCACACGCGGTGCGCGAACTCCCCCGTAGAGCGTTCGATGGAGCCACGACTCGTATCGAGCTCTCGGAATCCACAACGTGCCTTGCACGTGCCAATCGCCTCGCAGGTCAATGTGGAGGAGGTTGTGGTTGGGGCCAAGATGGACAGCATCTTCTTGGTGATGGAATACCTGCCGCACGACCTGAAGCACCTCATGGAGAACATGCGCGCGCGCTTTTCGCAGTCGGAGGTGAAGTGCTTGCTGGTGCAGCTACTGAAGGCATGCTGCTACATGCACGACAACTGGATCATTCATCGGGATCTCAAAACCTCCAATTTGTTGTACTCCAACAACGGAGTCCTGAAGGTGTTCCGATGCTCCAACTGATAGCTCTGTACTGGGTGTAAGTTACCCGCACTCGGGCCGGACCCTCCTCGCGCCCCCAGCCCACCTTTCCCGGCCTCCAAACCCTACGCCACCGGGGAGCACCAGTTTTGCCAAGGGCGGAACCAGGCCTTGCTTAGTTGGGGGGGGGGGTCAGGGCGGTTTCCTAGTGAGGGGCCTTGTGGATGGCGCTGGGTCCTACTCAGTTGCCCACAGGGCTGGGCTCCTTCCTACTGAGCTGACTGGCATGTGGGGCTGGATCCTACTGAGATCTCCTCACCAGCGCAGGGGGTCACCCCCAAACCCCCGCCCCCACCAAGCAAAGGCCTGGGCGGAACACGCGCCAGGCATCTGTAGCCAGTACGGCTGTGGCAAAAGGCCCATGGGGCAGTCGAGCTGATGAAGGTGCGGATGGTGCGTTCGCATGGGGCCGATGTGGGCCAGGACGGCCGTCAGGTGCTGCAAGCCCAGTTGGGCCCACGGTCCATTGCAACTCCGGAGGAGGGGGGCCCTTCGAGCCGGTGTGAGTTAGGGGAGGGGGGGGGTCTGGAAAACAGGCCGGACTCCAGTACCAAAAAAAAAACGGGTGGTGAACCGGATTTGCCAAATTCATGTGTGAAATCACGTGTTTCAGCGATTTCAGACGTCCTGCGGTGCTTGTGGTGGGCCCGGCCCCTGGGGCCTCATTAGAGGGGGGGGGGGAGGAGGGGGGCTGGGAGAGAGGCTCAACGGGCCCCCCTTCCCCCGGAGTTGCAGTGGGCCGCGGGCCTTGGAATTCACCGACTCCATATTGCGTGCTTCGGAGGTGGGCAACGCACGTCCCCATCCAATCTCCGAATTGCCACCCGCGAGACGATGCGGTGCCAGCGATGCGAGGGAATGGGTTGCGATGGATCCGTCACTCCCCAAAGGGCGCAGCACCTGAGCGCGTCAGAAAAGTCATCATTTGCCATGCATTTGATGAAAAAAAAATTTGACCATTGTTAATGCTCAAAAAACATTTCGGCGCCTTCGGCGCCAGAGTACATGATAACTGATTGATGGTCCTCTCAATTGAGCCCTTTTCCCAACCCTCCCCCCGTCCCCCAGATTTTGGGGGCTCTATTGACCCCCCCCCCCCTCACTTGACTGACTGACTGTGGAGTGCATTACCTCTGGTTTTGTTTCTGCATTTGTCTGTTTTTTAATTAGGTCACCACCCCCCTCACTTGAAAACCCGCCACCCCCTGTCCCCCCGGTGCTATGCCCGCCCCCCCCTTCCCGTCCTTGATCCCGTCAAGTGAGCCCCTTTTAGGGGAGGGGGGGCTCTAGCCAGGGGGCTCTATCGACCCCCCCCCCCTTCAATTGAAAGCCCGGTTGCCCCAGCATAGACACCACACAAACCGGGTCTCAAATCCCACCCACACACCGAAGCGGCACGCACCTGCCCCCGGGTGGTATGCGTACCGCCCCGCATGCAGCATCTGCAAACAGATCTTCCCGCCCGCCTCGTGGACCGCGGAGGTGATCACCTTGTGTCCCTTGACCGGGGACGAAAGAGGCGGCAGCGGGCAGCAGGCGTGCTGTGCCCGGCAACGGCGACCAGGTGCGGCTCAGGTCGGGCAACCGCGAAGCCCGCACAGAGCGGGGGAGGCAATGTGGGATGAACGCGCACGCGACCCGGGCCTGGCGTGCAGTGCGCGTGCGACGTGGGTGTTTCAAGCGGTTGGCGGTTTTGGGATCGGTTCCGGTGTCGTCACCCCGGTGACGATCACCGCGCGCGCGCTGCGCCCGTGCCGCGCGGGCACGTCCGCCCCAAAGCGCTCACGAAGCCAAGGGGGCGTCCCTTCTTGGGGGACTTTGGTGGTGGGGGGTTTCACACCGTTTTCCCAGACCCGCCCCGCCCCGCAGGTCTGCGACTTCGGGCTGGCGCGGCTGTACGGGGACCCCATCAAGAAGATGACGCCGGGGGTCGTGACGCTGTGGTACCGGTCGCCGGAGATCCTCCTGGGGGAGGAGAGCTACGACCCCGCCGTGGACCTGTGGTCGGTCGGGTGCATCTTTGCGGAGATGCTGCAGAAGGAGCCGCTGTTCCCGGGGAAGACGGAGGTGGACATGCTGACGCGGATCTTCAACACCCTGGGCACCCCCACGGAGGACACGTGGCCGGACTTCAACAAGGTGGCGCGTGGCGGCTTTGACTGCGCGGCGGAGCGCGGCGGAGCGTGTCGGGGGGTACAGTGTTCTGCGGCCGAGCGTGACGCGGGCCAGGCCCTTGCGTAGTGGAGGGAGGGGGTCGGGGCTGATTCCTAGTGAGTCGCCCTGGGAATGGGGCAGGTTCCGACTCAGTTGTCCGAAGGGTGGGGCTGGATCCTACTCAGCCGACGATTGGGGCCGATGAGAACCGCAGTCCAGGGGCGCCCCGCTCTCTCCCTCCAGTCCGCAAAGGCCCAGGGTGGGCGGATTCCAGGCGGGGGTCGGAGGCGAAGGGGTGCCCGCCCGCCCAAAAGAGGGCAGGCACCCATCCCCTGGGCGGCCGTAAGGGGGCACGGCTTGGGCTGGAGGAGGGCCTGAAAGTTGAAGGCCGGTGGTTGAGGGGTGTTGGAACCGATGGACCTGGTCTGGCGGCCCAACGCACTGCCCGCACCCCTTCGCACCCCAGGCCCTTGCGTAGTGGAGGGAGGGGGTCGGGGCTGATTCCTAGTGAGTCGCCCTGAGAATGGGGCAGGTTCCGACTCAGTTGTCCGAAGGGTGGGGCTGGATCCTACTCAGCCGTGGACTTTGTTCGGCCACCCCTCCCCAGGGCTCCTTTCAACACCTCGGCACCATTGGGGGGCGGGGGCGGGGCAGGGATGTGTTAGGACGGCTGGTAACCGTCGGAAGAGGGAGCCCGCGTGGACCCCCCTCCCCCCCCTCCTCTTCCAACGTTTGGGGCATTCGGGGTCCTGCTTCCATTGTGGGCCGAGCCAAGTTTCTCATCTGCGCCTTCGGCGCAAGAGAATCTAGGCGAAAAATTTTTTCGGCGCCTTTGGCATAGGAGGAGGGGGGGTCCAGGCAACCCCCCCCCCCCTGAAACCCCCTCACCCCCCCTCCTCTCTTCTCATACACCCCTCGGGGGGGGGGACCCCCCCCACCCCCGCCGTTTAAGTGATAGGGCCAAATTTTCTTCTGGGCCTTCGGCTAATTAAAATTTTGGGCGCGTTAGTTGAGACCAAAAAATGTCTTCGGGGGGGGGGGGTCCAGCCCCCCCTAGACCCCCCCCCCCCGTCTTGGGCGCTTAATGGGCGCCTAGTGGACGCTTAATGGGCGCTTAATGGGCGCCTAGTGGACGCTTAATGGGCGCCTAGTGGACGCTCAATGGGCGCTTAATGGGCGCCTAGTGGGCGCTTAATGGGCGCCTAGTGGGCGCCTAGTGGGCGCTTAATGGGCGCTTAATGGGCGCCTAATGGGCTCAAAAGAGCCCTGCCCCCCCCCTGGTGAGCAGCACGACCCCAGCCACATTCCAAACATTCTTTGTCCTGCGCAAGTGCACTCTGCAAGCCCCTGTTGTACACCACCGCACTCTTCGTGTACCGACAGGGGATTCTGGTGTTTGTGGCGCAGCCTGAATTGGATTGGGCCGACTGCATACTCCGCTCACACCCATTTCCTGGGACCTGCATTTCCTCCCCTCCCCTCCCCTCCCCTCCCCTCCCCTCCCCTCCCCTCCCCTCCCCTCACCTCACCTCACCTCACCTCACCTCACCTCACCTCACCTCACCTCACCTCACCTCACCTCACCTCACCTCCCCTCACCTCCCCTGTGGTGACCTGGCACCAGTCTAAAAACCCTCAGGATGGTAGCTGTGGGACGGATTGCCCACACGCACTGCCACGCTCGAAGCCAGTCGTGATACGTCTCGATTTCTCGTGCGTCTTCCCTGTGTCAGGCCGGGCCCACCCCGCCCGCCAACCGTCCAGGACCCCTCCCTGGGCCAGACATGCAGTCCTGTGGGGGAAAGATGCACATACGTGGCCTCCCCCCGACCGCCAGACGCCAACGTGGCGCCTGCCTCGACAGCTCTGCGCCGACATGGCGCGGGCTCAATGGCAGGGCACCATCGTGGCGCCGTGAACGTACCCGTGCACCGTCGTGGCGCGGCCTTTTGGGCAGAGCGCCGTCGTGGCGCGACCTTCTTGGCAGAGCGCCGCCGTGGCGCCGCCCAAACAGTCCAGCGCCAACGTGGCGCCACTTCAGTGGCAGCACACCACCGTGGTGCAGCCACCGTGGCGCAGTGTTCGGGGCACAGCGCCGTCGTGGCACTGCCCGGCCAGCCCCATGCCTCCTTGGCGCCAGTTCAGTGGCAGAGCGCCATCGTGGTGCCGCCAACGTACACGTGCGCCATCGTGGCGCAATCCTCACGGCA
The DNA here is from genome assembly GCA_964036045.1 of Eutreptiella sp. 'Long Island Sound 2002'. Classification (NCBI taxonomy): domain Eukaryota; phylum Euglenozoa; class Euglenophyceae; order Eutreptiales; family Eutreptiaceae; genus Eutreptiella; species Eutreptiella sp. 'Long Island Sound 2002'. The sequence goes on from OZ038381.1 coordinate 4,121,903, forward strand.
GAACGCCACCGCGGCGCTGCCCAGACAGCCCTGCGCCGACGTGGCGCCAGTTCAGTGACGTGGCACCACCGTGGTGCGGTCAATGTACACGTGCGCCGTCGTGGCGCAACCTTCAGGGCAGAGTGCCACCGTGGCGCAGCCCAAACAGTCTTCGTGCGCCAGCCTGGCCATGGTGTGTCCTCCAGGCCAATACTCGAGGCACCATGGCGAGGTCTGCACCTGGCGCTCCGCCAACCCCCGTGACACCCCGTGCAGAGGTGACGTGTCATCGGCGATACTCACCGCCTCACCGCCTCACATTGACGAACGTCGCCGTCTCGCTCGGGCACCATCGTGGTGCCATTTTCTCGGTCACGTGCCGTCGCGGTACACGTATCGTGGGGCTCGTCGTTTGGGCTCGGCCTTTGCGGCCGGGCGTCGTCGGTGACCTCCACGGCGGTGCACCACCGTGGTGCTATGGCCGTGACGCACGTCCCGCACTCACAGAACCCGGGGGTACCCAGGCCACCGGCGGTGCGCGTGATCGTGTGGCGTGACCGTACTCGCGACGCCGGCGGTACTCAGCCCACCGGCAGTGCGCATAGTCGTGCTGGGCCGCGTTCTATTTAGCCCGGCGACGTTTTCAAGTCGGGGGTGAGGCCCCGGGAGACCCACACCTTCTCAGCTCACGTTGATCTTGGAACGCTGACTCGGGTGGATCCAGGACAGATCGGGGCAGTCGGTGGCCGGGACCGGAGAGCTGATCGAACCGTAGCGTGGTCGTACACCGGCGCTTAGACCCAGACGGCCTGCTGGGAGGGGCGTTCTCAGGTGTGCGACGAGATTCGTCTTACTCTAGCGGAGGTAAGACGGAGGACTCCCTCGGCAGAGCCTGCGTGGGGCCCCCGAGGGACGACGCCACGCCTCACCGTACGTGGGACCACGGCAGGCGCTCCTCCTCCTCCTCCTCCTCCTCCTCCTCCTCCTCCTCACCTCACCTCACCTCACCTCACCTCGCCTCACCTCACCTCACCTCACCTCACCTCACCTCACCTCACCTCACCTCACCTCACCTCACCTCACCTCTGGTGACCTGGCACCAATCTAAAAACCCTCAGGATGGTACCTGTAGGACGGATTGCCTACACGCACTGCCACGCTCGAAGCCAGTCGTGAATCGTCGTGATAGTCGTGCCACCACGTGACTCAGCTCTGCCATCGTGGCCCCCTCTCCGCTCAGCTCCACCCGTATGGTGCACCCTGTCTCTCCCACTAAAACCCCGTGTCTCCAAGGGCTGAGTGCCGCACCTCGGGTGCGTCCCTCCCCCTTGCTAGCCATTTCTAGCTCACAGTGGGCACAACGTTCTACGTTCGGCTCTGGCAAGACGTCGACCTCGCCGTGGCAATCTTCGAGGCCGCTACGCGGGGAGCCGCGACGGGGACTGCATTCGACTTATCCGCCGCTCAAGCGTGACGCCTTGTGCAGGGGTATCATCAGTCGTCAGATTCGTCGTCCCACCGTGGGGCCCCTCTTACCTATGCGCCACTAGGGTCGTAGCACCATGCGCCAGCGCGGTGCTCCCCTCGCACCCCTCGCACCCCCGTCCTCGTGAGTTCTGGGACCCCCACTCGCCGGCCCGATCCGCCAGGCGGCCCCATGTTACTCTGCGCCATCGCGCCATGCTCTTTGTTTCGTCACACTATGGCCACGCTCGTGGTACCCTTTATTTCTTTCCTGCGCACCCCGTCCGATGGGGGCTGCCTATGTTGTCAGTGCGCCTCCGTTTACCAACGCTCCGATTTGTTACTCCCCCCCAACGCCTTGCGGCCACAGGCCACCCGCTCTTTTCTTGCCACAGCCTACCATGTCAGACCGCTCCACGCCGTCCCAGGACACCCCCTCTCCCGCCCCCGACACCGGTCGAGGCGGCGCCATTCGTCGGGGGCCGTTCCCCATGTTTCTGATGGAAATCGCCCAGTCCGAAGATGCTGACCGTCTCCTGCGAGAGCTGGACATGCTGAAGGATGACGCACTGGAAGCAGCGGATACAGCCATCCGGGCCACCGACCCCGCCCTGGCTGACATGTGTGACGCCCTGCGATGGACGGCTGCCGACGGCGACATCCAGGCTATTACAGCCGTGACGGGGGTGTGGACGCCGCGGGGACTCCTGCTCACAGCCACCGTAACAGTCGCCGCAGGCCCGTCTGACACGAAGGTCATCGAACACGTCCCCCTGTCGCTGGTGCAAGGAGGCCCACTGTTGGAGTTTGTGTCCAAAGACCCTGAGGCCCTCACAGCAGCGCTCGTCACGCGGTGGAGTCCAAGCCATGTTCCGATCTCAGCGTCACGCCTTCGCAACCAAGTCTTCAAAGGCCTGTACACGGCCCGAGAACAGCCGCCGCCCATTGACACTACCGCCCCTCCAGACATCCAAAGCCAGAAGGTCTCCCACAAGATTCACAAGCCCATCAGCCAATTCCTTGCCCCCCACCTCAGACCGTCGTGGGACCGCCTCCGCACCCGCGAGGTGGTTGCGGCCTTTTGGGCGCTGCCCAACGACGTGCATGCGGTCCTGCAAGCGGCCCATATCCCGACAGCAGACCTCGTCCCGCTGAAGTTCGGGCTTCTGGCGTGGGCCTCCTTTGTCTGCCTCACAGGGCAGTACATGCCAACCCCGGTTCCCACGCCCCCGGCCCTCACCAACAAGGGCATGTGGACCCCCGAGCAGCTGCGGCCGCTGCTCGAATGCTCGGTCCTGCCGATCCGCAGCGTGGAGCTGCTGCATCAGATCGAGCAGGCTGGCGAGCATTCCTGGGCCACAGCCCCCACCTTCGCCCTGCTGCAGGCCGGCATCGCCGACACGGCCAGCCCGCCCCCGCTCACACCGCCCAGCCACGCACCTTACCTCACCAAAGGACAAGCAGCGCCCAGCCCCGCCGGCACTCTGTTCGCCACGGCGGCGTTCACCCCGGCGTCAACCCTGTACAAGTCCCAGGACAAGCCCACCCCTACGGGGTCTGAGCCATCGCCTTCATCACTGTTGCCCGAGCCGACAAGGCTTTCTTTCAACCTCCCTGAGCCCGCCTCCCAGGTACAGCCGGCTGCCGCAGACCCCGCGCCTCCGGAGTCGCCAGCCCCGGCCGTCGGATCAGCCCCCCCCAGTCCCTCCCAGGTGGGGGAGCCCTTCATCCCAGACCTGGACGTCACGGCCCACTCCACCGATTACGCTCAATTGCGTGACCAGTACGAGGCCCAGCAGCAGGAGCTGGCCGTGGCGCGGTGTGACCTGGAGTCCCTCACGCGGGATCTGGACATGGTTCGCGCAGAGCGAGACAATGCCCAGCAGCAAGCCCAACGTTACGCCGCGGCGCAGCGGCAGGCCGAGGCCGTTCGGCTCAACAGCTTCATCAGGTCCATTCCCCCCCTCTTGTCCATCGCCACCAGACTCCGCGGCCTCCCGTCCACGCCGCCGGCGTTCGCCAACGCCGTGCGCAGTGCCGTTCCAGCTTCATTCGAGCTGCCTACCCCCGGCTCTCAGCAGTTCCTGGTCCTCGTACCAGTCATACTCGCCGCGGCGGTTCTTACCTCGCCCCAGGCACCCGACCTCGAGGAGTTGGCCGACGTCCTCCGCAGGGCTATGGCCGCACCAAGCGCCGTGCCGGTCCCGGAGACCCCTACGCCTGCCCCCGGGTTGTCGTTCGCTGTCCCGGACCCGATCCCTAAGCCCAGAGCGGTTTCTGCCTTTCGGGCGCCAGGCGCTACTACCCAGCCGCCGTCGCCTACAGCATCGCCCACTGATGCCGCCCTAGCCTCCCTACTGGAGTGGATCCCGGAGATCCCCAAGGGCTGTGAGGACGAGGTTGCACATGCGCTCCACCTCCAGCTTTTCCGTCAGTACGGCGCGAACGTCAGCACCCTCCCACAATCCCCGATTCGGGATCAGTGGGCCTGGGTCCGCAGCCATGCGCCCAGTTTGCCCGGCATCGCGGAAGTCCTGCGCTCCTTCCTCTCCAGCCCCCCTCCGGTCCAGCAGGTTGCTGACAGTCCGGCCACCTCCCCAGCCGAGGCCGCAGCCGCCAGCCAGGCACAGGGCGCGGCAAAAAAGAAGGGGTATACGCCCCAAAAAATTGATCCGCAGACCTTCTCGAAAGCCCTGTGGGTCGGCTGGCAAGAAGTCGACGATCCGCCGTCCGGAGAAGTTGATGCAGGACTCCTCGGAGGTATCCTTAGGGATAAATTTGGCGCCGGCCTGTCGTCCATTACGGACGAACAACTCAATCATAAAGCCAAATTCACGATTGTCGGAATCCGACCCGCAGAGTATGACCGAGGCATGCGACTGACCAGGCAGCACACAGCTCGCGGCTGGCGAGTGACCTGGGGTGAATCAAAGAAACAACCGTACACTCCCTGGCTGCCTGACCCTGACCGAGACTATCCGGCCCGAAAAACTCATCGAGGGAGCCGCGGGAAGCAGCGCCGTCCACGGGACCCACACGATCAGGTGGACCTTACGGCGACGTCGGAGTCAGAAGGAGAACCAGACCCCAAGTATCAGCGCAGGTACAGCCCCCGCCGCTCGGACAGGTCCCCGTCCCGCCGCCGCAGCCCAGGCCATCGCCGCGACAGCCCGCCGCCGAGGCGTCGTAGCGCGTACCGCGATGAGCCCCGCGCGCACTCCAGCCGCCACGACCACCATGCAGCAGCCCCCCTCCAACCCTACCCGTACTCGGGGGACCCCCACGACCCCCGGGTGGCCATGGCCCACAACCCCTACGCTCCCCCGCCCTGGAGCCCCCCAGCCGACCCCCACCGCTTCCAGCCGTACTTCGGTCGGCATCCGAGGGACCAGTAGCCCGGGACATGGCGGGGCGCAACGAAGACATCCCTGACGCTGTGTCTCAGCTCCGCCACTCCCACCTCGACGGCGTCCCCCGCGTCCGGGACTTGCACTTGGGCGCATACACTCCCAGCCCCCCCCCAGAGAGTGGGGCCTGGTACCGATGCCGGCCCCAGGTACTGCCCAGTTCATCCCGCCCCCCTACGCCCTGGAAATGTGCCTACACCTGCCGGTGGGTGTGCACTACTACCGGGTGTGCAGCGGGGCGGACTCCTGGCCCCATGACGTTGTGTCGTTGGTGGGCGCAGTGCACTGTGTGCAAGTGGCTGGTTCCCATCAGTTGCAGCTCTGCCGCAAGGGCCTGCCCCCCACCTCCTTCATCTTGCCCGAGCACCACCACGTGATCCTCCCGCAGTCCCTGCACAGCCGTGTCTCTGTCACGGCCACAGGCCTCACCCGGGCCAGTGTCTTGGCGATAGCGGCCACGTACCATCCCCGGCACCTCCGCAAGTGGGTGCGGGGCCTGCCTCACGCCCTCCCCGCAGCCGTGGTCCGCAAGCTAACCCAGCACTCAACCACCGCCGGTTCCTGCCCTGATCCCCCCCTTTCCGGCCACGTGTCGCCCCGCCCGGACGTAATGACCCTCAACGTGCAGATGTCCCTGCGACCCAAGCTCCGCACCCTGGACGTCCTGGTGCGCGAGTGCCAGTACCCGCTGACCCTGCATGTTCAAGAGGACGGGCCCCTGATCACCCAGCGGGTACATCCCCTATACCACACCATCCAAGCCCCAGCGAGGGTGGCTGGGGGATGTGCCACCCTCCTCTACAGGACCCCGGACCTGACTGTGACCAGCCACAGCGCCCACCCGTCGGGACGGGCCCTCGTCACTCACTTCACCATGGCGGGCGTGACCCACTGCCACGCCAACGTGTATTTCCCCGCCGACGGGAACCTCGACACCCTCCAGGAAATCCTGGATTGGGTATACCCGTACCTCCTCCTCACCCCGGCTAGAGTGGTTGTCCTGACAGGGGACCTGAACGCCATTTGCCGCTGGGTCCCGCACCTCCCTGTCTCCCCCGCCTCCCTCTGTGACCTCGTCCTCCCCACGCTCGCGCGCCTCGGGATGCGCCGTTTGCACCCCCTTGCTGAGGCCCCCACGTGGGTGAGCCCGCAAGGTTTCGCAGGTGCCCTTGACCGCATCTTCCTCCGCACCCCTTCGGAAGCAGCCCACACCACGGAGGTGCGCTCCGATTCCAGTTTCCCATCTGACCATCTACCCGTGACTGCCACCCTCCATGACCTCCCGCCAGCGCCCCAATTGGTGTCCCCGTTGAAAAAGGGCCGCTTCCCCATCCCGCGGGAGCCCGTCGCCAGCCAGCTCCGCACTCTCAACGACACCTTTCGGGCCGAGCTCACCACGCCGCCCCCAGGCGCGCCCAGCGCACAGCCTCGCTATACCGAGGTGACCTCGGCGCTATACACCGCAGCTACGGCAGCCTTCGGGCCCCCCGTCCCCAACCAGCCGGTGCCGTCGGCGATACGCGTCCACGTCACCAACCTTCGACGCTACACCCTCGCCCACCCAGATTGGGCGTCCCAGTCGTCGCACCTTGTGGAGGTCACCCGCCTCAAAGAACAAATCCGGGCGGCCTGGGATGTCCTCCTTCTGGAGAAGGATGTAGGGCTGGCGCCCCTACCCGCTGCCCCCGGCCAGCCCACCAAAGTGGACTACCGCCGCACGTTAGGGGCGCGCTATGTACCCCCGGCGGATCCTGTCTACGTGGTAGGCGTCCCGGTGCCTCTCCATCAGCAAGCCGCCGTTGCGTTGGACCAGCTGCGCCAAAGGCACCTTGCCCCTCTTGAGGCACTCTCGCTCGCGCGCGTCCAGGCCATCACGGGATGGACGGGCAACCCGCTCGGCCCACCGCCTAACGCTACCATCGCAAACTTGCGAGCCATCATCCACCGGGCGGCGGCCACTGTGCCGTACCACGATTTTCTGGAGTACCGGCTGTTCGGACAGTTGGAGGACGCCCAATTTACGGTGATCGTGGACCTGGTCAACGGTATTCTTAGTGGGGTGCCCATGCCCCAGGCGCACTCTGCGGATTTCATCAACCTTCCAAAGAAGACGCCACACGGCCCCATTGCAAACGGCAGGCCGCTCACCAACCGGGCCACGATATGGAAGCTCACGGCCGCCCTCATTAAAGACCACTACCAACCCCGCCTGGTTCAGGGCGGCATCCTGCCGCCCTACCAGTTCGGGATGTCCCCGCACTGCTCCTCCGTGGAGCTCCTCCGCGTCCTCCACGATGTATGGTGGGACCGCTGGCGACGGCACCTCGAAGCGTGGGTCCTGTCGGACAATGTCCGCCACGCGTACGGCTCCATCAACCACACCACCGAGTACGCCGTCCTAACTGCCGCAGGGATCTCCCCAGCCGACGCCGCGACCCTTCAGCACCATGACCGCGCCCTTGAGGTGCACATGGGAGGGGCTGACGGGCGCTCTCCGTCCTCCACCCGGCTGGGGGCCGGCACGGGGCAAGGATGCCCCGTGTCCGGCATGAAGTACTGCATATATGGCGAAGTTCGAGGACACGAAGCCTGCCGTTCCGTCCCCCCCACCGACACCCCCGCGGGCCCGCTGAACCGGGTTCTCCTGATGGATGATACCCAGTGGCTGCCCGGCGACCGTTGCCACTTGCCCGCCCTCGCCAGCGGCATTGAGCGGGCAGGCCGCCTCACCAACCTCCACTCTGACCCGACCAAAACGGTCTTGGTCGGCACGGACATGCGCGATGGCTGGGTCCATTTCCTCAGAGACACGGTGTACCTCAACGGTCACCCGGTGCGCTGTGCCACAAGCCAGGACTACGTCCGCGTCCTTGGCCGCCATGCCCTTCCCCATCTCTTCCATCCCGTTGACTCCAGGCGCTTGTTCTCGGGCACCCGCGCCGCATGCCGAGCGCTCCGCGCCCTGAGACTGCCCGCCCACTACCCCCTCGCCATGTTCGTCGCCAAGTGCCATGGGACAATCAACTGGTTTACCAGTGTCCGCCCCCCCTCCTACGGGGCCATGCGCGTGCTGGACGCCATGACCGCCTCGGCCATGCGCGCCACCGCTGGGTGGACCCTCTCCGCCTCTGCCCACTTCCTCCGCGAGATCCCCGAAGGAGGGATCGGTGTCTCCCCGGCGCCGGTCATTGGATTCGCTAACTTCCTCAGCGTCTACATCCGGCACCTGAACCACCCCAACCCCCTAGTCTGCCGGTCCACGCGCCACGGGCTCCTGACTGCCCTCTGGCGGTTCCATCCTTCCCAGCCCTGCCTCACCTCAGAGCTCGGGCTCCGGTGTGCTGCGCACCCCACAGATCACGACCTGTTTGTCGCCCTGTGCCACCAGTGCGACATCTCCATCCACTTGCCCCCCGACGGCCATCTGCCCGACCATACTCCCCATGTGATGGCCCTGTCGTCCCCCAGACTCGAGGTCCAGGACACCCATGCGTGGATGCTTGCAGGCCATCGCAGTACGGAGGACGCGCAACGAAAGGGGTGGCCCCGGGTGTCACCCCGCCCCACTCCGCCGGTCGGCACAGCTCCCCCGATCGGGCGTTGCCAAGCGGTGACTACGACAGTCCCCACGTTCTCCTGGCTCCCCGAGAACTACGGGATCCTCCACGACGCGTCGTGGTGCCCGAAGACCCGGCGCTGCGGCGGGGCTGTGGCAGTGTTTTGCCCCGTCACCCTCCGGTACCAGGTGTACCCCGTCCCCATCCCCTTGAGGCTGGACAACGCCTACACGGCGGAGCTGTACACGGCGTGGGTGGCCCTCACCGCCAGGGGGCCTTCGACCGACCCTGCCTTCAGCTTCCGATCCGGTGCGTGGCACTTTGCGGACTGCAAAGGGTACATCACGGCCCAGGAGGGGCGCCGCGAGCCGGAGGACTCGCTACAAGGGGATCTCATACGAGCGTGCGGCGACATGGCCCACGGTCACGCCCCCCCCCGCCACCTCTATTCCCATATCGCCGGCACCTGGCTCGATGCCCTGCTGGACCAGGTTGACGAGGCGGCAGGGCGCGCTGCGGACACCTGCCCAAACACCGTGGGATGGCTCAGCCCCCTGCAGGAACCCCGCGTCTGTTTCTCCCACGCGGGCCTCCAGGTCCACGACGCCCTACCCCACGCACACCGCGCCCTGCTCGCCTCCCACCACGCCTACTCTGCAGCCCCCCTGCCCCAGCGCCACCCCGCCCTCAACGAGTACGCCAACGCCGTCAGTCACGGCCTCATCACATGGGGAGACCACCTCACGGTCACCGGCATCCGCCTCTCCCTGTTCCCCCCGAGGGACGCGCCCTGTCCCCTCTGCATCATGCCCGCCTCCGGGGACCACATCCTCTCTTGCCCGCTTGACCCGCTCATCCGCGCCCACTACCATCGGTGGCTTGCGACCCGACTCTCCCAGAGGTGCCGTGCCTGGCGCCACTGTGCGCCCACTGCTTGGGGCACCCTCGTCCTTTGGGGCGACGAGCCATTCATGCTGGCTGTGGATGGCTCCCCGGCCCACCACACCATCGCCACCTACACTATCGGTCGTCTCGGAGCCATCTCCACACCGCACAGGGATGCCCTACTACACAGGGGTCTGCATCCTGCACATCTCCGTCGCCTTCTCTGCGACGTCGTTCTTACTACCGTCCTCCTACACAAGCGGCACGCGGTGCCCGTCCTACCTCTTGCCGACCACTTCTCCCCCCTGAAAAGAGGCCCCGTGAACCAGTCCCTCGCCGGCCGCCCTCCGCGGGCGTGGTATCACGTGGCCAACTGGGCCCCGACGCCTGGGTCGTCCAGGTGGCCGGCCTGGGACGTCCTCCTGGGCCTGTGGCTGTCAGGGGACCTCCTCCTGGCCCCCAAGGTGAAGACCGCCAATTCCACCCGGAACAAATGCAGTCCGTACCGAGTCCTGTATGTGTACGTCGAGAACAATCAGATACCACGCGACACCCAGCAGGACATCAAGCAGGAGGCTCATGATGTGGTCGTCTTGGACAGTCTCGGCCGGCACGGGCTTACCCCTCTTCTCCCGGACCGACGCCGCCTCTGGGCCATCCATTACGGTGGCCATGGGCGGAGCCTGGAGGCTGGCTTCCGTGGAGATGTGATCACCTCGTGGTGTGCCGCCCTGCATTCGGCGTTCTCAGCCATCCTTGCTGCAGCTTCCCAAGGCCCCCGCACAGTCTTCAAGGACATGCGGGTGGCCATGGGTCGGCCCGTCCCGTGGCCATGCCCCCGCCTGTGACCCGTCCTCGAGCTCACGCGCCCGGGTCGTCCCGACACAGCGCGCAGTCGTGCCGGACCGCGCTCCTTGTCCGGCGGCGTCCTAAGTCGGGGGTGATGCCCCGGGAGACCCACACCTTCTCAGCTCACGTTGATCTTGGAACGCTGACTCGGGTGGATCCAGGACAGATCGGGGCAGTCGGTGGCCGGGACCGGAGAGCAGATCGAACCGTAGCGTTGTCGTACACCGGCGTTGTGACCCAGACGGCCTGCTGGGAGGAGCGTTCTCAGGTGTGCGACGAGATTCGTCTTACTCTAGCGGAGGTAAGACGGAGGACTCCCTCGGCAGAGCCTGCGTGGGGCCCCCGAGGGACGACGCCACGGCTCACCGTACGTGGGACCACGGCAGGCGCTCCTCCTCCTCCTCCTCCTCCTCACCTCACCTCACCTCACCTCACCTCACCTCACCTCACCTCACCTCACCTCACCTCACCTCACCTCACCTCACCTCACCTCACCTCACCTCACCTCACCTCACCTCACCTCACCTTACCTCACCTCACCTTTTTTCTTTAAAGTTGCCGAACGTGAAGAAGCACAATTTCACCTCCGTTCCGCCGGGCAAACTGCGGGAGCTGTTTCCGCCGACGTCCCTCTACTCCGAGAAGTCGAGCCTCACAGAGACCGGCTTCGAGCTGCTGGCCGCATTCTTGGCCTCGGATCCCCAGCGGCGCATCTCGGCCGCGCAGGCCCTGAACCACCGGTATTTCTTGGAGGTCCCCCCGCCGCAGGAGGTCTCGCTCATGCCCACATTTAAGGCCACGAACGAGCAGCCGCGGAAGAAGCGGAAGCGCGGGGCCGACGACCCGAATCGAGAGACGAAGAAGGCGCTGGGGGTGGCAGTCTAATTCCGACGCAAATGGGAGCGGGAAGGTGGCGACGGGGGCGACGGTGCACGGGCGGCCACTACGCACGGGTGTGGTTCAAGGGGGGAGGGGAGGCTGGGGCGTAGCGCGCGCGGCCGGGAGCATAGCGCTGGCGGGGCCATACTGTTGCACGGGCCTCGTGTTCCGGTACTCGTGCGTTCGGAGCTCGTGATGTTCGGAGGCGTAGCGTGTCGGGGGTACAGTGTTCTGCGGCCGAGCGTGACGCGGGCCAGGCCCTTGCGTAGTGGAGGGAGGGGGTGGGGGCTGATTCCTAGTGAGTCGCCCTGAGAATGGGGCAGGTTCCGACTCAGTTGTCCGAAGGGTGGGGCTGGATCCTACTCAGCCGACGATTGGGGCCGATGAGAACCGCAGTCCAGGGGCGCCCCGCTCTCTCCCTCCAGTCCGCAAAGGCCCAGGGTGGGCGGATTCCAGGCGGGGGTCGGAGGCGAAGGGGTGCCCGCCCGCCCAAAAGAGGGCAGGCACCCATCCCCTGGGCGGCCGTAAGGGGGCACGGCTTGGGCTGGAGGAGGGCCTGAAAGTTGAAGGCCGGTGGTTGAGGGGTGTTGGAACCGATGGACCTGGTCTGGCGGCCCAACGCACTGCCCGCACCCCTGAAGCTGAAACCCGAGGGCGAGGGGCAGGCGGAGTGGGGGAGGGGCACAGAGATGGACGGTGCGATAGCAGCCCCAAGGGAATGCGAAGAGGGCTGATTTACTGCGCACTCCAACGTGTTGGAGTTACGACATTATTACGCACTCCAGATTGTAGAAACGTACCTCTCCCAACCAACATTTCATCATGGGAAAAGAATGAAATTTACAAAAGGAAGTATTGATTTGGGCCATTTTTGGTACACAAGCCATTGGGTTCCAGACCCCCTCCCCCGCCCTTCCTCTCTTCTAATACATCCCTGGTCTGCTTTCGCCCCCCGGCGCCAACTGTCCTCCCCTCGCTTGGCGCAAGGCATCCGCCAGCAAAGCCGTGATCGATTGGCTTTTTTTTTTTTGATTCTCTGACCCGCCCAAACGCTTCAAAGGCGCCGGCGAAGCACGTCCTCGGCCCTGTTGCCCCTGGTCTGGAGGGGGCCAAACGTTGACGTGGGCCGCCCCAGGTGACGGCCGCGGAATCCCGTCTTCGACGTGCACCGGGTGCAGCGCACGGGGACCTGGAGTCACGCACAACCCAGCGCAAAGTGCACCCCCCCCCCGCCGGCCCCGCTCCCGCCCCCCCCCCCCCCAAATGGAATGCCCCGGCGGATACCAGTGGAGCCCACCCCCCCCGGCAACGGCCGCTGTGAGAGTACACAGCACACTGCACCGCACAACCGTTTCACCCGCGCTTCGGCGACGGCAGTGGCAGCCCCCACGGGTCCGCAGGGGCAGCGCGGCAAAGCGCCCGCACGCGACGAGAAGGCAGCGCCGGTCGAAGGACTCTATCCATACCCATACCCATACCCATACCCATACCCATACCCCCCCCTTGGGGACCCTTCTCTGACCTTAGAAGTGGGCATCCTGACCGTGAGAATCAGCCAATTCCTGACCTCAGCTCAAGCCACACCACATTTCGCAGCCCAAGGGGCTGGCCTAAGTGGAGTCCAGGGATGCATTCGAAGGCAAGGGACTTTAGAGGCGGCCCCAGACGCGGTTAGACAGGCGGTTGGAGGAGGTTGCCAAAGCGGTTGGGGGCGGTTACTGTCGGTGACAAATGCCATTGAAGCCGGCACCTGCCGGCAGGGAATGGGCCAGGGCATAGGCAGGGCGCCCTGCAAGGGGGCTCCCCCCCCCCCCCCGTTCCAATGCATCCCTGGTGGAGCCTCCCTTGCCGCGCTGTCCTGGTTCTGCTGGTTGCTGCTCGGGTCTGTTGGCTGCGCACCACTGAAGCCGAGCGCCCTGCCCCCGCAGTTGCAACCTTCTTTGCCCCGGCGTTGGTACTTCCGCAGTGGTCGCGGATGACTGGACACATACGCAAAGGCAGGACGCTGTTTTCTTCAGCCTACAGTCGTTGTGCCTCGTGCACACTGGGAAGCCTACGGGCGTGGCAGTCTCCCACTGCATTACCTGGTTTCAGACTCAGCTGATCCTCACTACGTGTCAGATCCGCTACCACGGCCATTGTGGGATCATCGTAGCACTGGACAGCTCTGAACCTTCATCCTGAGAGGTCATCTCGAGTACTGTGAAGTGAGCAGGCTACACCAGCTCATCTTGGTCTGAACCAAAAAAAAAATTAGTTTAGACAAAAATTTTCGGCGCCTTCGGCCCCTCTAAAATTTCAGCACCACAAGGGGGGGGGGGGGATTTACTCTTGTCTCTTTCGCCACAGTGAAAGGCGCCTATGACATGTCACTGAAGATCTTTTCTCTTCTTGCATTTGTTGTGTGACAACGTTCTTTGCTTAACAGCACGGAGTCGTGCGCACGCATCTGTTTCCCACAGCCGGGGGGGCGGGGGGGGGGCTGGACCGGCCCACCCACCCGCCCTCGACCCACCCACCCCGCTTCAAAGGAGCCCTGCCCTAGAGTGCCACGAGCCCTGCTGTGGTCTCGGCGTCGGACCCTCCCGAGACAACGCCGCCCTGGAGGAGGGTCGTCGAGCGGCTGGGGGGGGGGGGGGGGGCATCCAACGGCAGGTCAAAAGCGGTGGTCCGATCGATGGCGGAGGAGGGGCCGCTCTTTGGGTGTGCACGCGACCAGCGGGTGGCAAGTGCGCGGCGGATGTAGACCTCGTCCGACCCTAACCCCCTCGTTGCGGACGGGCCCATGGAGCCCTCCGCCTGCCCAGTCCCTCTGTCGTCCCGGGCCAAATCAGGGGCGGTGTCCAGGCAGGGGTGCGGGTGACCCTACTCTTTAACCTTCCTGCGTCCTTCCGGGAGCAGGGGCGACCTGGACCTTAGAAGGCGCTTTGCCTTGCGAACACGCCCGCCCTGTCCCTTCTCCGCGAAACCACAAGAACCTGCGTGCACGTTTCAGGGCGGCAAAGAACACTAGCGGTCGATGCCCTGTGCTGCCCAGGGCACGTTGGATTGAGGTGACTGCATTTTGGCCTGTGGGCAGCTTCCATCGGTTTTGGAAGGTGAAGGAAGCTGGACCATAAAGGTGGAGTAGAAGGGGGAGGGGGACCAGAGTTTGCTTCACAACTCAGCATCTCCTGGGGGGGGGGGTTGAATACCCAGGGGGTCTGACACCCCCCCTCCCACACCCCCCACCCCCTTCAGTGATTGGGCAAATCACCTCGAAGAGAGGTTGTTAGATCAAGCGCAGGCGCGGGCGTCATATACCCCCCTTTTTTGGGGTCATTCGCGTAGCATACCCCAAGGCATGATATTGGATGTCCAACCCCTTGTAAAATCATTATTTTGCCCAATAAGAGCATCCCCCAATGGATTTTTTGCTTTTGAGGCCTCTACCCCCTAAAGCTGGGTATCACTTTTTTGGGGGGGGGGTGGGGGGGTGGGTGGGGGGGGGGGTGGGGGGGGGGGTCAAAAGTTTTTGCTTAATAGGCTACAAGCAGTGGGGACGCACGATGCTGGTAACACAGATAGCGGTCCAATGGTAACGCAGCCGATATCAGATTTGCAGGCGTCGGTTCGAATCCTGGTACGCCGAATTTAGCGCCGCCGCCGGCGGCGGCGCCAAAGAGGCCAGACTGGGATCAAACCGCCGCCTACACGGCTGCAATTTGGCTGAGTTACCACTCGGCTGATACCTGACCTGCGGCGTATGGCCTCCCTGCTGCTTGGGGCCGCATCTGCCACTGACAAAAAACCCAAACTGTGTGTATCTGTCTGACTGCCTGCTTGCTAGCTCAGGGACTGATTGGCTGACTGTCAACCTCTCTTCGAGGTGCACTGCCGAAGGCAATAGAATCACCTCGCAGAGGTTGTTAGATCAAAGCCAGGCAGGCGTATATATGGGGAAAACGCCACATACCCCCCATTTTGGGCCTATTCGCGTACCCTACCCCAAGGGGTTGAATTGTTAGTTTAACCCCTTGTAAAATCATTATTTTGTCCAATAAACGCATCCCCCAATGAGTTTTTGGTCCGGACCCCCCCAGACCCCCCCCCACTTGAAACCCACTTTTTAGGGGGGGGGGGTGGGGGTGGGGGTGGGGGGGTGGGGGGGGGGGTCAAAAATGTCGAAAAAATGACCCCCCCTTTTTTTGGGTCGAAAATCATGAATCTTTGGTTTTTTTCGATTTTGAGCCGAAAAAGTGTTTCCGGGTCCCGACTCCATAGGGTTTGTATGGGGCGGAGTGGGACGAGCGCGTATGCAGTTTATGCACTTTTCAGCCATTTTTGCTATGTTGGCGGTTTGGCGACCTCGGTGACCCCGTGATACCCACTCTGAGGGGTGCGAGTGGGGATGTTGTGACAGTATATGCCTACTAGGATACGGAAGGACGTTTTTTGCAGTCTTTAGCCTTGCCTGGGGCCGTCCACAACCCGTGCCAAAGACGCGAAATGACTGTTTCCACCAATAATGGCCTAGTGAATGGGCCAGTACACAACCTGCTGATGCAGTTTTTCAACCTGGGCAGCTCAAAAATCGAAGTTTTCGAAACTTATTTTTTTGATATTGTGATCACCTAAAATGACCATCCAAGCTATGTAAAGCATGTTTTAGGCCGTATTTACGTGGTTTTCACCATATTTGGGTATTAGGTCCGGGGGCGAGGGGTGGGGGGGGGGCTCCCAAGGGATTGGTACACAACCTGCTAATGCATTTTTTCACCTTGGACAGCTCAAAAATCGACCTTGTAAAATCATTATTTTGTCCAATAAACGCATCCCCCAATGAGTTTTTGGTCCGGACCCCCCCAGACCCCCCCCACTTGAAACCCACTTTTTTGAGGTTTTGAGGGAGGGGGGGGGGTGGGGGGGTGGGGGGGGGGGTCAAAAAATGACCCCCCCATTTTTTGGGTCGAAAATCATGAATCTTTTGGTTTTTTTTGATTTTGAGCCGAAAAAGTGTTTCCGGGTCCCGACTCCATAGGGTTTGTATGGGGCGGAGTGGGACGAGCGCTTATGCAGTTTATGCACTTTTCAGCCATTTATGCTATGTTGGCGGTTTTGGCGACCTCGGTGACCCCGTGGTATCCACTTTGAGGGGTGTGAGTGGGGATGTTGTGACAGTATCTGCCTCCTAGTATACAGAAGGACGTTTTTTGCAGTCTCTAGCCATGCTTAGGGCCGTTCACAACCCGTGCCAAAAACGCAAAATGGCTCTTTCCACCAAAAATGGCTTAGTGAATGGGCTGGTACACAACCTGCTTATGCAGTTTTTTACCTGGGCAGCTCAAAAATCGAATTGTTTTTTTGATACCGTGATCACCTAAGATGATCATCCAAGGTATGTAAAGCATGTTTTAGCCGGTAATCACCTCGCAGAGGTTGTTAGATCAAAGCCAGGCAGGCGTATATAGGGGAAAATGCCACATACCCCCCCATTTTGGCCTTTTTGGGCCTATTCGCGTACCCTACCCCAAGGGGTTGAAGGGGTTGAATTGTTAGTTTAACCCCTTGTAAAATCATTATTTTGTCCAATAAACGCATCCCCCAATGAGTTTTTGGTCCGGACCCCCCTAGACCCCCCCCACTTGAAACCCACTTTTTTGAGGTTTTCAAGGAGGGGGGGGGGGGGTGGGGGGGGGGTGGGGGGGGGGGTCAAAAAATGACCCCCCCTTTTTTTGGGTCGCAAATCATGAATCTTTTGGTTTTTTTCGATTTTGAGCCGAAAAAGTGTTTCCGGGTCCCGACTCCATAGGGTTTGTATGGGGCGGAGTGGGACGAGCGCTTATGCAGTTTATGCACTTTTCAGCAATCACCTCGCAGAGGTTGTTAGATCAAAGCCAGGCAGGCGTATATATGGGGAAAACGCCACATACCCCCCCATTTTGGCCTTTTTGGGGCTATTCGCGTACCCTACCCCAAGGGGTTGAATTGTTAGTTTAACCCCTTGTAAAATCATTATTTTGTCCAATAAACGCATCCCCCAATGAGTTTTTGGTCCGGACCCCCCCAGACCCCCCCCACTTGAAACCCACTTTTTTGAGGTTTTGAGGGAGGGGGGGGGGGGGTGGGGGTGGGGGTGGGGGGGGGTGGGGGGGGGGGTCAAAAAATGACCCCCCCTTTTTTTGGGTCGAAAATCATGAATCTTTTGGTTTTTTTTCGATTTTGAGCCGAAAAAGTTTTTCCGGGTCCCGACTCTATGGGGTTTGTATGGGGCGGAGTGGGACGAGCGCAGTTTATGCACTTTCCAGCCATTTGTGCTATGTTGGCGGTTTTGGCAACCTCGGTGACCCCGTGGTACCCACTCTGAGGGGTGCGAGTGGGGATGTTGTGACAGTATATGCCTACTAGGATACGAAAGGACGTTTTTTGCAGTGTCTAGCCTTGCTTATGGCCGTTCACAACCCGTGCCAAAGACGCGAAATGACTGTTTCCACCAATAATGGCCTAGTGAATGGGGAGGTACACAACCTGCTTATGCAGTTTTTCACCCCGGACAGCTCAAAAATCGAAGTTTCCGAAACTTACTTTTTTGATATTGTGACCACCCAAAATGACATTTCAAGCTATGCAAAGCATGTTTTAGGCCGTATTTTCGTGTTTTTCACCTCATTTGGGTGTTAGGTCCGGGGGGGGGGGGGTCTCCCAAGGGACGGGTGCACAACCTGTTTATGCAGTTTTTCAACCCGGACAGCTCAAAAATCGAAGTTTTCGAAACTTGTTTTTTTGATATTGTGACCACCCAAAATGACCATCCAAGCTATGGAAAGCATGTTTTAGGCCGTATTTACGTGTTTTTCACCCTATTTGGGTGTTAGGTCCGGGGGGGGGGGTCTCCCAAGGGACGGGTGCACAACCTGCTTATGCAGTTTTTCACCCCGGACAGCTCAAAAATGGAGGTTTTTGAAACTTGTTTTTGTGATATTGTGATCACCTAAAATGACCATCCAAGGTATGTAAAGCATGTTTTAGGCCGTAGTTCCGTGTTTTTCACCCCATTTGGGTATTAGGTCCAAGGGGGGGGGGTCTCCCAAGGGATACGTACACAACCTGCTGATGCAGTTTGTCACCCTGGGCAGCTCAAAAATCGAATTGTTTTTTTGATACCGTGATCACCTAAGATGATCATCCAAGGTATGTAAAGCATGTTTTAGCCGGTAATCACCTCGCAGAGGTTGTTAGATCAAAGCCAGGCAGGCGTATATAGGGGAAAATGCCACATACCCCCCCATTTTGGCCTTTTTGGGCCTATTCGCGTACCCTACCCCAAGGGGTTGAATTGTTAGTTTAACCCCTTGTAAAATCATTATTTTGTCCAATAAACGCATCCCCCAATGAGTTTTTGGTCCGGACCCCCCTAGACCCCCCCCACTTGAAACCCACTTTTTTGAGGTTTTCAAGGAGGGGGGGGGGGGGTGGGGGGGGGGTGGGGGGGGGGGTCAAAAAATGACCCCCCCCCTTTTTTGGGTCGCAAATCATGAATCTTTTGGTTTTTTTCGATTTTGAGCCGAAAAAGTGTTTCCGGGTCCCAACTCCATAGGGTTTGTATGGGGCGGAGTGGGACGAGCGCTTATGCAGTTTATGCACTTTTCAGCAATCACCTCGCAGAGGTTGTTAGATCAAAGCCAGGCAGGCGTATATATGGGGAAAACGCCACATACCCCCCCATTTTGGCCTTTTTGGGGCTATTCGCGTACCCTACCCCAAGGGGTTGAATTGTTAGTTTAACCCCTTGTAAAATCATTATTTTGTCCAATAAACGCATCCCCCAATGAGTTTTTGGTCCGGACCCCCCCAGACCCCCCCCCACT